>NQII01003059.1:60573-162817 GCA_002778355.1 Clitarchus hookeri
AGATATATATAGAGAGAGATAGATAGAGAGACAGACACAGGCACGCACACGAAACATCTAATTTTTTATACTCACATTTTGGGTTTATATAATGAAATGTTTTTCGCTTGCATCACATATTCTTTTGTGTGAAATTCTCAAGATTAAGAACTCAACGGTTGTGGAATATCCATTAATAATATGTACATTACTTTTATGATGGGTACATGCATGTACGAACACATGTACACACGCACAGTGAAATGTAAACATTACCATGTGACTGCCACATGGCAATGTTTGTTTACCCTTTGGCAGAAGGATACGAAATGGGCTTGAAAGTAGATCTTTAGCAGGGCTTCAAGAAAGTCTCTTCCAGTCATGAACCGACTTACACTTACCCTGACTATTGGAAATGTATTTTTCTGGCTATACGTGACATTTTCACCAACCATGCGTAAATAGCACAAACATTTGGAGGGTAAACACGAGTTTTGTCATTCTGAGCCAACAACTCTCTTTTGCTATGAATACGCATTCTATGTTCTATGTTGGTGTTCTTAGATCGCATTTAATACAATAATGTTTTGTGTTGTTACAAAAAATTACAATAATGCCTTTTTCATTAGTAGCAGGTAGGTTATTTTTAATGCAGAAATAATGTTCAATATTGGTTGCTTCTTAGAGCAATAACACGATGGGTAAGTAGTACAACAAAAATTTCCCATAATTTGTACATGACATTTGAAAAAATACATGGCAAACACCTCAAATACCAAATTCACCCATCAAGTAAGCAACTGTGTGTACTTTGCAAGTACAGACGCTGTGTGTACTATACTAGGAACTGGGATGGTGCTAGTATGTACTTAATGACAAGAGAAGGGGGTGGGATGTATGGAGATCTAGGTACGGGCGGGAACTACAACAGATTTCAAATTGAAATTGACTTTTTTATGTGTAGTTGACTACAATATTGTGTCAGCTAAAATTTCGTAACATTTTTTTTTGTGTAATTGGGAATTTTGTTTCCTGTTCATATTTAATTATCTTTTAGAAGTTGTTTTTGTTACGAGGTGTTTATCTTAATTTTTGTTATGATTTTTTTAAATTAATTAACTTTTCAGCAGGGATGAAAAAGTTTATTTGGTTTTTTTTAAATACTTCATTAATTTTTATTGTGTAATGGGAAGATTCGGGAAGCATTGAATTTGAGATATTTGTAGCAGGTTAGAGCAAAGGTTAAACTACAGCAATTTTTTTTTTGCAATTTTTCTGCATACTGCTTAAAGATGCACATTCCCTTTTTTTTTATCTCCATTTAAATTTTCTTTACTTGAAGTTTCGTTTGTTTGCTTCGTTATTTCCTGAGTCTAACAGGTGGGGACATTTACCGTTGTTTGCCATGCTTTAGTGGGCCCTGCCAGGGGTAAGGAAAGAATACAGGTGCTGAAGGCAGCAAAATTATGATAGGCAGCTGAGAGAGAGGGACGCGAGGTGGAGACAAGCATGTGCCTACTGGCTGTTGCTAAGGGCGCATGGTGCGTCCTGATAGGTTGGAGTCAAGGGATGAGGGGAGAGTCACGCGATGCATCGTCATAAGTTGTATTCTGGAAGGCACAAGTTCTACATAATGGGGTAAGTATTTTTTTATATTAATTAATAGGGCCACTTTTTTCTGAATTCAGGGAAAATAGCCCTACGTTATTACTATTGTGTTTAGCTAATAAATATAGATGATAATAAAATCGTAGTTTTTTATTTTTTGGGCTTTGGTTTTAATTTTGATACTAGACACGAATTAAATAGGTTGTTGCAGCATACCACATGTGGATTGCATTTGTGATTTTTTAACCCTTTCAGTCATGATGACCCCGAACGAAAACAAAGATATTACAGAATTATTTTCTTTCGTCCTCGTTCGGAGACAATATCTTCTGCACTAAAGACTCGAGTTTACTATCCTTTCAACAGGTATTAATCTACGGACGATTCTACGGACAGTGTTATGACCTTCGTAATTTCTAGTACTCAAGGTTTTTGTTTTTAAACAAATTTATACTACAAATAATCACATAAGTTGCATGATCTATATAAATTAAATGTTACCATTTATTTTGATGATTTAAATTTTACTGTTTGGTTTAATTTTTTGTAAATATTTGAATATTCATGATCCCGATCGAGGAAATCGTGCCATAAGAGTAGCAAATATAAAATAAAACAATAAATATTTTCATTTCACCACAACAGAAATATTGCATTAATTCAAAAACTTACCAAACAAAGGAGAATGTTTTTTTTCTTCTTTCACGTTTGAAGGGATTCGCAGAGATGGGTGCCAACTGGCCAACACCTCCCCGTCCCTCGACAAACTGCACCCACCCTTCTCAACCCCTCCCATCAAATTACAACTGACCGAACATTTTTTTGGTGGTAATGTGACATGCAACATAGCCTATGGCCAAAACAGAAAAATAGAAGCAAAGACAAATATGCTGTATAAACCACCAGAAAAACGAACAAGGAAGAAAATCAGGCGGGATCACACATACTATTCTTCCTGATAGAGGCCCATCGACCATGGAGGGAAAGAAAGGCCATGGAACAAGGGATAGCAAGGTAGGAGAGGGCTGATCACCTAGGACAACTAACAGGACACCAAACACTCCAAATCAGATAATAATATCATGCTCAAGTAAAAACATAGCGAATAAGTACCGACATGTAAGAACAGGAAATCTAACACGAAGCAATTGAAGGATGGCATAGAACGAACTTCAATCACCGCCAGTGGAACACTGAAACAATAGATGTATCAAATCTGCACTAGGGGCTCTGCATATATAGGATGGATTAGGGACTATATGAAGTTTATACAAATGAGACTGGGATGAATTTTGACCTGAAAGCAGACAAAAAGAGGTGACTGTTTAAGTACGGGAAATACATTGATGATCTTAACATGGTCGGGGATAATAATGTGGACGTCGTCCAGCAAATGTGTTAAGAAAAGTCCGAATATTACACAATATCCCGATTTAGAATACAATGGCCATCAGTTCACTGTGTGAGCAAGAAGTCACAGTTCTCAGGATTGTTCACCGAATGACCACATGGCTGTAACCTGGTACAAATTTACAGGAAAACGTAATATATAGCTGGAGTATTCAGGCTCCCCAGCACGCCTTAGTATTACCTTTTACCTTATAAATGAAGGATGCCTCCTTCAGGTGTCGATGACTTCCTGGATAGGGCTAGGGTCCGAAATACAACAATAAATGAGAACTCAAATGTTTTGGTAAACACAAGTAAATTGTATTACCGAATAGTGTACACAGTTGCATGTATACAATGCAAATTAAAGTGGACCTGACTCACAAGGCCTACTAGCAGCCGTTACCTTACAAAAAGTCCAAGAATAGCACGAAAACTTACAATAGTAATAAAACCTCCGGAGTAGTTAAATTGAGCTGACGGAGGGGTGCTGCGAACACGGGAAAGACTGTTGGTAAGACTAAATAAAAGTTCCAGTAAATTACTTTAACCTATTGTAGTTAAGTGTTCAGAACAAATTATGAAAGTCCCCCGCGATGAGACACACGTGCAGCCTAAGACCAGTGAAATCAGACTGCCAGGGGTAGCGCGGGCGAACCGCGTCCCTGCCGAGAGCTGGCGCCATCCCGAGAGGTATCTTAGTTTACTAACCTCATTACATAAACACATTAAACATACAGACAATAGGACCCTTCAACGTTCGGGATGGACATCTCTTAGCTTGAGGAGAGTCCAGATTTCTTTCTTAAGCACTAATTTCAATACAAACATGATTATGTGGTGTCTTGCATAGCATTTGGGGAATCTAGGTCTGTTAAGTATTGGTGCACTCTACGACCGGAACGGCCGGGTTGAAAGAAAGACTAATTATTTCCCACGTCACTATTGGCTTCATTAGACACACAATTGCTCTCGGAAAATTATGTAGAACACTTCAAATACCCTAGCCTTTCTACTCCACACCCCATTAAATATGCACAAGGCATGCTTTTATTATGCGATTACTTCGCAATCCCCCCAAGGGCGAATTTCACGAACATTTGCCCGTGGGTGATAAATCCTAATGCTATTTAATACATATTCGAACACTTGATTCCTATCCTAATTACACAGATCTCTCTAGGGACACCACAGGCACTCGGTTGGATCACTATCGGATCATGACCCGTTCCCAAGCGAACGATGCGGACACACATCGGTACGCACGATGTGCGTGTTCGGTGGACTATACAGGTACAGCGACTGTGGTCCGATGATGTGATGACAATGGCTGTGCCAGACCATGCAGAAGTGGTCCACTTCAATATCCTTGCCGAGAATATGTGGGAAATAAACATGCATATATAGTATTAGAAACCGAAGTACAATTTTTCCATGTCTGCTTCCAACTATGGCAAAATTTCCCAGTTTAATATGGGATATAAAACCGAAAATAAAAATAGGGGCTTCGAGACATCCTGTAAAACACTCAAATTCGCAAGTTTATCCACCATCTCATTCCCCTGAATCCCTACATGCCCCAGTACCCACATGAAGAGGACAGTAACATGTAGTTTATCCAAAAGAACACACTGTTCTCGTATGAGCCATATAAGCTCCTTATTATGGGGAGTAGGAGAAGACAAGGCCATAAATAAACTATGTGAATCCGATATAATCAGATGATTTAAGACCGTAAAATCGTAAACATAACATAAAGCCATATACACTGCAAAAGTTTCAGCATAATAAACGGTGGTGGTGGAACGGAGCTAAAATAGTCCAAAACATATATGTGAAGAATCAAAGTAAGCAGTTTTTTAGACATCGGTGTAAATGAAAGTACAGTCCTGATATCCAGCCACAGTAGAATTAAATTCTTGTTGAATGAAAATGGGAGAAACGATCTAGTAAGAGACAAAAAGAGAGGACAAGGGAAACGAAACTAAACATCATACTGCAAACAGTGTAACAATCTAGATGGAGGGCAAACAAAGTGTGCCGTCGTCAATAATACGTTCGGTAGAACATAGCCAATGTTGTCAACCACCTCTGCAGTACCTCTGAGTCGAGAACTACGAGTACAGAACTAATGTTTACCTTGCAATAGCCTATAACATTCTGACAAGGACATAAGGAAAGATTCCATATGCAAGACCATAATGGGAGTAGAAGAGAACGCACTAAGAATAAGTCTGAGGCAAACGTTCTGTATAGTCTCCTATTTTTTCACCAAAAAGAGTGGCATCTTCCCAGCGATCGGAATACCATAATCAAAAACAGACCAGATGGTAGAGACATAAAAAGAACGAAGAGCAAAAAGTTAGAACCCTAACGGTAATGGGCGAGAGCTTTTAAAAGATTAATTCTTTTGAGACATTTAGTAATAGTGTAATCAACATACACAGTCCATCCACCACGAGTCTCAAAAAATATACCCAAATACCGCACCTTTGTCACACAGGGAAGAAGACAACCTCTGATGGTCGGAGAAGGTAGCAGTTACTGGGACAATTTATAAGTAAAATACAGAGTTCGTCTTTTATCCACAGAAAGATCAAAACCATGGTCATATAACCAAAATTATAAAGGGTTGTAGTCAAGGAAGTACAAGCTTTGTCATAGGAAATACATTCAACCCAAAGTACAATGCCATCAGCATATTGAATAGAACGAACGTGGGAGCCCAGGTGAAATATAATGTCTTGAGTAAATATAGAATAAACAGCAAGGGAATTAGAGTACTACCTTGAACCAAACCATTGGATATCTGACGGACAAAATCTGCTCTATCAGAAACTCTAGGTGTATAATGATGAACGCTAAACAAATAATATATTCATCGTATGAGGGTATATGGTAAACCAAGTTTAGACATTTTACCATAAAGGGGTTCAAGATTGGCATTATCAAAAGCCGATTCCACGTCTAAAAAACATTCCGGTGAGTGTAAGAATCCTGAATATGTGAAAACAATACAGCAACAACATCCAGGGTATTAAAACCAGAACGAAAACCGAGTTGTTCTGGACAAAGGAAACAATGATATTCTAACCACCAAGTAAGCCTGTGTTTGACCAATCTCTCAACAAGTTTCGCTAAACAAGAACGCAGTGCAATTGGATGATAAGACTCTGCTGATAGAGGAGATTTACCTGGTTTAAAAATAGGGACTATTTCAAAATTCCTACACAAATAAGAGATACAATCATAACAGAACATCTTATCATAGAATTGAGCTAACCACACTAGAGTAGTGCGAAGGGTGTGCTTAGATATAATCCAAACCAGGGGTGGTATTGTACAGTAGTGTACAAACAATGGCTTAATTCCTCAACTGTAAATGCCAGGTAAAAAACCTGATGATCATGTGAATCTGCATGAGAAACAATTAAAGGAGCACAAAAGGTATTATCCTCCAGGATGGTATCAGGGGCAATGCGATCCATAAAAGCAGGGACAAGTGAGAGGGTGATATGCTGCGACTGCTGTCCCTCTTCCCTAATGCAAAAGGCTTCAAATTTACCCCCGAATATACGAGAGGAAGTAGTGCGAGAAAGTGAAGCACAAAAACTATTCCAGATAGGCTTTTTATGTTCAGACCACAAATTCCTTACCTGTGCTTAGCATTGCTTAAAATGTAGAAAATTTGCCAGTGTAGCCTGGCGTTTATATTAGTGAAGAGCAGTCAAACGACGACGATTAACAACGTCATATTATCCATCCCACCAAGGGGAACCATGTTTCCGACCACCAATACGAAAATGGTGGACGGCATAGAACTTTTAGTGGATTCCAAAATGGAGGAATAGAAGAATTCATAAACCACATTAATGTTAAAAGCTGTAATAGGAGGGAAATTTGCACTAAACAGCCTGATCATATAACAATCAGTATCGACAAAACGTAGGGGAAGGAGATGGATTTGTTAGCGAAGAAGTAAGGATAATAGGAAAGTGGTCACTACCCCAGGGGGCTTATTCTAAGTTTCGTCGAGAACGGCCCACGTCACCACGAACCCATTCTCTCTCAGCCGACGAAAACCAAGTCGTCATGAAATTTGTATTCAGAGTACGGAGTCGTTTCGAAGGCAAGCACATTCGGGCATCTTCGGCTTACCGACTCTCCCCACTCCAAGCTAGACGAGCGTTGGTGTCTCTGCGCATGGTCGATAATGTACAAACGAAATATTACTAGAAGTACTCGTTTTTAAAATTGCTCAAATCTGTTTAAAAAGCATTACTTAAAGACACGAATAGTAAGCCTTATATTTTAAGATCGTTAAAAATAATATATCATTAGAAATATGTATTTTATAAGAAAATAATAGTGTATAGTTTTATTTGGTTTTGTGGGGAGTGTGAGCAACTGTGGTTGGTGGCCATGTTGAACTGCATTTTTTTTTACCTTCGTGAGATATAGATGTTTACTTATTAAAGACGTGGCCCGGGTGGTTAGCGAATCATTTGTGTTTGTGGAAAAGAAAATATTTCGCCAAGGTTAAGTAAAGGAAAGTTAGCAGATTTTAAATATAGATTTCACGCTGTCCTGAATAACAAAGAAATGTACACATCTTAAAACGATTATATTAATATTCCTAACCTTGGTGTCCGCTGAAGTGTACTGTGGAGCCATGGAAGGTAATAATTTTGAATAAATATAATATAAGTAACATTGACTGAGTCACTGGCGTTCTCTGGTTGATATATTATTACAGTATTGCTAATCTCTTACGCGACAGGCATTGAATTTGGTGTGAATTAAATAACCTTCCCTCCCTTTTTTACCACATATAAGCCTATGGTTTTTAAAACGCCGATAATCTTTCAGCGCAGAAAATATTTATTTTGTACAGAAGGAGAATACATAGATTTTGAATGTATTTGTGCTATTCATTTTGACTTCAAAGTTAGTTTTAAAATTATTAAATGATGTTGAATTTATTAGTCTCTTATTTCTGGAATCAATGCAAGGAATTGTCATTTTGTTGCAGAACATATTCATATTCGTAATATTTAAAGTTAATCACGATCCGTTTTAGTTAAAGTACATAAGACCTACCTATCAAGTGTTATCCTTCAATTTTAAAAATAACATTCCAAACTGTAGGCTATTAGGTGACAAAATACAAATGCACACAGCTTATAAGCTTGCCCTTTAAAAAAAAAAAAAATGTTGTTACCACATATGATAACATTAATTCTATTTCACATAGTAAAAAAAAAAAATTCAAATGTGGGGAGTTTCGATCTCAAAACATGGACACATATGTGTTGCGAGGTACGTAACTTAACCACTCGCCCACCGATAACATGCCATGAAAGGGACGAATAAAATATATCTAGGAAATGTACAGCCTAAGATAATAGTAAGGGACGAATAAATATATCTAGGAAATGTACGTCCTAAGATAATAGGAGCTAATTGGTTAAATATTTACAATTGTGTATTCGTACATTTACGCGCTTGTAATAACATCCCACCCCTAAAATAGTCTGTATCATGTGCACAATGTTTAAGAAGGACGGAGGTGTGTGATGCAAGTTTGTAATAGTTATACCCAATCTTTTCATGCTTATTCGTATCGTAAATGTATGCGTAGGATAATTATAACTCCATGCAACACAAACACGTGCTGCACTGACTTTATGCCACACAATATTTATTTCCGTGTCATTGAAATACACGGCCACATTTAATACAGACGCCCGCCATATTGGTTAACTACGAAATTCTAGCCTGCCGACTGCTCGTGAGCAGTTGTTTCGTTCCCGCCGACTCGTGACGTCAAACTACCATCGTTTAAAAACTAAGAATACCAAATAGTAGGCTGGAACGAGAAATTGTTTCGATAACAACTTTCTTTCGTCGGAACGAAAACTTAGAATAGGCTCCCAGGTGTCATTATGTACCGACCAGGTTAAGCAGTCGGAAAGGCTGGCAGAAACAAAAGTTAAATCAACTGCCAATATATAATGACAATATTACCCTCACTTTGAATCTTTCCAATTAATAAAGATTAGTCCAATACCACCTTACAACACTGAAACTCAATCTTTCTATACACATACACCACTGTAGATACATACACCTAAACAATGAATAGAGGATAAGTTAGAATATTTTTATATTATTAGTAAACATGGTGTTTCAGTTTATAAAATATTCAAAGACAACAGTGTGGCTGCTGATCCATGTACTTTTACCATATATATGATTTCTTTGAAATTAATAAAATCTCTACACATCTATAGACTTCCTATAAGCTTCATACTACTCCATCTTAAATTGGTTTACCTGCCGAATTTTGTACATCTATGATATATTGTGGGTCACATATGGATAATATCTTAGCAACACGTGGATCAATAATTTCTGGAAAAGGGCAGGTCTAGTAAAAAAATTTATAAATTCAGTACCATTTAGTCTTTCCAAGATAAATT
The DNA here is from genome assembly GCA_002778355.1 of Clitarchus hookeri. Classification (NCBI taxonomy): domain Eukaryota; kingdom Metazoa; phylum Arthropoda; class Insecta; order Phasmatodea; family Phasmatidae; genus Clitarchus; species Clitarchus hookeri. Next base: position 70,032 of record NQII01003059.1, read on the forward strand.
GTCCTTTCTTATTGTTTGCACTGTCATGCCAAATGGAGACCAGACGACAAATTAGCATACTTGTCGCCCAGTAATATGCGAAATACTACATACTTGATACATGTAATTATGATTTGCTTTCAGCTGTATGGTTCCATCTTTCATTTCTAGAAACTTAATTTTCTTGGCATTAACTGCACTTTCAACGGACATTGTTCGTGTCGAGACTGGGCATTTTATCTCAATGATTTCAGTTTCACCTACCAGTCCGTTTGGTGAAGCAGCAAGAAAAGGATATTTTTCTTTCACTATCAGACTTTCGACTGAACTTCGACGTTCCTTTCTGATGCAAACTGTGCAATTGCAATAGGTTCTTTTTGCAAACCCCACAAAGTACTTGCGTTAGCTTTGAAAACATCGTATATTATTTCCTTTACAAGGGAAACACATGAAGTTTGTTTCATTTTGCAATTTTCCCAAAAAACGACGAAGTGAGTCTTTTACTGCGGTGAGTTCTCTAACAGAAAGACGCACTTTGTTCTCGAGTACTCTATTCTATATTATTCCTGTCTTCATTTTTCAGTTTTAAATTCAGCTTTTCGTTTCTCAAATTTTGCTTCAAGCATGTCTTCTTGAATCATCGTTGCACCCATACCGTAATCACAATTTTATTCGCAATATCTGGGACTACTGTTCTTTTTATTTCCTTTGAAGCAAAGTTGGCGACGGTTGTTATTTTTCATCCTTTTCTTGCGCCTTTCAATAAATCTTTTCGTGTGGAAACCTTGACTTTCCTTCACCGAGGTATTGTGAATGAGTCTGTGGAAATCTGATTTGGCTTTAATGGAAACAGCAGCTGCATTACATCTTGTCTGGTAAGAGCTACAAAGAGAGAAATTAACTATATTTCCTCAGACTGTTTTAGCAACAATCGAATTGAAAAGCTCTGAAACACTGTTGTCAACATCGTAAATCAAACTGGAGGCATTATCCTAAAAACGTTAAACTGTACTTAGTAGTACGTCGAAAATGCACGTTTTTTTTCAACAAAGGTACGATATTAATTTCCCCCTTTTTAGAAGAACAGTCACATTTCTGTGATGGTTCTTCTAAACTGGGGGTCCTCGAATGATCACAGAAAACATGATGATCACTGTTTATTTTGTATTTTTTAATCTCTGCAACTCTCAAGTGTCCTGCAGCATTGATTTGATTTTTTCTGTGCTTAATTGATGAAGCTACAGCTGTTCTCAGTTTTGGTATATGTATTGCTGAGAACATTATTTCTTAAGTATACATCAGCCAGTTTGTTGTTTATGTACACATACGCAATTTGCTTGTATAATTTCGTATAACATTGTTACGACATTCAATTTTTTGAACTGGAAGTGTGGGACCATAAGGCATACAGTCAAATTTTTGTACGCTGGAGTCACTATCACTAATTAACTTATCGTATTTTATACCATGGATCATGACACTGCAAGAATCCTTCGACAATTATGCTTTGTTCCATTGGTGACGATGGTCTAACTCAGTTTTTGACGCAGTAATGAGACGAGACCAATGCTTCTCCCTCCGTTTTGTGATCACATACAGAGCAATACTTGTTGCGAACTCCTACGAAAATAACTTTTTTGTTCTAGAATCTATTAGTGCTACCTAAAACATAAAAAAATTAATTTTGTAAAAATATATATTTTCATTTTTAATTTGTAATAAATTTTGTAAAAATATATATTTCCATTTTTAATTTGTAATGGTTTACTTAAATAATAGAAGATAATTAAATATCAGAATATATATGTCTATATACATAAATCAATACAACCAACTAAGCTTATAGATTATAATATGTCTATACACATAAATCAATACTAACAACTCAGCTTGTCATGACATGTTTTCTGCTAGCTAAGCCATTTAGATGAAGGGGCCTGCGGCAGCACCTTCCACCACGGTGAAATGGTCTCGCTTCCCGGTGAGGTCGCCCTGGATTTTCGCATGTGGAGAAAGTGGCGGACTTGTCATCAGTGATTTTTCTCGGGGTACTCCCACTTTAACCTCATCGGAGTTAATTACCACAGCTGTAAAGCGCCGCCCAAATCTCTCAATCAGGTTGAATATTTCCATTTAAACATGACATTGTTATCCGTGTTTTAACTACTGCATCGAATAATTACATGAACTGTATTCTTATATAGGCACGATTAAATCACTGGATTCGCACGTGTTTTCAGAACTTTATTAGCGGGTAGCCGCATGCTGTCGTACAACACGTCTGCCTTCCTTCAGACTCTCGTCTCCACTGACCGTGAGTGACCCCTTGCTGTTGAACAAAGAACTCGTTCTTGAAGTCTCGACCTCTCAGAACACAAACACAAACACCAACACGTATTGAGTCTCAACATACCAGCCCCCAAAAAGGGGTTGAGCCACTTTCTCTACTATACATAATCAGTGATTTTTAAATGCTAATGCTATTCATCACAATTGATAATACTGAAACACAATGATATAAGAAATACATACACAATAACTCGCCAGTTGTACATTTGAGCAAGATCAATGTCATTGTGCATAAGCCATATGTAATCATCATGATTTGTACTTAGTTCAGTTCAGTACTGTTCTAGCACTGCCATTAAATCACTGGAAGAGGACATAGCTTCGTACTGGTCTCTTGTAGGTTCCAGTAGAGATCCTGACTGTAGCTACTCGTACCAGACCATCAGTTCCTGAATGGACATCTTCGATGACTCTCATTCGCCAGAATTTATGTTTGCAGAAGATGATGTCCAATTGACCCTCTGCTGAAGATGGTTCAAGTATATCCGTGGACCACTATGCCAAAACTGTTGACGTTTCTGTTGAAGCAGTTGTCATATAAGAAATGCAAAGGTTTGAGCGATGTGGGGCCATGGGGATCATTAAAGAGTGTAACAAGGGGTCTGGAATTTAGGCAAGCTTCGATTTGGATCACCAATGTGATGATGACCTCTTCATACGTCAAACATGTGGTCCCCATAACTCTGTGTAAGTAGAATTTTAAAGACCTTATGCCTGCCTCCCACAGACCACCAAAGTGCGGTTCTCAGGAAGAATGAAGTGCCACAGTATTTATTCCTGTGTGGTGTAGCCAAGAAGACAGGCCCGATGATTTTCATTATTGAAAAGAATGTACAACTGTTGCAGTTATTTCTGAGTTCCAACAAAATTGTTTCCATTGTCACTGTATATGTTGTCACACCGGCCTTGTCATGAAATAAACCTCTTCAGAGCTGCAATAAATGCTTGAGTGGACATATCACTTACAACTTCTAAGTGTATAATGTTTGTAGCTGTACAAATGAAGATTATAATGTAGCATTTAATCTGAATCTTGCTCTTACGTGTTCCTGATTTTATGTAGATTGGACCAGTATAATCCACTCCACAGTTAAGAAAGAGTCTTGCTGAATTGACTCGAGGATGAGGCAACTGACCCGTGAGCTACTGCGAGGTTTCTGCCTTCAGTTATTTACAAACAATTGCGATGAAGGATGCTTCGAATGGAAGCTCTTCCATGTACAATCCAGAAGGTTTGTCTTAATAATGAAGTAACAGCTGAAAATAAGCATGAAGCAGCTGCAGATGTTCCCTTTCGATGACCAACTGTGTTACATGATTTTTCGGAGGTATTATTACTTGATGTTTCTGTTTAAAAGGAAGCTTTGTGTTCTGGAGCTGGCCGTCAATGTGTAGCAGTTGGGCCTTGCACAAAAATGGATTCAAGCACTTGAGTTTGCTCCTGCTGGATATTTGCTGGCCATTGCTCAGGGCATGAATTTCACTTGGATATTCTTGTGACTGGGCTATTCTGATACATGTACGTAATGATTTCGCTAGTTCTTCTGGTTCAAGTGGACCAGTCGACTGCATTGAATGTGGTGACTTACAGTTATGTGAGACATCTGAAACAATATGCTTTCACTCTTTGGAGCCTGGTTAGCTTGTAAAATGTCTTTATGAAATAATCTGGCGTGGTATGATGAGGCTGATTTAAAGTTTACATTCTTCAGGTACATTTTGAATGGTAGGCTGTGTACTTGCAGGCCATGGTATGAAGGAGTCTGGAAGCCATGATGGACCATGCCACTACCAGGAGTTTTCAATAAGCTGATCTGGACAGGCTCCACGCGAAATTATATCAACAATTTTCTCTCTTGAGAATATAAGTCTCCACTCAGCCATTGATGTGCTGTTTTGAATTTCTAACAATCTGTTAGCCACGAATTTCTTCAATTTTGTACAGGATGTTGACAGACATGCCAGAACTATTGTGTAGTCAGTCCATAGAATAGCTTGATTACACTTCTGGCCTTCTTGAACAATCTTACCAGAAAAAGTTCACCACAAAATTCTAGATGTGGTATAGAGATCACCTATATTGGTGCAACCTTTGATTGGAACATAGAAGCTTGGCCATGGTTTCTCCCTTTCCATTTGTTGACATCACACTAAGACATGCTCCATAAGCCCTTTCAGAAGCATCTGAGAAGCCATAAAGTTGGATGTCAGTAGGTGTTCTTGGTGCTAGAATAAATCTGTATATTCTGATATTGTCTACAATGGGAATCTGTTCATATAAAGCTTGCCGGATTTTACTCAGACCAGAGGGTAGAAGCTCATTACATCCTAATTGGTTCTGCCACAGCTGTTGGAGAAAAAATCTTACAACGGATAACTACAGGACTGATCAAACCAAGAGGATCAAATATTGATGCAATAACAGTTAGAACCATCCTCTTGGTAAAATGAAATACTTTTGATATTGCCTTACTGTGTAGCACACAATCCTGGAATTGATCGACTGCAGGATGCGAAGTCAGACCAAGTGTCCTGATGTTATCATTGCTGTCCAGATGCGATGAAAAGCCCCTTTCCCTAAATTCCTCTGGAATGTTTTGAAACAATGCTGGATTATAAACTGAGGCGACAAAAGTCATGGGATACCTCCTAATATCGTGTCGGACCTCCTTTTGCCCGGCGAAGTGCAGCAAATCGACGTGGCATGGACTCAACAAGTCGTTGGAAGTCCCCGGCAGAAATATTGAGCCATGCCGTATCTATAGACGTCCATAATTGCGAAAGAATTGCCGGTGCAGGAGTTTGTGAACGAACTAACTTTTCGATTATGTCCCATAAATGTTCGATGGGATTTATGTCGGGCGATCTTGGTGGCCAAATCATTCGCTGGAACTGTCCAGAAAGTTCTTCAAACCAATCGCAAACAGTTGTGACCCGGTGACATGGCACATTGTCATCCATAAAAATTCCATCGTTGTTTGGGTACATGACGTCCAAGTAGCTGAACATAACCCTTTCCAGTCAATGATCGGTTCAGTTGGACCAGAGGACCCAGTCCATTCCATGTAAAACAGCCCACGCAATTATGGAGCCACCACAAGCTTGCACAGTTCCTTGTTGACAACTTGGGTCCATGGATTAGTGGGGTCTGCGCCACACTCGAATCCTACCATCAACTTTTACCATCTGAAATCGGGAATCATCTGACCAAGTCACGGTTTTCCAGTCGTCTAGGGTCCACCGATATGTTCACGAGCCTAGGAGAGGTGCTGCAGGCGATGTCGTGATGTTAGTAAAGGAACTCGAGTCGGTCTTCTGCTGGCATAGCCCAGTCAGCCAAAGTTCACCGTACTGTCCTAACAGACACGTCCGTCGTACGTTCCACATCGATTCCTGCAGTTATTTCACGCAGTGCTGCTTGTCTGTTAACACTGACCATTCTGCATGCACGTCGTTGGTCTCGGTCATCAAGTGCAGGCGGTCGGCCACTACGTTGTCCATGGTGGGAGGTTATGACTGAAATTAGGTATTCTCAGCATACTCTTGACACTGTGGATCTCGGAATGTTGAATTCCCTAACCATTTCCGAAATGGAATGTCAGTAGTGAGAAAAGGGACATTCGAACACAGGATGGCTGGATGGAGCCGGGAGCCCCAGAATGCAAGAGCAGGAGGAATGCATTTGCAAGAGGAGGAATGCATTTGCAGGGGGTCGTCCATGTTGGCAGCCATGTTTGCAGTCAGTACATTCTAGAACATACCATACCATGGTGGCCATTTTGCAAGCCAGTAAATAAAAAAAATAATTTATGTAAAATTTTATTTAAATTTTTTTTAAATAATCGGCGACCATGTTTGCAGTTAGTACAAGTTGTTTTCAATGGCGGCCATTTTACCAGCCAGTTAATTAAAAAAAAGTTATTTAAAACTTATGTAAAATAAGTATAAATATTTTTTTTAATTATCGGCAGCCATATTGGATATTGCCACCCCTCCGTAGTGGCAGCCATGTTAGCACCACCACCTCAGCAGCAGCGGCCATGTTGGCAGCCATGTTTGCAGTCAGTACATAGAGTTACTGGTGGCCATGTTTGCAGTCAGTACAAGTTTTTTTCAATGGAGGCTATTTTGCCAGCCAGTAAATTAAAAAAAGTAGAATTTTTTTAAATTATCGGCAGCCATATTGGATGCTGTGTCACCCCTGTCTCTTCGTCCTGACCCCTCCCTCCATAGCGACAGTCATGTTGGCACCACCACTACCACCTTTCTAGCCATTAAATCGTGCGAGGCTGCACACATTGAAGTGTGTGTTTTTTTAAGTACTTGATTAGCAGCATAATTATTGACATAAAATTAATTGAAAGTATCAAAAAATAATATGTGTATATGTTTTTGTCATTGTTCTGTTAGTTTCTTAGGCGTTGTAGATGAATATTCGAAATCAAACACTTACAATTATATCAGCCCAGGTATTCAATTGATTTCAACACACACACATAGTAAATAAGCATTTAAGAAAAAAGAGGATTTTTTTTAAAATAAAAAAGAAATAAAAAGTGTGCACAGGAAACACAATATGTACACACACATTGTATTTCGCAGTAAGCAATCTGATTTTAATGTCAAGAGTAAAAAACTTTTTTTCTAATGAACCTCGTCACGGGTTACATTTCAAGTAAAAAAACGTGATGAAGAATGAATACACACAATTTTCAAACGAACCTCGTCACACATCACACCAACCTTTCACCACTGCTCTGTAAAGAAATGAACGAAGCATAATCTGTATTATTGCCAGAAGTGCTGCTTGCTTCATTGAGTGAGTTTGGAAATGCCTGGTTGAAATCATACGTCGAGCAACTGACATGATCTACGACTAATGAGGACCCATTCGCTGCCGTGGAGTTCTTGGCGTCGGCGCACGAGACAAAGTATTGTAGCAACCTCTCTATGGCGACGGCTGCAGCAGTGTGTGCTACGTTGTTGCTGAGGGCGGCAGTAGACGCTTCATCAAGTTGAACAAAGTTGACTTTGACACATTCATCGAACTAGCCGACCAAACGCTCTTCAGTAGAAGTAAGAGGTAATATTGCGGACGAAGCTAGGAACTCCAAGGCCTGCATCCAATTCCCCCAAGTCACATTTTTTTTAATGTTTGCACAATATACTTATGCAGAAAAGAAACAATGTCTGTAATGTCCTCTCGTACTGCTATCGCGGTTGTGTGAACATCGTCGTCAGTAGGTCTAGACACTCCCAAGGGTCACTACTTAGTACCGCGCATGTAGGCGAAATAATGTTGAAAAATTGTAAAATAACGGCGTTCTTAATTGCAATCTTCTCTGCTGCCATCGCAGGGGAAGGTGAACGCGCACGTTTAGTAGTAGCCAGAGATGTAGGCGGAGTAATGATCACCTCAACATCAGACATATATTCGCCAGTAGACATAACACGCAAAAATAGTCTCCAATAGTGACAGTTCGAACAGCGTCTTCCCCGAGAACGCAAACCTGAATACTAGCCAATACAAGTGGCGTATATATGAGCCTGTAATCTTCACCCAAATTACACTAACGTTCCCCTCTGAGAACAAAATGTAATTTGGGCTTAATTATAGGAGAGGCAGGCGTTAGGGACCTTCTGACGCTACAAAACGGTCAGATGCCATTAAAAAACAAATTATGATGAATGTGTCGACACATACTCACGCAGCCGCGAAGGCGGTCAGACGCCTCGGCGGCATCTTGAGAGGTAATTGATGTAAATTATGAGTCGGCGTGGCAGTGGCATTTAAGAACCTTGTTAAAGGCGAATTATGATTGATGTGTCGGCGGCCAGACTCCTTAACTTCTGAGTCACCATCAGTGGCATTTAAGAATGTTGTTAAAGATGAATTATAACGTTTGAGTCAGTGCTATGTGTGACAAACTTTATTGTAATTTACGTGATGGCATCACAAAAAAACCTGCAGCTGCAACATCTTGAACATCTTGAGTCACTAGTACACAGTAATCGAAAGACGAGCCCTACAGTCTGAGTCATCATCACACAGCAATCAATTTAAATAATGTTAATTTACGTTAATATACAGACACCTTCAAAGACCTGCAGCTGCTACGTCTTGAGTCTGCACCACTCATTAATTAATGTCAATTATGGTAATTTACAGGTTGCGGCGTGCCCCAAAATATGCCTGGGCGTCTTGAGTCATCAGCACACAGCAATTGATTTAATTCATGTTAAATTACGGATGTCTTCAATTCTGCAGCTGCGCTAGTCTTCGGGGAGGGTGCAGGACAGAGAAATTTAAGAACCGAGGGTGTGGACGCCGTGCAACCCCTCAGAAAGCAGTAAAACAAAATTAAGGAGAAACGCTGGGGCTATATATTGAAATAAATTTCCCCATCATTTCTAACTTGCACGTCCGGCAAATTCAGTCAGACGCTGGTAAAACGAGCGATCCTCTGTACGTTCCAAAGAAAAAGCAGTACAACACAAACCTATCGTGCTTTCGATAAAAAAAAATTATAACATATAAATAATTTAGATTTACATATTTACATAGCAGTTGTCACACAGGAAACTAGGCTGCCACTACGTATTAGTAACATTGACAAGGCAGTGGAAACTGGCCCATTTAAATCGAGGCACGGAAAATTATTGCCGGGAACAGTTCGCGCAATTATATGCGGTCCTTAAAATTCTGGGAAGACTTGCGCCCTCCTGAGTTTGTTAGAAGAAAAAAAATGGCCTCTCGTTCGAAAACGTATACCTCTATTCGAAATCACTCCACCAGCTGAAGTATTTGCGCCTAGCAAAAATTATTCAAGGGGTTGCGGGACTGCAATATTTCCCCTTTAGTGAAAATTAATCAGTTATAAAGCCAGACGAGGCATTACCGAACTCTGTGTTTATTTTTAACGATGTGGTGTGCGAAAAACAAACAAATATCCAGGGATATTTCAGTATGGGGCGACATATGGCTGTAGATGTCTTATATATGTGTCAAACATACTCCTCGCGTATGCCGAATCAGCTTTTACATGACAATGCCAATTTCCTGGCCATATTTCGTATGGACAACATGAATTTATGCCACATATACTCGGACCATGTAAATAGCGATATGCTATTTGACTCGAATTAATTCTGTAGAAACAGAGCTGGACAGTATGGGAGAGCAAATAGCTATCAGAGTACGCGCAGGTATGACGTGCGAATTAGGCACATTGTCCAATGACGTTAAGAAATTGTCTGTGTTGGGCAGGAAACTCACTACGGTGGAAAACTGACTTTACGATACTAATATATTGATTGCGAACATGGATGTCCGCCTCGGATCATTAATTGAAAATGTATCACACATCACGGCCATTACCAGCGGAGACGTACTCGAAGCAGTGGAAGGCAGGCTGCCTGGTAACACGAACGTACTGTCTACCAAAATCGAGGCCCAGCTACACAAAATATCTGAAGACCTGTTGAAACTAAATGCATTAGGAGGTATAATATCTGCTGTTAAGAATAAAATCGCTAATATGGGAGAGCAGACCAGTGCTGGAGTGCTAGCAGGCATCACAGCGTTGCTAGACACTTACCTCAAGTCGGAAAGCACCCCAAAAAAAAATTGAATCAAATTCAGTAGCCATGCTGCATGTTTGCCAACACAAATTCACTCTTTACCAAGCTGGATGCCCAGCTTGACAAAGTAACCGATAAAGTGCAGAAAATAGATGCAGTAGGCAGCACAGTGTCAGCCATGGAGAAAAAAATTACTGATGTGGGAGCTCAAGTGGACGGTCTCGGTGCTAAACTCGGCAGCCACATTAATGACAAGACTGTGCTGGACACATCAACCACTAAGGTCGAATCGAACCTCAGCACAGTTAGTACACTGGCTGTTACTGTGACAAAACATTTTCATACTTTATCAAATAACGTGCGAAGCGTAGTGGCGAGTAAACTGCCCACAGTGGAAGCGTAACTTACCAATCTAGGCGACCGTGTCGATTACAGATCACCTACAACACTTGCGTCAACATTGAATGATAATTTACACATAGTGAACAAGAGTGCTGCCAAGCTCACTTCACTTCAGTTCAAACAGCGCTCGAACAAACTTTGGGTAAGGGTTTTGCAAATATCTCCACGAAACTTTCCGAACAAGTAAATATGTTTGGCAAAAGTGTTGCTATGCTACATATGCAGCAGGGGAGCGTAGCTGGCTTGGAGAATAAACTTAGCGATATAGATGAGGGAATGACCAATAAACAAGTTACAAACATTCTTGAAGAACTAGATAGCCGTAACCGTAGTTTTATTAGTGGCATGTCGGTTATTGAGGAACTAATATGGCACAGAATTGTCCGCCATTTAAATGATATTCGTACAGACAATGAGAAATGGATACATTGCGGGCACATACTTACTGCAATTCTAAAACTACTCAATACTTTCGAAGATAAAATTGTCAACGCAATTGCACCCAGGCCAATTATGTAATATAAAGTACACACATTACGCTAATAATGCCAGTATTATGTCTGCAGCAGCAGAGGACTTGACTCGCGTCATCTAAAGAGTGCGAGGGAAGTATTTGAAAGCTAAGCGAGCAAATATCGAAAAAGACGCAGTGTTGGAACATGCATTTCAGTCAATCACATCTCGACTGGACATGTTAAATAATAAAACAGATATTCTCCCTGACATGAAGACTGAACCCGAATTAAAGCCAATAGCAGACGAAGTTTCGTTGGCTGAATCAACACCTAAAAAAGGGCTAGTTCTCACTCGGTTACTGTTTGTAAACCTTACATCATTGACTCGATGTTTTAATCATAGCGTTTATGGTGTTTACAGAAGGAATAAAAAATAGTTTCTGGGAAATAAAGAGATATTTTTCCTACCCAATGATTATGTACATATAGATAACGAACTTATTCACGCTTCTCCAGGCTTGTACGAACTGTTATTTAAGTACAGACCAGGGGAATTCTTGGGTGAGGCACTTAATCAATATAATTTTTTTTTGCATATTACAAGCGCGCACTTAACCGATAACAATATAAATGCTGCCACATATAAAGACGGAACACACCCTAAATTCGACATTGTATCAGAACTGTTTCCGGACATTGGCTTAGCTAGCGGCTCGGGGCTGAATGTTGATAAACTCAGTCAGTCCGAGTTTGTTTATTGGAACGATATCAACAAATTAGTCACGCGCCTACGACTACTGTTCGCATTCCGGCAGGCGGGAAATAAATCACACACCAATGAGATCATGAATTTTGTAGAAGAACTGCGCCAAGTGTTTTACATATACTGAAAGAATTATGTCTTGTGAGGCAATTTCCACTGAAATTCACAAACCATCGAGGAAAAAGTTTAGTAGAAGACAAGTACAACTGTTTGGAATTAGTGGCCTGTATTAGGCAGATTTGGTTGAAATGATACCTTATGCTTCTGTAAATAAAGGTATCCAGTACATGTTGACAGTTATTGACTGTTATAGTAAATTCACGTGGGCCATACCTGTCAGACGGAAAACAGGTAAAGATGTAGCCAAGGCTATGACTGTAGTGTTGGCCGATAAGGGCTCAACGAAAAATTTGCAAACGGTAATAGGTAAGGAATTCTATAATTAACCATTCCAAGCACTAATGCAACAGAAAAATATTAATCATTATAGTACATTTAGCAAAAAAAAAGCTTCAATTGCAGGACGTTTCAATAGAACAATGAAAAATCATATGTGGCGCGAATTTTCAGCACGAGTAAGTTATACCTGGTAGGATATTCTAACCTGATTAATTAATAATTATAATAATAGGAAACACAGAACAATTTGTATGTGTCCTGTGGATGTAAAAGACAATTCGCTGATATCAACAGTGTTTAGGAATAAAAAATATCTAGATTCAAGTACGCAGAAAGCTAAAGTAGGCGATTATGTGCGCACTTCACGTCTTAAAAATGTTTTCTTTAAGATACAATCCGAATTGGACTCTGGAAATATTCCGTGTTGCAAAGATTCGGCATTACAAGCTGCGAACATATGTACTCGAAGATTGAAATGGCGAGCAGATAAAAGGTTCTTTTTACGAGCAGGAAATCATGCCTACTACATATCCACACACTTATTTAGTCGAGGAAGTACTTCGTCTAATAATAATATGATTTACGTCAAATGGCTAGGTTTTGATCAGCACTGCAACTCCTGGATCCCTATATGTGATCTCCGATTAAAAAAAACCTGCAGACAAGGCCTTAATTTGGTTGGTGCAGGTCGGACAAATGGGGTGATCTCCCGGAGGGTTGCGAATGGCGCTCGCAGCCACCACTCGCCATGAGGGGCGAGGCCTCATAGTAGGGGGCTGCTGAATCCACGATGGCCGACGGCATTGGTAGTGACCCGAGGGGAGAGAGAACTGGCTGGCCCCCTCTCGGAGCGAAAAATCCCTTGTGGTACACAGGATGTTCACAGGTTATTATAAAACAGGCACACTAAAGAAAGCAACAGCCAGTGTCACATTATACGCTGTGGAAAGAGGATCAGCAAGAAAGGGACTGGTATTGTTAATGCAATAATACATTTTTTCCCTTTCGAAGCCCACATACCTGGCTACGAGTTTTGCGGTCTTGGTACGCGATTAACCCGCGGACTCCAACGTGGGGACACACCTATAAATACACTAGATGCGGCCTGTAAGGCTCACGATATTTCGTATGCTGAGAGTGATCATTTGGCTGATAGACACACAGCTGACACAATCCTTGCGAATAAGGCCAAGACCATAGTTAAAACACCAAACACGAAATCCGGCGAGCGATTAGCTGCGTGGACATTCAGCAAAATAATGAAGGCTAAAGTTAAGCGTGGAATGGGTATCAGATTTAGACGCCGTACAGTTGAGTAGAACAGGCGTAGAAAAGTTAAGCGTGGAGGTATACTTCCGCTAATGTGCCTGCAATATGACTTTTAAGATCGCTAATAGGTGGCGCTAGCGAAATAGCGCAAGCTGTGAAAAGTGCTGAAGATGGAAATAAACAATTAGCAGAACAATTTCGGCATAATAAGCAAATGAAAATTCTAGCTGCCGCAAAATAAAGGTATATTCTTGAAGCCGTATCGCGGCGGCAGGCGAGTACGTCGACGAAATTCCTAAGGGGGCTGCCCGACCGGCTGCTGACAAACATTGATTTGCGTAAATTTTCGCGAAAATTAAAAATACGTAATTTCCGTGGAGTGTTTATGCGAGATACACTTCCACAGCGGCCGAAAAAATAAGAACATGGCATAGTGAATTTAGACACGAGTTCAGGGTCAGGCACACACTGGACTGCTTATAGAAAAGACGGGAACAGAGTTGAATATTACAACAGCTTCGGCAACTTAAGAGCTCCACCAGAACTGAAAACATATTTTAAAGGTAGTAGAATTTATCATAACCACGAGAGAGAACAGCGACCACAGGACTGGAATTGCGGCCATTTATGCCTATGTTATTTAATGTCTACACAATACTACTAAGGCATCAGTCATGTCTATCACCTTGATTGTGACAGGCAATTCGTCGGAATTACGATCAGTGCATTTTCCGCCACTAAACCTGGCAGGAGAGTGGTCCATTGCAGTGATAGATTTTCAAACATATTTTTCAGTACCTAACATTGATGGTTATAATTGCATGTTTCGATATGTTAAAGCAGACGGTAAAAGGAGTGAAGTGCGAATCCGTACTGGGTCGTACAAGATTGATGATATATCTGATTATTTTAAACGAGAGCTGGAACCAGACGTGACTTTAGTACAGCGTGGAAATTCTAATACTCTACACAGCGAGATGAAGTGTAGTGTTCAGGTAGACTTCTCGAAAAGCGACACTCTCGCTGCCATACTATGATTTTAAAATGTGAAATAAGTGGCAAATAAAACCCACATATCTACCTTGCCTGTAAAAAATTTTCCCGTTAACATTATCAGATTAAACTGTAATTTAGTTAGTGGTTCGTATCTCAATGGTAAACCAAGCCAGACATTACATGAATTCTCTGCAAACGTGCCGCCGGGATTTAAACTCGTGAGTGTGCCAACAACACCCATATATGTCCTGTCGCGATAGAGAATGTACAGAAAGTAATTGTTTCCGTAGTAGACCAAGAAAGTCGTTTGATTAATTTTCGAGGCGAGGAAATAACAGTGCGTTTACATATTCGGAAAGATGGGGCTGAAAATTAAGCATATTAAAGTGAATAAAGGGGCGTATCGCACCACATCTAAAGTCAGTACGAGGCAGACACACTTTCCGCTAACATCTGAAAACATTCGTTTCCTTACACGATTAGGTTTAACGGTCAAGAGTAAGTATGGACGTGGAAATATTAAACGTAAGCGAGCCAGTAGGATACAAAGACACAATTACCAAGGTGGGAATACACATTTATTCACCCTACCTGCCAGGGCCATACATGGCATCGTCCGAGGTGCGAATTCGCGTACAAAACCAAGATATATACACAGCGCCATGTAATTCTTATTTTTTGCGCTTTAGAGGGACACTGTTAAGGGCAGGTAATGCGCTTCCAGCAACAACTAAAATCATTAGAAACTTTAAACTTCACATGATTAATAGAATTTCCTATGAATTGAACAGGTGTGAAGTTGATGCCATTCTCGATGTTGGAATCACGGCAACGATAAAGAAATACCTTTCATTAACGCGTAACCAACTACCGGCTGCCAAAATGGCTGGCTGGGGAATCGAGGACGATTTTAAGGTTCCTGTCTATGCTAATGGGAAATTTGAAGTGTGTATTCCCGTCGCTATGCTGTTAGGCTTCACTGAAGACTATAGGAACATAATCATTAATTCCAAGCAGGAGATAGTTATGCAAATGGCCAACTCTCAAACGAATGCACTCCAGGACACTGGCGTAGAAGCGGCTACACTTGCAATACTTTCTATTGACTAGTTACTACCGCACGTACAAGTAAACATGACAGAACACGTAAAATTTTTGAAATATGCAGAAAAAGGCAAGAACATGGATATGGCATTTCGTACTTGGAGTTTAGAAACTTATCCTAACGTACCAAGCTCCGTAAGTGTAAATTGGAATGTGAAAACGAGTTTAACAAGTGAGAAACCGAGGTATATAATTGTGGCATTTCAGGCTGGTAAACGAAACGTAATTAATAAGGACTGTTCGACATTCGACCATGTAAATATTAAAAACGTTAAGGTTTTCCTAAATTCTGAAGCGTACCCCTCTGGCGATTTAAAAAATGATTTCGCGAACGGCTCTTATATGGTGCCCTACCAAATGCACGCAGAATTCCAGTGTTCGTACTATGGCCAAACACAAGCTCCCATTCTTGAGCCGAACAAGTACATGCACATGGCTCTGATCCTTGTGTTTGACGTTAGCAAGCAAGATGACCATTTAAAATCCGTCGTTGTAGACTGCACAATTGAATTAACTGCCACTGAAAATTTCCCCGCATTCACCCAGGCCTATACTTTAATACTGCACGATCGACTGGTCACATAAAATGTGCGCGACAGAGTAGTTAAAATGCTGTCGTAGATTACAACTATAGTACATTCTCTCCCGTGCGCTACAGTGCAAACGTCATTATGTAGGCAAACATTCAGGGATGCGTCTAGCAGCAGCAGGGTTTTATTATTAAACGTATTTGCGTGGCATACGATGATGATGATGATGACCGCATAGAGACGTATACATTAAGACCGCCGTGTCCATAGCATGAGCTGGACGTGAAAAGCAAAGTAACGAACATTTGGCTGGAAAAACGTTACCACAGCATCAATTGGGGTGAGGGCGATTTGAAATACGAGAAAGCACACAATGTACTTGTCGCTACACTAAGTAACAATGTCAGTCTTTGTGGCCGGATCAGAGCAGAAACGTCATTTAAGCAATTATTGCAACACCACCACTAAAATCTGCGATCTACAAACCGAGTGTGGATGTCCGTCGTTTAGAAGGTTGAGAGAGAAATATACGGGCCTGTCAGAACATGCATGTGACACATGTATGCGTAACCTTGTATGCTCTTGTCTTAATGTATTGTTGATTAAGTCATGGCATTTGTCGGACTATACCAAAGGGAAAAAAACCGCCACCACCACCACCGACCATTATAAATAGTCCATCTATCGGGGCAAAGAACTTTAGTACTTATCCAAAGCTCATCATGGAAGGTCTAATCGCCAAGCTGAACGGGTCCGTTCGATATATACCGCTGTCAGAGCTCGTCATCAGCAAGGTATACATGGCATCAGATTTTCACCGCAAAGAGTCGGTATACAGTAAATGTGTAACATGTATGTTAGACAATGCGATGCGTGTCTGGCTGCCTACATGCTATGCCCAACTCATATCAGATGACGACATGGTCAGGCTTAATGCTGCAACAGTACGATTCAGCTATGGTGGCATAAAGGGTAGTGTAATTACCCGTTGGACTGAGTGCTGCACTAGCGACCGTCATACAACCTACATGAAGAGAGGCACAATTACGTGGACTACAGTGGGTTCTCCGTCATCATGCGAGGTGTACGATGCCGCAATATAAGAAGAGCGACATGCAGAGCTGCAGTAGTGCTTCGTTGAGAAGAAAACTAACATCATCACCATGTTTAACCTTCGTGAGTGTGTGACAATTCTGCCGGAAGCCGTGAACATGTACGATAATTACTTTATCGGATACAGAAGAGTTGTGTTTAAACCAAGAATTGAACACGAGCAAGTACAAATATGTGACTCTGAACATCATTTTTGGGGTTATCAGAACCTTTGCAATAACTTTTATTATGAAATTCGCCCCTGCTACAAGTTCGATCAGTGCCACGTCTACAATCTCCGACCCCAGAGTGTGCTACCTGAAAATGGACGTATTCTCTCAGTACGTACGGAATGTGAAGACATTACAGAACTACGCACCGAGAAGAAGAAGGTGAAATTTACCCTGCGAGAAGTTGATACTGGAGCAACTTACCACTGGACCGAAGAATGTACAAGCCACATGCATCCCATCATGGGGGAAGAATGCGGTACCACATACATTCTACCCTGTGCTGCTAAGATATGTTGCATCTTTAATTGAAAACTATAAGTGAAGGTTAGTGAAACCAGTTACAACAAGAACATGGACGACGACGGAGCAGATATCACCAGCACCACGAAGGCAGAGGGCGAAATAATATGTCATAGCAAGTGTAAATGTTGTAAGATAATGTACGACATTTATGGCCATATACGACTATTATCGTTCAAGAACCACTGACGACATGTCGGAGGTGTATGGCTGCTATATAAGCCGAGCCTCCCCCGCGAGTCAACACCAGTGAGCTCAAGATGAACGTGCCATTTCGCCCAGAGACTGTCTACAGCTGTGTGACACATGGCAACAACTGTATAACCTATGTATGTGATGGAGAGTCAAGAACATACAGCGAGCAGTGCGACGGTATAATACATTGGTTGCTTGTGCACAACCCAACGTCGACAGACGAGCAATGCCAGCAGATGGTCGAATGCAATATTCTGGGAAGATGTGTCGTTAACTATATGCGAACAGACACTCCCCTGCCATGCGAGCCGGATGAAGTTATAACTCATGCTTTATTGCAAGATGCAATAAGAGTTTACCTTCCGCAAGAACCTTTGGTGCTGCCCTCCAACTCTGCTGCCTGCTGCCTGCTGATGTCAAATGCAAGAGGTCTGCCGCTGTAAAACGCAAGAACTCCCTGGGTCCAGACGAAGTTATAACTCCCGATTTATTGCAAGATGCAATAATAGTTTGCCTTCTGCAAGAACCTTTGGCTGAAGCTGCCGTGATTGACATTACTAAGGAGGAGGACGCCCAGCTGCCTGCCGATGTCAAACGCAAAAGGTCTACCGCTGTCAAACGCAAGAACGCCCTGGGTCCAGACGAAGTTATAACTCCCGATTTATTGCAAGATGCAATAAGAGTTTGCCTTCCGCAAGAACCTTTGGCTGAACCAGTCGTGATTGACATTACTAAGGAGGACGTCCAGTTGCCTGTCAATGTCAAACGCGAGAAGTCTCCCACCGCCAGACGTGAGAAACCTGCCGGCGGCGCCAAGTCCTCGACTTTGTTTCGCAGCATACCGCCTCATCGCAGAATGTCTCGTAAGAAGATGTTGCCGGTCACAACATGTCTGAATTGTGGCAATACATTGCCTCAGGACGTGAGCAAATTATCTGTTGCTGATAGTAAGACATTACTGCTACATCTATTCACTACTCTGCTTGCAAAGGTATAGTGTGTGTAAATGTTTTAATTGGCATCTTATTGTATGCTGCAAGTACTGAGCTTGCAAAGTATAGTGACAAAAAAATGTTTTAATAGTGTATATATTTAATTGGTATAGTGTGTATAAAATGTTTTAATTGTTTATAGGTCATTAGTATATTGAAAAAAAAATGTTTTAATCGCTGTAGCTACTCAGCTTGCAAAAAGCATAGTGAAAAAAAATGTTTTAATTATATTTTGCTATCTTGATGCATGCAGCTACTACTACTCTGCTTTCAAAAAAAAGTTTTAACTAAATATATATACTTAACTGCTATCTTGATGTGTGTAAATTATCTTGTTTGTTTAATGGTTATGATTGACGAGTGTGTACTGTATGTATTGGTCATGATTGTCGAGTAAATGAATATCTTAATGTAAAAAAAAGTATATAATATACATGTCATGAAATTCTTAGTGTTCTTATTTCTGTTGGTTATCACACACACGCACACAGCCCATACTAAAACGTGCTAGTATATTGAAAGTACAAAAAAAACAGTACACTGCTGCAATGATATGTCTTTGTAAAGACATTACATCATGGAGCATGTACGCTTGTTGTATAGCACTGGAGGGGGCGTGCCCCGTTCGCCTCCGCAGCTGTTCTAAGTGAGAGGGGGCGCGCCCCGGGCCGCAGCCGCAGCTGCTGCTCTAATAGAGGTCACCCTTGTTTTAGAAAAGGGTATAAATATCCCCTCCCACTACCCCCCCCCNCCCCCCCCCCTTCACACCCACACAATCGTGCCTGGGCATCTGTGCGAAACGGATCTCGCTGCTGCTGCTCAACTAGAGTCCGCACAATTGCCAGCGTACTACCTGCAGGGTGCCATGTATCG
This sequence comes from Clitarchus hookeri, assembly GCA_002778355.1. Taxonomy (NCBI): domain Eukaryota; kingdom Metazoa; phylum Arthropoda; class Insecta; order Phasmatodea; family Phasmatidae; genus Clitarchus; species Clitarchus hookeri. Next base: position 89,544 of record NQII01003059.1, read on the forward strand.
TGAGTACACCTGCAGAAGAGAGTATTGAGGCCAATACTCTACGCAAACTTCTCGCCTCTTTAGAGGTAAGTGTGTGTGTGTGTGTTTCGGCTGCTGGTGAGTATTAACATTTGTGAAGGCATCACCCACAGTTAGTACTTCATTTAATTTCCTCTAGGGCTTTTCTAGGACTGCGAATATAACTTTATAGTACTTAATTCCGTGTGTGTCGAACCTAGGGTTTAGTTTCATCTAGGGTTTTTTTCTGGGACTGCAGATATTAGTAGTTAATTCTGGTAATTGAGAGGCTTGTCTTTACTTGTGTGCTGCGTATATATAACTTTGCATTTTTTTTTACGCATGTAAAATTAATATTCTCTCCCCGTCCCTTGCAGATCTGTTTACATTTAGTTCGAGCCTTGCTGAATGCAGTGTTAAAGTATTAGATGTTGTTATTAAAGCAACGCCTATATTTTTGCGAACTATCCCCCCGTTTTTTTCTCTATGTTTCTTGTAGGATACCACCTGGGTCTGGGCTGCCTGCCACATACCGCATATATATTACCACTATGACTGCTACTGCTATAATGGAATCATCATCATCATCACCTAATTCGCCAGCATCCACTGCTGCATTGCTTAACCCCCCCTTCTGCTCTCATTATATGCAGACCCGCAATACAGTGTGGTTTTTGCGACCGGGTGTTTACGGTCCGCCGGAATCGACTACGTCACGAGCGTAATTACTCCCTAAATCCATTCCGGCAGCCTGCCTCACATCTTTGCGATAGGTGCGGTCATCCCTTCAACCGACTTAACAAGCTTGCCGAACATAGATTAACATGTACAGGACTGATCAGACAGGCTGTTATGCTCAACTGTACATTCTGTAATAAGGGCTGTACACAATCTTGTGATCTCCAGAGTCATAAACGTACTTATTGTCCGAACCCTGCTGCCCCTTAAAGGGCATGTGGGACTTGCGGCCGGCAGTTCATCAGGACAGATAGACTTTGTGCACATAGCGTTAAGTGTACTGGTGCTGCTGCCACGCCAACCTCCTGGCCGGCGAAGCGGGCACGAGTTACAAGTTCACAGCCGACTCATAATGTTCCTGCTCTTGCCGGTGCAAGTAGCTCTCGCCGAGAGCCCATTGACACTGGGGCTGGCGAGAGCAACTCGTATGGCTTCGTGGAGGTTGAAAGCGCGTTTAGAGGTATAATGAAAACATACATCTCTGAGAATACTTCGAGGTTAGCTATTGACATTTGCGACTACCTCGAGGTAATGAAACCTAATATCATTGGCCTATTACAACAGGAAATCGAGATGCAGGGGGCGGTCAAGTTTAATATATTTCTAGAGTGTGTATAGGGGAAACCAGAACTGCACGAGAACGAAGAGGATCGTCATGCATTTAAGACGAAAAACATGCCTCTCTTCAACATAGCCGACATAGAGGTGGCTGTGTCGGGTGGCATTGCAAAGATCTGCATAGAGGAGACTGACTATATGGGGAAGGGTAGCAGCTGGACTCTCACTGCCGTGAAACGAGTCCAGTTACGCGTAAACAAGCTCGACCCTCTTAGGGCCTCCTCGTATATCCCAATGCCTGTTGGTTTTGCGGATAAAGGCGTAATTATCAACCCGCACAACATCGACAACCAACAATGTTTCAAATGGGCTATACTGGCACGTTTTGTAGAGGGGCAGAGTCCACAACATGTCAACAAGCGATACACCGAGCTTGAAACATGCTTTGATTTTTCAACAGTATATTTTCTCACCCCTCTACGTCAAATACCTGCTTTTGAGAAAGCCAATCCGGGGTCAGCATTAACATATACGCACTTGAGGAGAATAGGAAAATAGTGCCAATATGGGTGACATGTGGAACTGGCCCAACACTTTGATTTGCTGCTTCTCACCACAGCAGAAGAGGACCAGAACTCGCATTATTGTTACATCACGAATTTCTTACGACTGGTACGCTCCCAGGTGACGTCACGTCATGGTTGTGTTAATATCTGTAAACGTAGTTTTAAAACATATGATAATCGACCCAGTGTTAGAGGGCTGACAGGTGCCGAAACTCTGGTTGAGCATAGGAGGTATTACAATACCCATACTGCTGTTCGTACAGACATGCCACAGCTGGACAGGTGCGGCAGGCCGTCTGTGCTCAAATTAAAAAATTACCAGAACTGCGACAAGGTGCCTATTGTAGTATATGCAGACTTCGAGGCCATGCTTGTGCCTGTACAAACGTGTCAGACGAACCCAGATGCATCCTAAACATATAGGTACCAAAAACATGAGCCCTATTCATATGGCTTATACGTTAAGGTTGATAATTCAATTATCCCCGCCTATAAGACAACCAGCCTACCCTCACATGTAACTGTTTACACGGGCGAAGGTGCGTCGAAACACTTTATGGAAGAGGTGGTTAGGATAGCACACCTGGTTAAAGACACATATAACCAGTCTAAACCTATGCGCCCACTAACACATGCAGAACAGAATGACTATGCTTTAGCCACTACCTACTGCCACTGTTCTGGCATGTTCACCGACAACAACCAAAAGGTGCATGACCACGATCATTTTACCGGTAGTTTTATTGGGGCGTCATGTAATAACTGCAACAAGCTTCGTCACCGGCCCCAGAGACTGCCGATACTCTTCCATAACTTAACGTATGATGCCAATTTCATAATTAAGCAGCTAGGATATGATACCCAGGACATATTTATTATTCCGCATAGCGAGGAGAAACTCATCACCTTCAGTAAGAGTTTGGGCGACAAGTTCACTATACAGTTCATTGATACATATAGGTTCATGTCTGCCAGCCTGGCAACACTCGCTAAGAATCTGCATCTGGTGAATTCCAAACAACATCTCGTTTCTTCACGGTAGAGCGCGAGCTAGAGCTGGTAACCTGGAAAGGCATCTTCCCCTAAGATTATGTTAGCTCATTGTAGAAGCTCGCCGAACCTCAATTACCAGCTATAGAGTCATACTACAATAGGCTTACTGGGGGGGAATGTCAGTGCCGAGGACTACCAGTACGCACAAACCGTCTGATCTGTGTTCGTATGTCGTACCCTCCAGGACTATTCTGAGCTCTACTTGAAGACGAACATGCTGATTCTGTGCGACGTCTTCGAGAATTTCCGGGGGCTCTGTCTACGCACATACAGTCTCGACTGTGTGCACTATGTCGACGCTCCCGGGTTCTCGTTTGACGCAATGTTGCACAAGACACAGGTGGAATTAGATTTGCTCTGCGACTATGATATGTGCCTGTTTATTGAGGCAGGCATCCGGGGAGGGGTGGCTCAATGTGTTAAGTGGCACGCAGTTGCCAATAATAGGCATATGCCAGAGACGTATGATGCCAACTAGCCATCTACCTACCTGCAGTATGTAGATGCTAATAATGTCTACGGTTGGGCGATGTCTCTGCCGCTTCCACATGCCGGTTTCGAATGGACCGCCACGAACATCGATGTGATGAGCGTGCCGGACGACTAATATGTCGGCTACATACTGCAGGTAGACGTAGAATACCCTTGCGCTCTTCACGAAGCGCATATGGATCTTCCATTCATGCCAGTGAACAAGTGTCCCCCCGGGGTCCAAACAAACGAAACTCATGACGACACTGGAGAGCAAGCTTCATTATATCGTGCATTACGTTACTTTGAAGCAAGCGTTGGGTCATGGGTTACAGCTGAAGGCTGTTCACCGAGTTCTTCAATTCCTGCAGAAGCCATGGCTTAAGCCCTATATACATTTGAATACGGAGAAACGTCAGGCTGCCACAAACACTTTCGAGAAGGACTTTTACAAATGAATGAATAATGCAACATACTGAAAACGTATGCAAAATAAGCGCAAACGAGAGCGTATGGAACTCGTGTGTAGGGAAGTTCGGGCGAAGAAGCTCATCGCAAAACCTGCGTTTAAATGCAGGACTACTTACGATGAGTCATTGTCCCTAGTCAAATTACGCCAAGAAAGCATTGTGTTTGACAAGCCCATATACTCTGGGTTTGCCGTACTCGACCTGTCAAAGACACTTATGTACAAGTTTTACTACGATGTAATGCGAGCGCAGTATGGGGGCAGGGTAAACCTCCTTTACATGAATACTGATAGCTTTTTTAATGGAGATTGCCAGCCCTGACTTCTACAGTGAACTCGCCATTAACCCGACGTTCACGTTGGAGTTCGACACCAGCGCCTACCCGACCACTCATCTTTGTTACTCACCTACCAATTCTAAGGTGATTGGAAAGTTCAAGGATGAATGTGCGGGTGACGAAATGGTTGAGTTTGTCGGGTTGAAGGCGAAACTGTATGCATACCGCTGCCTGAATACGGTAGTGAAAGGCACGAAGGGGATACAAGGGTGCGTAGTTGACAAGACTATAACGTTCGACGATTATCGGCGCATCCTTTCGGCCCAGCGCAGCATGAGAGTACAGGTCGCAGGTATTAGGTCGTACCATCACACAGTATATACAGAGCAATCAACCAAAATGGCTCTTTCGTGGATGGACGATAAGCGGAAAGTCCTGGATGATGGCATACATACCGTCCCCTATGGCTATCAGGCCTAATAAGAAAAACAGCTCTGTGTTGGCAGAGAGAGTGCTTATTCTCTTGGCATGTACTGTAGCACGTACAGAAGTCTTCGTATTCCGCCTGTCAGGTGCATGGCCGAGGGTTTTGGTAGTCATATTTCTCGATAAGCATGCTGTAGCACATGCAAGTGTGTTGCAGGCTTGCCAGGTATGCTGGCTGATAGTCTACTGTAGCTCGTTCAAGAGGCAAGTTCCTTACATTGCCAGGTAGATTATCGGTTTTTATTCCTGCAGTATACCGGAGCACATGCAAGCCTGGAGGGCTTGTCAGGTATACAAACATTGGTCCGCGCAGTCTGATTCAGTGTACTATAGCTNGGGCCCGCGCAGTCTGATTCAGTGTATTATAGTTCATGCAAGCATTGCAATCTTCGACTTGTCAGGTATACTGGGTGGTAGCATGCAAGTAGTCTTGCCATGCATGTTACCAGCACGTCCTGTACATGTTTTTTTTATTGAGGTATACTGGAGCACACACAAGTAGTCGTCTTGCCAGGTATACCATTCCTGCATTCCCTTTTTTTCCACAAATGCTAATAGCTGTATGTTTGCAGTGCATATTGAGTATCTATTTTTTGTATGTTTCAATTACCCCCTCTGTATTCATGTGTAGAGTCACCGTCGGCAAAACGCTTGTCAAACTTATGTGCTAGGTTATGGCATTCTACTTTGTCATGTGTACGGTTTCCAGCCGTACTACTACTACTACTGTAATAGTCATATTAGTGTTCATTTAACTGTTCTCCGCACCCTCCATCGCACTGTGTGTGCTGGCATCACACCTGTGTCGCCGCTATCATACTGTAGTGTCCCGTCTGTATATGTTTTTTTCCCCGTCGACGAAGCGCTCGCTTCATTGTTTTTCCCCTTGCTGCTCCGTAACCTACCTGTTTGCTATATCTATGACGTTACCAATATATATTTATATATATGTATTTATGGTGTTGTAGGAATAGCGTACTGCCGGTTCCAAGTCTGGGGTCCGTCTGCATGGTTAGGCCACGCAGATGGTAAATGGGAGGACAGGGCCCGTTTGCATGTTTATGTCATGCAGATGGAGGGACGGAGGTGGCACCTTACATTGTACGTTCGTTTCACATATTTTTTTATGTGCCAAGTATATAAACCTTCAATTTTTTTTTAAATATTCCCTTATGGCAGATATTAAATCAGCATGATTAATTTTCTATACCAAGTTTATTTTTACTCTTGACATTAAAATCAGATTGCTTACTGCGAAATACAATGTGTGTGTGTACATATTGCGGTTAATAAAAGGCATAAATATGCCTGTGTCCGCTTTTTATTTCTTTTTTATTAAAAAACAATCCTTTTTTTTTCTTAAATTCTTATTTACTGTGTGTGTGTGTGTGTTGAGTTCAATTGAATACCTGGGCTGAGATAATTGCAAGTGTTTAATTTGGAATATTCATCTTCAATGCCTAAGAAACTAACACAACAACAACAACAACAACATAACATATACACATATTATTTTTTGATACTTTCAATTAATTTTATATGTCAATAATTATGCTGCTAATCAAGTACTTAAAAAAAAAAACACACTTCAATGTGCGCATTCTCACACGATTTAATGGCTAGAGGGATGGTGGTGGTGGTGCCAACATGGTTGTCGCTACAGAGGGGTCACGACGAAGAGACAGGGGTGATGCAGCACCCAATATGGCTGACGATAATTTAAAAAAATTCTACTTTTTTTAATTTACTGGCTGGCAAAATAGCCTCCATTGGAAAAACAACTTGTACTGACTGTAAACATGGCCACCAGTAACTCAATGTACTGACTGCAAACATGGCTGCCAACATGGCTGCTGCTGCTGAGGTGATGGTGCCAACACGGCTGCCGCTACCTACGGAGGTGGCACCATCCAATATGGCTGCCGCTACCTACCGAGGAGGCACCATCCAATATGGCTGCCGAAATTTTTTTTAAAATGTTATACTTATTTTACATAAGTTTTAAATAACTTTTTTTAATTTACTGGCTGGCAAAATGGCCGCCATTGAAAACACTTTGTACTGACTGCAAACATGGTCGCTGGTTATTATTTTTTAAAAATTTTTAATAAAATTTTCTTAATTCACTGGCTGGAAAAATGGCCACCATTTAAAACAACTTGCACTGACTGCAAACATGGTTGCCGATCATTTAAAAAAAAAATTGAATAAAATTTTACATAAATAATTTTTTTTTAATTTACTGGCTGGCAAAATTGCCACCATTGAAAACAACATGTAATGACTGCAAATATGATCGCCGAATATAAAAAAATACAATTTTAAATAAAATTTTACAAAAATAATTTTTTTAATTTACTGGCTGGCAAAATGGCCGCCATGGGATGGTATGTTCTAGAATGTACTGACTGCAAACATACCCGCCAACATGGCCGACCTCCTGCAAATGCATTCCTCCTCCTGCAAATGTATTCCTCCTGCTCTTGCATTCCGGGGCTCCCGGCTCCCTCCAGCCATCCTGTGTTCGAATGCCCCTTTTCACACTACTAATGTCCCATGCGTCTAGCTCCAACTACCATTCTGCGTTCAAAGTCTGTTAATTCCCGTCGTGCGGCCATAATCACATTAGAAACCTTTTCACATGAATCACTTGACTACAAATTAAAGCCTAACCAATGCTCTGCCCATTTATACATTTTGTACGCGATACTAATGACATATATATATATTTGCATATTGCTATCCCATGACTTTTGTCACCTCTGTGTATGTGCACCATTTGCGAAGAGGAAATTCACCCTATTCAAAAGCTGCAACAATTCCTGTTGTATTAACAGCGCTTCTACAGCAATTTGTTCCCCTTGACATGCAGTCATCTCCATAAAAGTCACGCGTTACAATTTACGATGTCTTAGGATATGTTTTTATTTCATCAATGGCTAACTGCTTCAAACACATGATTGCTAGGAAAGGTGCACTGGCAGTTATATATGTCACAGTCGTAAGCTTGTATATCTTGTGAAGTGATGAAGAGTCCTTCCTCCACAATATCTTCAGAACACCATTATCTCGGGAATCGAGCCTGATTTTTCGATATATCTTTGAAATGTCTGCTGCGAAATACACTTGATATGTGTGGAATCTCATAACAATGGAACATAAATCCCGTTGGATTGTTGGCTCTACCATAAGTGTGTCATTCAAGGAAGTACCACTGCTTTATTTAACAGATACATCAAATACTACTCTCATCTTTGTAGTTGCACTTGAAGTATTTGTGAGCTACATGTGTCCCAGTGCCTCATATTCATCCATGAAGTCCGAATATGCCTTCTTCAGGTCTGGTTGCCTTTTTAGCCTTCTTTCCAACTGACGGAACCTTGCGACTTCCATTTGACAGGTGTATATAAGTTGTGTGGTGTCATGTCGAAAAGGTAATCGAACAGTGAACCGTTCCGATTCTTATCTTGTAAATGTTTCTGTGAAATGTCTTTTGAATTACATTTCTTCGGGAGTTTTAGGAATCTCGTGTAATATATCTATTTCCCAAAATTACTTGAGCTGATCCAGACTGTCGTCTATTCACACAAAGAATGTATATCTTGATTGTTGTACTACAACTTGGGAAGTTTCTGGCTCTTGGAATATTCCTGATACTGTCCACCCAAATTCAGTGTCTTGCAATATGGGGTGGTCCTTTGACGTATCATTTTTCCAGGGTGGAGAATGTCGTAGAATACATCTGCTCCAAGCAAAAGGTCAATGTTTCCTGGCTGGTTGAATGCTGTGTCTGCCAAGTGGAGGTTGGTTGGAATATTCCATTGGTGACAATCTACGTATCTTTCTGGCAGATTAGCAGAAATCTTGCGTAGAACCAAACACTCTATTGCAACAGTATAATTTGTTATACAGGAGAGTACCACAGTCTTAACACTGTGTTTGGTTTCTGCAGTTACCTCATTTATTCCATGTATCGGGGTTGCATTCCGTTCCTTCTTCAATCCTAGATGTTGCACACATTCTTCTGTAATAAAATGAGATTGGAAACCTGAGTCCTGCAGGGCCCTGCTCTAGAATTTTCACCAGTGCAGTGGCGAGCAGGATCTGCATTTGTGGCTTGATTTTGAGTGAGCAATAACTGAAAGTTGATTACCCTTGCTCAGTATTGCTACCTCTTAAGCTGTCTGGTGAAATGTGATCTTGGTTCTGTTTCTGCAGCTGGTTTTTACGATTGTCCTTAATACGAGGTGCTTAGTCACTGTGCGTGTCAGTGTGAAGCAAGTATGTGTTTCTCTGAGCAGGTGCGACAGGTTCCTGATCTACATTGCCTAATGAAGTGACCAATTTGTAGACAGTTCAAGCAGAGGTTGTTATGTCTTACAAACAATACGCATTGTTGAATGCTACCCTTCGTGATTTCTTCACATTTGTGTAATTCCTTGCAAAATTTACAATAAGTATTGCTAACTACATAAGACTGTCTGCATTGTCTAACATTCTTAATCTCCGAGATGAGATTTCAGGATTGATGGCTTGCATAAGATATGTCTTATCTCTAAGAATTTCAAGAGTTCATCAAGAGTTGAAAAGTTTTGAGATGAGGAATGTAGTTCCCACTCTTTGTGAGTGATTGCATTGAAGCTTTTCTAGCATCATTTGGGATATCAACGACTCATGCAATGGAATCTTTATATCTATGACCCTGATAGCATTGAGATCAGGATTGGAAAAAAACCCTAATTGTATGATAAAACCCAACCCAAATGGTTTCTTTTTCTGTACTTGTATAGAGAGAAACCTGGAAAGCCCCACAAAAAAATTTTCCCTTGGTTTTTCTGGATAATACCTATCAAGATATTGTTTTTTTTTTTTTTTTTTTTTTTTGGTGTTCTCAGCTATTTAAAAACATTGAACTTAACATGTATTTTCTGCAACATTTGAACTAAAACCAGGACTTTAATTAATTTCATATTTTAATATATAGTATGCTGGCTACAGCAACTAGCAGCCCGTTGGTTTCCTAGGTGGAAATACAAATAGTGCTGTAGTTGTGAAACATTAGTAGCTAGAAAGCATTCGCATTTCCTATATGCTAGTGCTAGTTGTGAGTCAACAGTATCTACAAGGAAGCCATCTGTGTATCATAATTGCACCAACAGGTAGTGCTAGTTTATCACAACATGCAATGCATTTCATACTAGTGTGTGTTGTTGCAGTTTCTGTTTCATACCTCTATTGTTGATTGTTATCTCATGAGAAGTGTCTGTTGTAGTGATTTTGTTTTATTAAAGATTTTTATTCTGTGTGTTTGATGAGTGAAACATTAATTATTAATCTAAGTGCCAAATTTACCTGATAGTGGAAGAAATCAGTCTGCAGAGTGGCAGGAAGTAAAGATAATTGATGGATCGTCTAAGGTAACATGTGTTCACTGTAATCTTGAGCAAACCTCAAAAATGGAAAGGATTCGTCATAACTTGCAAAAATGTAAGAAAGGAATTGGATCCAAAGCAAGCTTTGCAAATAGGAGTGAAATTGAAACTGAAATTACTGCCTCATCAACTTCATTTAGTGCATGTTCTGTTGTTTCAAATTCAGCTCCATCTACATCCCTTGAAAATGAAGCTAAACGAGCAAAAAACTCGCACTGATTACGGCCAAAACTTACACAATCACAAATGAGTGATTTTATCATAAAAACCACAGATAAGCAAAAAAAAATCTCTTAACATTTGTACTGCCTTTTTTTTTATGCAAATGCTATAGCTTTCAATGTTTCTTTAAATAGAGCATTTGTGAACATGATTCATGCATTGCAACCTGGCTACCATCCACCTTCTAGAAAGGACCTTTCAGGAACCCTTTTAGATGATGTTCACAATGAATTCCACTAAACACTAGCTCAAGAACTACAAAAATCAAGTGCAACAATGACACTTATTCAAAATGGGCAGTAATCCCTCATTTTGGCAACATCAGCTCATATTGGTCATCATAGTTTCTTGTTAAATGAAACTGACTGTGAATATGAAAAGAAGACAGTAGAGTTCTGTGCAGAAATAGCAATCACTGCAATCACTGAAGTCAAATAGTTTTGTGACAAAGATGTAAGTATGAATCACTATGTTTTATACACAACTGGATATAGTTACTCAAAAAACAACCCACATATCACAGTTGAAGTTTTTAAGGGTTTTACTAGTTCTTTTTTTACACAATTTAACATTTATCAATATATTTTTGTAGTTATTCTTTCTGATTTACATTGTATGAATACTGAACGAGTTTCGTAAAGATAAACATAGCCACACGGGTATAATAAATTTACCTCGCACATTTCTGAAGCCCTATTAAAGTTCTACTTCCAGGATAAACCTCTGCCTCAAGCAAAAAAATGAAACAAAAAAAAAATGAAACAAATACTTGCAGAGAAATATCATTACATACTTCTTTATGGTTGCTCAGCCCATTATATCAACTTGATTATTATATCAACTTGATTGAGCGAGAAGTAACACCTACAACTGTTCTAAAGCATGTGATTGAAGTCCAGACATAATTTAGACATCACCAACCACATGTATGTACTTCAAATTTTCAATTGTCTGAGATGCTGTAAGTTAAAATAATTAATTAACTGCTCACACTTAAATGCGGATTTAAATAAAACTCAATTATTACCAAAAACAAATTTATCTTTTGGTGAAAGTGTAAATGCAAAGCATGTAAAATTGAATACTTGTTAATATGTTTATAGGTATGGCTATGGCAGAAAGGTGGAATGATTCCGCGGCTACCAAAAGATGCAATGTGGAATTCCCAGACCACATGTATCGACACCATTGTGAAAAACTACCACCTTTACTGCGAAATTCAGACAGAATTTGAAGTTGATCATAAATTATCCCAATTTTGAATAATGTCAGTCTCTATCATGAAGTGCTTCACTTGCAGAAACAACTAAAGGAAATAGTAGTATCTCTTGATAGGGTTAATAACAGTTTTATTTGACTATTTATTAAACTAATCAAACATATAATGAACATTTTTTTTATTTCAGCTCCAGAATGAATCTGTTACCCTGTCCACTGCAGTAACAGTTTGGAATAATCTCAGTAAGAGCACTATACTGTAGGCATATTCTGAGCATATTCAAATAGGGAAAGAGCAAGCATTGGAACATTTCTTCTTCGTAGCTAGTATGTTGGATCCTTGCAGCATGGCAACTTGTTAATGCATTGCTAAAAAGTTTCATATTTACCTATGTTAGTAAATATTTAACTAAATATATATTTTTTCATATCTTGACATATGTATCTAGCTTACAGGAGAAGGCCTAACTGCTGAACAAGAGGAGGTTGCAGAAAGTTGGATTCTTACACATAAACCCAAATTCTTGGCAGGGTTTTTGGCATTTAGGATAAAGGATCGTGATATGTCCCCTGCTGCTATGGTTCACTCATCAGTTGTAGAAATGTACAAAGCCAGCCCCAGCAAGTTGTGGTTACTACGAGCCGAAATATTGCAGAGAAAAACCCAGTCCAATTCCTCATTATTTTTGTAATTTCTCCTGTAGTCTTCTCAGCTGCCTACTCAGTTCAGTTGGTTATATCTGAACCAAACTGAGAAATCGTCTGGGACTTGAAAAGGCTACCAAACATGTAAAAGCATACAGGGCACTGGGAAGAGAAGCAGAAAACTATGATGTTGTAGAAACTGTCGACTGTTAATATGAACAATTAAAGCTATATATTTGATGTAGTTAGGTGTTGTGAGGTACACAATCTGTATTAAATATGCCATTTTTTATTTAAAAAAAAAAACTATATTAGTTATGTAGAAATTTGTGTATTACACTAAAATGTTAGCAAAAAATGTTTAAATTTAAAATTAAAGTTTTTTTAGGATGGGGTTTTCTGAAGAAGAAAAAACCTTGAGGACAATTGGGTCGAACCCTATTATGCCAACCCTGATTGAGATTGCTCATAACTTGATTGACAAGCAAATGGAGTTCTTTGGTTGGCTGCTGGTTTACATGTGGCAAGTTAAGCAAATGTATTAGATGTGCAGTGACAGTTAAATGTGGATTGTTATACATACTGCAGACCATATTCCATGCAATTTGAAAATTGTCGCCAACAACTGGCAGGTTTTCAATTACCTTGTGGGCATCTGAAGTGAACTCAATAGGTAATGGAATTTCTGGATGTTGTCAAGACTATCATTGTTTACTATTAAACTACTGAATGTGTCATAGAAGAACTGCGTTACCTCTCCTCCAAAACTAAGAAGTGTAATGGTTGGCAGCTTCACTTCTTTCTTACTAACAAGTGAAGAACCATGCTTACACTGTGCACGATCATGTGAACTGTTGCGAGATTCACTAATCAATATCAGCATTCTTGTCTTAATATCGTAATAAAGAATTTCGAAGGATTCCCTGTCTTCAGCATGCACCTCAATTTCTTCACTAAACTCTAATTCTTCTTGAGCTGTACGTCTGACTGGCTACCTGCTGGCACTTAAGATTGCACCATGTTCCCGCTGTACTGGCACGCCCGTCGCCCCGCTGCGCCGCGTAGCCATAAGAAGCTCTCAGCACCATTATAAATATGCTTTACCATGTACAAATCCATTCCGGAGGACCTTTAACTGCTGCATCAAATAATTACTTGAATTGTATTCTGATTTATATTCATGATTGAATCACTGGATTTGTGCATGTTTTCAGCACTTTATTGGCGAGTAGCCGCATGCGGCCGTACAACATGTCTGCATTCCTTCACTCTCTCGTCTCAACTCACCATGGCAACCCCTTGCTGTTGAAAAAATAACTCGTTATTGAGGTCACCGCCTCGCAGACTACAAACACAAGCACCAACAAATATTGAGTCTCATATACTTACCACGGCAGAAAGAGAATCATACTTATTCTTGTATGATCTTTTACCCCGTGCACCATCTGCGACGACTGTAACAAGAGGAATTCCATCCATGTAAACCTCTCCAGCAGCCTTAGCTAGCTCCACCTCTTCTTTTCCAACATCTCTTATTACCTCTTCCAATGTCTTGTTTATTGTTTCAGACACCTGGTCATGGTATACTTTCCAGGTATCTTGAGATGCGCATGGCATACTTAAAGCTGCGCAAATTTCTTCTAGCTGGGTGTACCCTACTCCAGTTGTTATAACGCCAGCAACTTCACCCGCGTTGACATTCATTCATATGCACGCCAGTCTGTTCAGGTATTTCTGTTCAAATGGATTGAATTAAGTTACACATACCGCACTTGAAATCAAAACACTGCAGAAACCCAAACGCTTTTCCTTTATCAGTTTCATGTTGGAAAATGTGCAGTCAAATGGATGATGACGGCCGATCGAATTAATACTGTTTATAAGGTAGCCTATGTCAACAAATCTTCGGCCTTCAAAATGGAAATAATCTGGTTTAGCGTTTTCATGGTTCTTGAGAGATCTGTAAAGCAATGAGAATAAACAGAATATCTATTTAAAAAATACAGTACTTTCAACTAAGCTGAAAACACTTGACATGCTAAATTATACCAGAGCTCTCAAAATAAAATAGTCATGTGTACCGACCAGTTTCGATTATCTTCAAATTCAAGAAAAGGATCTATAACAGTGTGGTAATTTCCACAAAATTGATAAATCCCTTTCTCTTCGCTGCCTTGGTGCATATGACTGTTTTCCGAAGTAGCTGTTGGTTGATGTTTCCGTCAAATTTTCCAAACACACATCATGCATTCTATTAGACAGGTCCCTAAAAAAAATATAGTGCATTTAGTAGATACAATAATTCTCATATTTTCGTTTTTTTCTTCGTGTTTTTATGTAATGTTTACACTTAAATGCATACCAACCATATTTTGTCCGAAAAATGAATGCCATCTTCAAATACTGTGTGTTAACGTGATGATTTGAAAAGTTTTTGGGCGAACAGCTATTATCCTCTACAACACACAGGTATATGTTGTTGACTCTGGAACTTCCGTTGGTTTCAGTTTTGTTAGTTGGTACTCGCCCACTTATTTTTCTGTTTCTGAATTTGTACACTGCTTGAATTCTGTTCTGTTTCTGTAGGAATAGCAATGAGATTACAATTGACATTTAAAAAACCTTATGACATGCACATGCATACAATAATAATAAGTTCTTAAGGCCTACATACTGTAAGTTGTTGTCAAGTTCGCAATGGGATTAACATGTGTTTTATCACCAATAATCTGCACACATACACACACACATATATATACATATATATATAAACTAACTTTTTGACACCTATACATAAAAAATTTGGCAGCACATGTTTTCAGACTGCGGGGCTTAATTATATAAGAACGACATTAAAATATTTGCTATGAACGGAAATACATAAAGGGGTTTCTTATAAGTAAGCCAGTGAACGTCTGCTGAAATATAGAAGCAGATTAGTGCTATATTGCCTACAATAAGCGCCGGAGGTAGACCTAGGCAACCTAGTCAGACGCCTAGGGTGGCGGCTTCTACAGCTGCGGGACAGGCATGGTGGAATTTTACAATTGCATTCAACTCCACAAACGGAACATATTCTTAGAAATATTTAATCAGCTGGCTGTGTTATCAATGACTTAAAGTATGACGTAAACCACTGCAAAGTAAGATGCCAAGCATTCATAAATTCAATGGTCTTGTTTGTTTTTGTAGTGTACCATTAATTTCAAAATAAATTTTACACATTTCCTTATTATAAAATAGACTTGGTGTGGAAGGGGGATGGCGGCAAACACGACNTAGACTTGGTGTGGAAGGGGGATGGCGGCAAACACGACAATGGACGCCTAGGACGACAATGTCTAAATCCAGCCGTGAAAGTGTTTACAATTCAGCGATTTTATTTCTGGAAATTCGGGTTTGATACGAACTATCATTACAATAGAAAAATTGTCGTCATTAATAATTTTACCACTTTTGGAAAGGGGATAATTCTGCTTAAATATAGAAGTATTTTGATATAATGTTATTCATGTTCACACTGCCTTTATATTGGAAAACTTATTGGAGGACTCCTTATAGAATGTATCTAAACTTAACTTAGATCCAACAACAATATGAACACCAGTGTCAGATGTGGAACTCTAACACACTAACCTTGGTTTGGCAAGAAATGGTTCTAACATTCTACACTGTCGGGGTATGTAATGCATTTTTCGGTACGTAGTGAGAGCGACAGGTTACCACACAACAACAAAATATTTGTTTATATAGGGCCAAAAATATATTTACTTGCACCAAGAAAATATATTTTATTGAGTATAGAAAACTTGAAAAGCCAAAAAATTTATTTGATTTATATAACAAAATACACACTTAAATAAACAAATCCTCTGTGTTGGGCAAGAATAAATTATTCTGTCAACAGAATATTTGGTTCAATCAACTGCATATATTTGTTTGCCCACGCATTTCATTGTCTTCATTCCTAAATGCAGCTCGAGAGTTTGTTTGTATTTTTTGTGACAAATAGTATAGTAACAGTATCGGCGAATGCATTTATTGATGCCTAATAATGTTATATAAACATCCTAATAAAACAAGTTCAAAAGGAAACTAAAAAAATAAGCTTTAAAACTTGAATTAGTTTTTTTTTTTTAATACTTAACTAAGAATTGCAGTGGCAGACTGCTTCACAGCGTATATAGAGAATTTAATTTGGTTCATACAAGAATCGTGCTAATGTTGCTTCTGTGAAGCAATTTTTAAAACCACTTCAAAGGTGAATATGGGGGCTCATAGAAAAATCTACAGTAGAAGAAACTCTCCCCAACCCCTTCGAAAACAAAAAGATTAGAATGTTTGCGTTATACGCAAGGTGTTAGTCAAAAAAATGGTGGATGAGCTATTAGAACAGGAGGGCCTAGAAACCAACTCTTGCATTTCAAAACCCTGTACTGATAAATTCTATTGCTCGTTATTTTGCAAAACAATGCCTTTGGCTCTACACCTAGACATACGGTATAGTAACAATGTGTATTGACAAGATGAATAGGCCTACTTCATAAAAATGAAATAGAATTAACACATGCTAAATTCCATTTAACGTATTGGAGCGAAAACATTTTAAGTACATGTGCAGATGTCATCCTTTCTCACCAACCTCCTTTAAAGATTTTTTTTTTGCTCTAATGCACGTAAAGTGAAATAACACGATGATTTTTCTGAAGATGGGAACGTTCAATAATATTGTGATTGTAAATAATTTCAATATGTATACTCTAAATGCGAATAAGTGGTTTCCCACTGATTTTCAGTGAAATTTAACTACTCGAATAAGTGAAAATGGCTCCAATTACAATCCGTGGAAAACCACTGGTTTCAGTGAAACAATTTCACTGATTGAATAAGTAACAGCCAACAGCATGTGGCAAATTAATTACATATGGTTTTTATTGTGTTTAGCAAAATCATTATGAGAAATAAACGTATTTCTGATAGTCACAGTTTATATTGTGCAATTTACTGCAACTAAAAAAAGTAGGGGAAAAAATACTGGTGGTTAAAATTGGACCCAGCCCACTGGTGGTTATCTTACCAACTAAGATACCAAGCCAACGACTATAAAGAGGAAAATATATGTATAATATTTATTTTCAAAAGATGTAGTTTTATATTTTACGCCCTTACTTTACGTTCTTAGTTTAATTGGTAACATTAGGATTAGTATGCTTGAGTACACTCATTTCCAAAATTTAATGCAGTTTAATCCTTCAAACAGAGACCAGTGATGATTACATGAAAACATAATAAAAGATGGAAAAATGGAATGAAAAACTGAAGTGTTCGTGTTATCGTAAAATGGTATTGTGTAACACGGAACACACATTATAGAAAGTAGTTTTTATTGGTTTTATTAGTTAATGCGTTATTTCATTTGATACATGTTGTTTAACTCCCATTTTATACTCTGTGTTTAACTGATCCATTAGTCAATAAAACCAGTCGTTGAAAAACAGTGAATTAATTGGTTGATGAATCAGTGGAAAATGTCACTAAATCAATAAGTGAAGGAAAACTGGCATTTTTTCACTTACTAATCAGTTAAATTTACTGAAGAGACTGCTGAATCAGTCAGGAACTGTTAACTAATTTAAAAAGTGAAATTCTCACTTAATAAAAATGAGGTATTATAATACGTACCCATTATCTATATAAGAGCAACTACTTAATGTCGAAACACGATACGTGTAAATTTTGCACGTTTTTGTGACATCCGAGTTATGAAAACGATGTGAATTTTGAGACTGACCAACTTAAAATATGTATATTATGTTTCTGTGTACACTGCCATCAAAGTTGAATGTCAAATTACCTAAAATTTCAATCTAAAATATTGAGACAGCACCATACATTTGAATGTGACATTGAATATCAATACAAAATGGACTAATTTAGACAATCAACTACTATGCAATTTGACAAATGTTGATAATGTTGACGATAATTGCCCTAATATTTTCATGCAAGGAAAAATTAAAAGAGGCATGCACTTTCATAAAATTTTTTTTCAAAAGTGAAGGTCGAGCATATATTTGAGACTCTTAAAATTTTTATTACTGACAGTGACAAATTACTATTACTTAACGCTTAATTTATTCCGAAAGTCATCGGAAAACACACACATCCATTGACTCAGTTTCAGTAGCTGAGTGTTACTATACACCAACAAAATGTACATTTTTGATTATAATAAATAATTGTTGAGTACTTACGTTTTAGTTAGAGTTTCTTTAGGAAGAGTCTAATGTGCTCCCTGGAATAACAGTTACTTCACTACTGTCATAGACTTGAGGATCTGAGTAGACATCTCTCTGGTTGATCAGCTTCACTACTTTCCTTAAACAGTTCACAGCAGAAATAGTAATAGGAATGCGTAATGATTTAGAGCATGATGATTTAATTTAAAAACCAACAATAACCAATGGAGATCACTATAAGACAACAAAAACCAATGGGACCCACTAGAATACAACAGAAACCACATGGCTGCAGCAGAATATAACTTATGAAACAATGGAAATCAGTATAATACAACAGAAAAAAAAACTAACGGGAACCACTAGAATACAACAAAAAAACCGACTATAGCAAAACAGATACCAGTGGGAGCCACTAGAACACAGCAAAAACAAATAGAATACAGAACAGAAACCAATGGAACACAACTAAGAGAAACCACTAGAATTCCACAGAAAACAATAACATGCAATAGAAACCAATGGTACCCACTAGAATACAACACAAGCCAACAGACTATGTATGGTAAATCAAAAACCAACATAAGGGTCAACGGAAACCAATAGAACACAACACAAACCAACAGATTAATTTACAACAGAAACCAACCTAATCCACTAGAAATTGTTATAACCTAATAGAAAACAATTAAAACCAATGTTTTCTGACAACAGAAACCACTGTTATATTCTCTGTCCACTAAATTTGTATACAACAGATACCACTGGAATCTAATAAAAGCCATTTAGTCACCAATTGAAAACAACAAAAATAAATTAAAATGATAACTCCATGCAACATAAACCATTATAATTTCTGTTGGATTTTGTTTGTTTTTGTTGTAAATTTTTGGTATAATATAATCAGTGTGGAGACACTGAGAAGGACTTTAATTACAATTGCTATAGTTTAATGTATATAATAGATGTGTGTATAAATTAATCTGATTCAGTTATTTTATTTTTACTAAGGACTTTATCCTCACGAACTCTAATACGTTTGAAACTGACTGATCAGTTAGCAGTTAGTTTCTAATGTACTGTTAAACGACCATTTTCACTCCCACTGTTCGGCTCTCAAGACGTCGCTGTTAAGAGTCACCCAAATCTCTCCAATCCCTCTTCACATTTTGCAGTGCCACTTCAGAGGAGCATTCGCACCGCTGCAAGCACAAAGCAAGTTGACATTAGAAGAGCAGCAGCCCACAGAAACTGACAACGTTCATCACCCAGATCAGATGTTTCAACCCACACCTGGTTGAATGCGAAGTGTTAGAAGTGGTAAGGGAAACAGTGCCCCCTGGGTGCCGTGCTACATTGGCACCCCTGCTCAACAGTGGGCTAGACGAACTTACATGCACCACGTTCATTTTGGAGTGGAATACTTGCTAACCGCACCGCGAATGGAACTCAGGTGCCACCCGATTGCACCACGAGAAATGCCAGGACAGTGACAGTGGACAGAAAAAACGTCAGGATTGTGTCAAAGCAAACACTTTCGGCCAACAAAGGAGAAATTACAGGTACAACAATCAATGCAGTCACAAACACAGGTGCAAGTGAAAGTATAACGAACAGTGCAAATGACAGTTCATGTAGTAAGAATGCGAAAGGGGACAGAATCCATTCACCACCAACTCTGTGTCGTTATTGTAACGGTCCGTATTACCACTGACATAGTGCGTGCTCTAACAATCCACATCTGTGTAATAATAATACAAGCAACAGTCAGTGTTGCCAACAAGTCGGGACCTTATGTCGCCCGTTTTCAAAGCTTGAGTAGCCTAAAGTAGCCCAATTTGAAATAAGGTAGCCCAAACGCCGAAAGTAAAATAAAAACCACTTTTTTAACAATTTACTTATGTAATTATATTATAACTTTCTGTACATACAATAAAATCAGTACTTTTAAAACACTTATACGTACAAGTATTTTAAACTAAAACATTATTTATGTAATATGTTGTTTATTAAAACAAAGTTATGTTGTTGCTCTGAAAAGAGAAATTTATTTTTTATGATTCATTTCTAACGAATACTAATTTTACAAACACAAATCGCACTATACGTAACTTATTATAATGAATGGTTTATTATTACATACCTGAAAAGAGAAACAACATTAAAAGCTATTGCTTCAAATATTATTTCTTACACTCTTGAAGAAACACAATATTAATTAATTATTAACAATTTTCTCTGAAATCGACTTAAATCACCATAGGTATTGCAAACAAAGTGCCGGTGCTGCCAACCTTGAGTTTTAACTACATGCAGATCGTACCACCATCATAATAAAATGTAAAGTAAAGCGCGCGAAATTTAAATTCAATGAATGAAGCTAAAATAAGGCTTAATTTACATTTATTTAAATGCACTCCGATTCTGCTTCATCTGCTACGAGCAATTGCAAAGCATCCACGATAATTTCGCCGTCGTCAACATTTACTGCGGATGCTGTGCTAGAGCTGGCGCAAGCTGTGCTGGAATCGTACATTTTTCTTCCAGCATGTAAACTTATCATATGATTGCTTGGCTGAAAGTTGTTGCAGCAAATGCTTCTTACATTCATATGTGTTCGAATTCTAAGAATGGCAATCAGCATGGGTAATTGCATTCTGTTCCTTAATTTTGTTTTTATAGTACCCATCACGCTGAAAATTCTTTCTACGACTGCATTACTTACAGGTAATGAGAGGCAACGCAAGGAAAATTCCGCTAAATCTTTGAACATGGGATTTCCTCCAGCATTCTGCATTTTCAATACCTGTACCCAGAAATTTACAACATCATTGGGAGAACCAGTGCCAATTATTTCCTCTATGCGCATCGTACTTAAAGAGCGAAATTGGTTTATTATAGATTCCTTGTCAAGATTAGGTTCACCTAACTGCCAGGGAAAATCATCAATGTTAGGTCTGTAGCTGGTTGAGAGGCAGCGGTTGGGTGACAAAACATCAATTTTTTCCACCACCGACACATTGAGTGGTAACCTGTCAACTAATTCCTTCACTAAGCGCACGAGAAAACTTGTGCATCGCTGTTTAACTTCTTTGGCTTTGTTGGCAGAAACAGTTCTTTTTGCAAGTAAATCATTGAACTTTTCTCCAAAATCGATCGAGTCCTGTGGAAGCAATGAATTTTCAAACGATGCTTCGGCTTTTTCTAAGGCTCGCCTAACAGCTGCTATATCCGCTTCATGAAGCATTGCCAATGAGGCGGTTTCGGACAGACTTTGACCTCTCAAAAATACTGGTTTAAAAAGACGTCTTGCAATGGAAACAAGAAGAATCCGGAGGTCGTTGTATATTTTTGTTATATTTGCATTAGTTGCTTGAAATATAACATTCACGTTTGTTACTTCTTTTAGTATGGGACATAGAAACAATAAGTATAATAAATTCGTGTCATCATTATACATAGCAGCGAGCTCTCTTGCTGTGTAACATCTCTCTTCTGACGATTTAACCATATTGAAATGGGTTTTTAGCTCAAGCCACTGATTGATGTTTGTATTAACAGCTGTATAAAATGCTAACCATCTCGTTGCGGACAATTGAGTCAGTTTCAAGGGCTTTTTGCCATCATTAATAGTTTCAAATAAGTTCTGATAGACTTTCATTCGCAGTGGACTGTGAGCAAACCAATTTCTAGTTTCTCTAAGCAAATATTCCAGACAAGATGGTAATTCAGTGCACGCCTTTGATGCACACAAACTAAGGGAGTGGCATACGCACTTCAACAACTGCAAATGGGGTAGGTCTGCTTTTAAAAGTGTGAAAAGGGAGTGATTTTTGCCACAAAGATTACTAGCTCCATCAGTTCCTAATGCGATGAGATTTTGAAAATTTAAGCCCATTTCAGATAAAAAGCTCTTAAAGGATGTATATAGGGCATCAGCTGTTGCTTCGAAAACTTCTTGAAAGCCTAAAAAATCAACAACGATTTTTTCTAGTTTTGTGTTGTAGTATCGGATGCAATATGCCATATACTTTACTGTTGCCACATCAGTAGATTCGTCCAGTATTATAGAATAACTTTGCCCACCAACTTCTTCTAAAAGTTCTTTAAGCATGGCTGGCTCCACGACATTCTTTATAATGGCAGAGCATTTGGTTCTGTGTAATTGAATATTTTCAAGAGGACTACCTAAACCACAAGTTTTCAAAACTTCCGACAAATGGTCGATGCTACGGATGGAGCTATGAGCAGCAATATAAGTAGCAATTTTTATGTCCATTATTTTTTCTTTTGTTGAGGTGTCTTTAACTGAGGAGTAGCCAAATGCTGGAAGCTTGGGTTGTGTTTTTGCAAATCTTAATTCTTTGTGTTTATGTGTTTTACTTTTCATGTGCTTTTCTAAATCAGTTTTGTGTGCACGAAGTGGTGAAACGCATAATTTACAATATGCCTCACCTTTTCCACTATCTGTGAGTTCCACGGGTGCTCGGGTTAGCCAATCTGTAAAATGAAAGCGTGGGTTAGTTGGAGATTTTTAATCCTACTTTAATCCTACTAATATTATAAATGTGAAACTTTGTGAGTATGGATGTATGTTTGTTACTCTTTCACGCAAAAACTACTAAATGGATTTTAATGAAACTTTACAATAATGTAGCTTATACATCAGAATAACACATAGGCTATAATTTACATATAAAGATATTGTGTACTGAAACCGAAATCCACGCGGACGAAGTCTCGGGCGTCCGCTAGTTTATCATATAAATTAAGCAAAAAATATGTATTCCTCCATGGCCTCCTTCCATTCATCTACACAAGCTTTCACTCACATTTAAATAATATTAGAAATAGTCAGGAATAAATAAAAATCATCTCGTAAGTACTTACTCTTAAATGCTGGATTTTTTTCCCACTCATCACGATAATGTTTCACATATTTTCCGTGCTTTCCCATTTTTGTCACAAGTACAATACAATGTCTTTAAAATCAGACGACGAACAATGAACGAACACGCATACGATAAGTTTTCCAAAACTTTTGGACTGAAGTGACAAAAAAATACTGAAGTTCTCCCTTCCAATCGTCGTTAAGGAATACCATATAATTACAATGGTTATGAACAGCGAAGCGAATGCTTTATCTTGATTGCATCTTAAATTTGGTTGCGTTATAGCTACGACAAATACGGGGTATTCCCCGAAACTAACGAAGGGTGTTGCCATCTTTTTTATCTTGATTTTCCTATACTTTTTGCGTGGGTATATTTTTTTTTATTTTGCTTATGCTCATTTGTGTTGTGATTCGATCATTTAACTAAAAGTAAATTTCATCTTTTTCGAGTAGCCTATAAGGCGACCAGTCGCCTTTAAGATTTTTTTGTCGCCGATTTCCAATCCGAGTAGCCTAAATGGCGAAAAATCGCCTACATTGGCAACACTGGCAACAGTTTGGAAATCGGGAAGCAGTGGAAAGGGGATCGAACAGTGCTACCAACTTGACCCCACAACAAAATATTTTAAACCATTTCAGTAGCATTCAATCGCTGTTCATTCGCATTTTGGTGTACATTAACAGTCATTATTGCCATACATTAATAACCACTGCCGCTTCACATAATTTTGTACAACTTAGTTTTATAAACCCAAAAGACATTATTTCATCTGCTCATTTATTTCGCTTGATAACAAACCAACATACCAGTATAACTCTAGGACAAGCAACACTGACAGTTTGTATCCGTGGCCTTGAGCAATCACAACCACAATAGTTACACTCGACACTAGAGAAGATGCCATCCTTGGTGTACCATCGATCATGGAGAAAAACACCATTGTAGAACATGCGTCCTTAATAAACAATGTACTGTGTACAACCTTAACCATCGCTAGCTGATACAATGCTGGCCATTTCATTGATGGAGTTTGACAATAACTTTCCTCCAGAACACTAGGCAGCTTTCCAGCAGCTCCTTAATGTACGGCAGGACATGTTTGCTGTACATGACATACTGTGGCAGACCAAAGTAGCAGAAAATGCAATACCCTTAGTGCCAGAGCAGCCTACCTACACTCCATCACACAGTTATTTACAGCATTAAATCAAAACAATTTTAAAAAATTCACAGGATTTTGGGTGAAGGTGTTACTGAACAAACAAACAGTGAGTTCAATTATGCCGTAACACTGGCACCCAAGAAAGACGACTCATGGGAGTTTAGTGTGAACTTTCGACAACCAAATCAAGTGACATGCAGCACATTACCACCATACATCAACATTAGGGATGCCCGTAGTCCTCTAGGGAAAGCCAAGGTTATGTCATCCCTCGACCACAAGAGCGGCTATTGGCAAGTACTAGTCAAGCTTGAAGACCATGGCAAGACAGCTTTCTCGGCCCCTGACAGCAGGCGCTTTCAGTTCTGTGCCATGCCATTCAGACTGAAGAGTGCACAGGCCACTTTACAGGCAATTATGGTACAGGTGCTGGATGGCCTCATCGGCGAGTTCACCCCCACCTTCCTCGACGACATAGTGATATGAGAGGATGGACATCGACAGCCTCACGTGTGCCACTGCAAAATGCCACCTTGGTAAGAAAAGCATACACTTCTTGTGTCATGTCGTCGACAAAGAAGGCTACAAATCAACCCCAAACATCTGCTGTTGATTGGCGAGTACCCACAACCACATATGCGCAAGAAGATTCTGAAGTTCTTCGGGTTATTAGACTGTCTCCGGGAGCATATACAAGAATTTTCCCTCGTCACTGCACAGCTCACTGATCTACTGTCAACACTGGTGGTTTCAGTGGGACAAAGCTGCCGATGATGCATTCCAGGAAACCAAAGTTCGTTTCCGAACTCGCCCAACCTTTGCAAGGTATGTCCCCACCAAACACCTCTACTAGTTGACTAACCCCGGCCAGGAAGGACTCGGTGCAGTGTTATACCAGTGCAGCTACAATGGCAAGTATCACTTCATTGATATCACCAGCACAATTTTCGGACCGACCGAGCAGAGGAACAACATCAATGAGCATTAATGCTTGGCAGTGATATGGTCCTTCAAGTAGTACAGTGCATACTTGGAGTACCAGCATTTCGCACCGACAATGACTGCATGGTCTGGCTCCACAACATGCGCGATGCCTGCAGCAAGCTGACCTATTGACCACTGCTTCTTCAAGCTTACAACTTCATTGTGGAGAATGTCCCGGATAGCGAGAACCAGTTTGTGGATGCTCTGTCAAGGTCATCATGCACTGACTTCGTGGTGCAGGATGATGCAGAATGAGTGTAGATATTGCCACCAATGATGCGGGAACCACTTAGAGAATCAGATAATCGCCATCAACAGAGACCTCACTGTACATGAACTTTATCAGGTCTTTGTGCGGGCGCATCTTTAATGTGCATTCACCCACAAACACCAAGAACATTGTGCTAACCAAGCCATCAAGTGTTGGTGTGTGGTAGACAGTAAATAGAAATGTGTTTACCAACCAATAACTATGTGTGGCGATTATTTCATTCCCCACAGTGTCAGACAGCAGGTGTGGAATCGCGCGCACGACAGCAGTATGGCAGGTCACCTGTAGACAGAAAAAACCACTCATAGTGTGAGTGAACACTTTTTCTGGCATGGACTCACCAAACACCCTTGTGGGTGCATGCAAAAGTGCAACCAATTTAAATAACTGCGAACTGACGAGGTCCAGCAACAGCAGGCACACATACCCACGAAAACCTTCAAGACAGTATCCCTCGACGTCATGGGGCCATATCCCAGAAAAGCAGCGGATAAGTGCTTAGTGTTTGAAAATTAGTTTTGGTGCTTAGAGGCCTAACCAGTCAGCAGTGCACACGCGACAAGTGTGGCAAAGATCTTGCTGATGGACTTTTTCCCCCATGGGGCTACTAACATAACTTGTCAACAGATAATGGCAACCATTTTACAGGCTAGAAGTGGCGCGAATTGTGTATGCGTGGCGGAGTGCGGCACCTCAAGGCAACAATTTACCACCCACATGTAAACCCCATGGAGCGCCGCAACCAATACCTCAAGCACCCGGGTAAGTCCCAATAACGGGTAACAGCATACCACCTGAGCTGAACACCTACCTGCTGCCCTCTTCGATCCTTCGTCGACTCATCAATACTGCCACTGGCAATTCACCTGCCGACATCCCACTGGGTCTCAATCTTACCCTGCCTGGCTAGTTCGACTACCCACGGATAGTTGGCAACAGTGACCAAGATGACAATGATGCCTAGTGCAAATGGCGCGATGAGCACTAGAAGGTACGCACCCACCAGCATTGCTACATAGCTCAGAGTATGCCAATTACTATGTGACCACCACCTCGCCTTCGTCTTTGTATGGAACTTCTCTTCATCGCTGAAAACCAGTTTATACATGAAGGCATCGTCTACCTCGTTCTGGGCAAGAACGAAACTGCATAAATCAAGTCTCAGTTCTTTATTACTTTCGGCAAGAGCCTGCACAAGCTGTAACCTATATAGTTTTTATAGCAATCGCTTTCGCAAAACTGTCCAAGTACTCCCTGACAATGCCACAAAGGAGTGCACCACCTGATGGAAAAGTTATATGATATTTGGAAGCAATTTTTTGTTTTCGCAATCCATATGACTAAAATATCTTTAACTACTCGAAAGTATTTGTATACATAGGCTCAGAACACCTCTATCTAAACCATATTATAATACATTTCCATGGGCGTCACCACGATCTTTTCCAAGTGGAGGCCTAGAAATTAGAAAAAGTTTCTTTCAAAGGGTTTGAGGAGTTTGAGATTTACAACCGGGGTTTTACCCTAAATACATGCTACAAACATCCACCACTTGTAATGTGAATAAATATATTTTTCGTTAAAAATATACAATATAATATTAAATACAAATGCACATAAAAATTAAAATAAAATTATGGAAAACCAGGAAGAACTCAATTACTCCTCTCAGCAGGTACGTACATTTTGAAGTAACGTCGCTAATAAGCAATTCATTTGTTATAAAATTGTTATTTCACATTTCATAGGAAAAATTCAAGTTTACTGTTGGTGGAAGCCCCCTCCCTGCTTTTATATGCCGTTCAGGAACCACCGGCATTTCGCGACACACATTATAAAATTTTCATTTGAATGTGACACAAACTGGCGTTAAATACATAATCGCAATGTCTACAAAAATCTTCATTTTATGAACACATTAATAAAGAAAGCCCAATGATAGTATATTAAGCTGTTCTATAAGCACCAAATTAATTTTTGCGGCGACAACTCTTAAAAATGCGCTTTTATTAACCCACAGTATTTGCTGAAATATTACAATTTTTGTGAAATATATAGTAATATAAAACCGTATTTTTGCCTTAAACACATTAATAAATTGTGTTTTTTTAAAAATAAAAACAACATAATTCCACTGAGTCCCCTAGATTTATATTATGACTATATCTTTTGACACTTAAGAAAAACCCAACGACTTAAACGTCCTGCTAATTTCCATTGAAAACCAATAATTCATATATCACGTCATAACACATCATTTAACGCTTAATTTTTCAATTGAATTCTCAGTCAACCTTTTCTACTCTCATACCGTACTCGAAAACGGAATAATGGGGAAAGGCCAACATCAAAGAATCCTATGTGTCGTTCTGATGTTTCCTGTCTGGATATGTCATGTTGGTCTT
This sequence comes from Clitarchus hookeri, assembly GCA_002778355.1. NCBI lineage: Eukaryota > Metazoa > Arthropoda > Insecta > Phasmatodea > Phasmatidae > Clitarchus > Clitarchus hookeri. The sequence continues at coordinate 117,633 of NQII01003059.1, forward strand.
GTGTTCTAATACCCTTTAAGAACTTACTCTATGCTATGCTTTGTTTTTAATTACATAGTTTGGTGGTATTACTATATTGTCAAAATAATAATTTAATTTAAGTTTGTGAAGAATATGTCTTTACGTCTGGCAAAATAGGCGTTATTTTGTCCGTCTTTAAGGGCAAATTAAGCGCATTTAGCGTTTAAAATTCTCCCTGGAAGCGTTACCAAAAATTAAAGGTATATTCTAGTATCAATCATTAGTCTTGATGTTATTACACCATACTAGCAATTTTTTCTTATCGCTGTTTTCTAAAAGTGTAAAAACTACATGGAAATTTCTTTACATAAAGCTGATATGAAAAAATTTTGAAAAGTGGATTTTCGAGTTACAACGATTAGCGTGTGTAAAGGAAGTATTTGGGGTTGTACATCTATGGTAAACACTTCACATTGGCGCCTGCAGGCGACAATTCGGGCAACGTTCACTTCGGTAGCTATATTTATTATTGTTTATATTCTTTCCAGAAGATCCCTTACAATGTCTCTTGGACAAATAGGATATGGAGCATGCCATACATACGTTACACACATTTACATACAGTAACTTACAAATTATGGTTCTAGGTAGCTTTTCGGTGCAATATGTACAGGGCCAAGATTTTTGCTGCTGAAGGATAGGTATTTCTAATTACCTATTCACAGTGTTTGCTGATGGTCAATACAGGGCATTAACTTGAGCCACATAAGACGTTTATTTATGTATGGTTCCGCATTAAAAAACTTTCAAATATTGTTGTGCCATTTTGATTAAAATGTGATATATGTATTTACGTACAGTTAACAAATGTAGCAGTAGAAATTTTTTAATATTGATTAATTTCATAGAATTAATGCAGTGTTTTTGGTAAGGGTACATCACCCAAGATTTGTAAATTATGTGTATTTTCCCGGACTACTGTTTTTTCCTTTAGTTTTGTTATCATGCAATTTATGGCAGGGCTCAAAGCTCTCGTGTTAATGGGGGATAGATAGAACTCTTTATTGTGTTACCAGTTTTTTAATTTCAAAAAGTATTCAGCATTCATTATTTAAATTATTCATCGACAATGCATAGCTCATCATTCAGTTGATTTTTTAACTGTTATATCAATAGCTTACTTTACCTATGTTTAGACCTACCATGTGGGGTGAATAAATAATTAATTAGTGATCACCTTGTGAGAATGACTGTAGAATTGATAGTGACTATTGAAGCAATAGTACTACAAGAAGTTATAAGATAATTGCCAATAAAATGAAAATAATAATGCTTATTAATCAGGAAAAACTTCTTAAAAGGGTCAAATTACACATGTACAGATAGACAAGATGCACAATTATTCAACTTATTAAGCAGTGAAACATCTTAAGTGGGAACTTCTTAAGGGTTTAATTTATTAAATGATGTTCTATGCTCTAAAAAAGTCACATTTTCAAGAAATAATCTCAAATATAAGTACGGTAAAAACAAGAAATGTATAAACCCCAGATTGTGTCAAACACTCTCCCTTAAATTGGACTTGCAGATTGACTCGGTGTGGGGTTGGGCCTCTCCCCCTCTACGCCTGCATCTCATCCGTCCCCGCAGCAGGATGGGGGAGATGGTACTGGGAGAGCGACCACCTTCCCCAGCCCGCCTGGCTCACACCTCAGAGAAGCACCCTCGAGGGATCCTCACTGAACTAAATGTGTTACGTAGGCATCGTGAGTTGTGCGATGTGGTTCTGAATGTCGGTTCCCGCAAAATTTTTGCTCACAGGTATTTACGACAGCAGAAATTGAAAACAAATTTGTTTATTTTGAATGTCACTGTAAAAATTTATTTGATTTGGCAGTTAATTTTTACCCTGATTGTCATTTGTAATATTAGTCACATATTTTATTCTCTCCATACTTTAGTGATAAAGCAAACCATTCCTTGTGTAGCAGAGTGTGACTTGTCACTATTGGCCATTCACGGTTACTTCACACTATTCTGAAGCCCTACTAAAGATCTATATCCAGGATACTCCTCCGCCTCGTGCAAAAGAAGCTTAACTGAGTCTAGAAAATTACACCAAAGGGACAATGCACCACATTCATGCGCACTTTGTGAGTGAGTGAAGAGATTTGGGCGGCTCTTAACAGCGAGGTCTTGAGAGCCGATGAGGGTGATTGAGGTGAGTATGGAGCAGCGCCGGACTGAAAGGGCTGGGGAAACAGGAGATCCCAGAGAAAACACATTGACCAGCTGCATCGTCCGGCACTATTCCCACAAGCGAAAATCCGGAGTAACCCGACCGGGGATTTAACACAGTTTGCCTTGGTGGGAGGTGAGCAGGCTAACCACTCATCCACCGCGGCCCCTTGTGTTCACCCTGTGTAATAAAATTTTTCATAAGAACTGTTTCTTATGAGCCATTACCAACATACCTATTTTCTCCCTGTTTTTATTCATATTAATTATAAATGAAATATTATAATTTATAGATAAAATATAAATAAATGTTTAATTTAACCAAAAATAAGGCACTTTTATCTCAACATAAGTATAAAAGGCTTGTGATACAAGATATATATATATATATATATATTGATAGTTAAACATTCACGTTATCCACATCACAGACAGCTCCAGGGCAGATGCTGGCTCTTGTGGAATTAACAGTGCTTATGTTTGTTAAATGTACTTGGCAGGCTTGGGGAATTTAATATTTGCAAGAGTGAGTTTAATGTTGAACAATTTAATTTGCATAAACTTTTATAATATTAAAATTGATGAACAAGATATTTTTAGTGTTTTACTTGCAAATGGCAGAGACTAAGCACCCTACTGCTCAGACAATTTTCTTTCTCATTTAACCAGATATGTTCTCCGCAAGTGCTTGTGAATTATTTTCTTTGTGGAGGTTGACTGGAGATAGGGGACAATTTTTTTTATGTGTGTGAGGGAATTTTTTGTTACTTCACACTTTGTACACTATAGTCTATTTTGTGTGTATATGCAAAACCCTACACATCAATCACACACGCGGTCAAGCACACACCAAAACTATTATTTATTTATATTTCCCCAAGTGTATCTCCAAGTGTGTGTATGTCTCTTGCTCCTCCACACGTACACATAAATATAAAATAAAACAAAAAATCCCAAATCCTTTTTATAACAACCAAACACATCATACATAAAGTGATTTTTCAAAGGTTTGATTCAAAAAGTGTGAAGAAACCGTGAATATACTATAGACAGAATGCTGTGTGAAATTATGAGAAACATGAAAATGTATTTTTGTTTGTAATAGAAATATATTTTGTACACTGGAACATGTATGCCTTTTTCCATTTCAATATTTTCACAGTTCATATTCATTGTTTTGCTGTATTGAAGTGTAACTTTGCAGAGTGATTCTGTCAGCGTGCAGTCCGTATTTCCGGGCGATGTTCACTGGTGAGCTGGCAGAGTCTCGTCAGACGGAGGTCACGATCCGCGACATTGACGAAGTAGCTATGGAACTTCTGATCGACTTCTGCTACACGTCCCACATTGTGGTGGAGGAGGCAAATGTACAGACACTTCTACCAGCAGGTCTGTGTTCATATGCATGTGTTCTGCCTTATGTGTGTTGTCATGTACCAATATGTGTTTTGGAGGATAATTGCTTGTGGTATGCAACAAATTACAGTAAAACTCTGTTAAGACGTTATTCAACGGAAACGCTTTCAAAAACTTATTAGCTGGGAAAACTTCTTATGTGGGAAACCAAAAATTTAGGATCTGAGACAGAATTTTTGTAGTGAAAAAACACCATGTAGGCATTAATAACATCAAATAAAATCAAATGACCCTTTAAACAATATAACCAAAATATAGGCAAGTTAATTTTTAGCCAATATTGTACATAAAATCAAATTTTAAAAAAAATTTTATACAGATATAAATTTATTGTGGATAAATTGAACAGTAATTGATGTATTGGATTTGAATAAATACTTTTATATATATATATATATATATATATATATTAAACATGATCAGAAAACTGAAATGTAGGGTTAGACCTATACCTTATTTACATCATCAAATATGATTTTTACACACATATATCCACTACTTACTTTTAATCAGTGAAGAGGCAACTGGGTGAAAACAGAACTGTAGTCATAAAATAAACTTAACATGTGGTCCTACTTCATTACGAAAAACTCATCTAGAGTTTTTTGTTTGTAGTTATGTGATTGCAAGAGCACGTAACTCTCCTTCAACAAACTTTTCATAACATCACTGGGAACATCAGAGGTGCTTGTTAAAAAACTTCTCAGCTTTTTAAGATGCTCCACCGCCTCCGAACATGTTGGTTTGGATGTTGCAGTTGCAGTCACATCTTGTTCCTCCTTTTCATCACTATCCTGACACTTGTGCTCTTCACATAAGTGTTCTACAGATTGTAATCCACATGTGGCTGTGTTATCATCTGCTGCTACAAAGCATTCATTGCATCCTGTACATTCTTCCATGAAGATTCACAGTTGTCTGGGACTTCAAGAAGAGTAATAGACGTGTCCTCACCAAAGCCTGCCTTCTTGAAAAAATTTGAAATTGTCTGGGACTCCAAGGACTCCCAAGAGGCAGCTAGAAAATGCATTGCGTCCAGAACTGAAATTTTCACCTCGCCTCCAGAATTCATTTTCAAAAGCAGCCTGCAAACAAGACGGTTGCTGAAATGCTGCTTCAACACTTTGATGATCCCCTGATCCATTTGTTGAAGTACGAATGTAGAGTTCGTTGGGAGAAAATGGATTGTAATGTTTCTCAGATTTGCAATGTTCGTTGAGTGTGCAGGGCAATGATCCATGAAAATTAAGATTTTTCATTTTCTACACCCCATTTTGCCATCAAGAGAGAGTATATATTACTTAAAATTGGCACGAGTCATCCATGATTTAATATTTGTGTACAAGGCAAAATCTTTACATTGTTGTAGAATCTTGGTTTTTTTGCCTTGCCAATAACTAATAGCTGTAGTTTCTCAGAACCATCCATGTTTGCTCCAACCAATACTGTCAGTCTTTCCTTGCTTCGTTTCCCTCCATGGCAAGTTGCCGCTTTAAATGCAAGTGTTCTATCGTGCAACAAATTAAAAAATAGTCCAAAATTGTCAACATTAAAGACATTACTTGGTTGGTATTCTGATAACAGGTTAGGTAACAACAACTTCCATGCATCAACAGATTCTAGTTATACAATTTTCTACTCCCCACTTACTGCTTTGTACACAATCATAAACCTGTTTCTTAAATGATCGATCCAGCTGTTTGATGCTTGAAAATCCATGTTTAATTGAAGTGTGATTTGCTCAGCTTTCTCTTTAATAATAATTCCATTTATTGGAATGCTCTGCACCCTCGTCTGTTTAAACCACTCTACTAAAGATTTTTCAATATCTTTGTATTTTCCAGTTTTCTTCTGTTTACGATCAGAAGCTATATTCACAGCATTGGCCAGAATTTCTTTGTGTTTCAACATGATGGCATTTAAAGTCGACAACGGCATTCCAACTTCTTTGGCAATAACCACAGGTGTTGTTGAATTAGATTGCACTTTTTTAATAATCTCAAGTTTTTCTTTGACAGTCAATGCTTTCCGTTTCATTCCTCTCTTGATGGAAGCCATTTTTATCGTTAAAACTCTCAACACCATATTAAACTTGCACACAAACTCAATACAATCCAGTTTATTATCTGTTATCGCAAATTAAACACCACAGAACAAAACACACTAAAAGCCACATAGTGTAATCGTTTCCGCTTTCCGGGAGGAAATGAAGTACTGCGGCCAACTGAAAAGTTGAGCGCAGCGAGATAACCTACACTAATTTCACGCAGTTTAGAGAAATTTATTTTTAACGTCAAGATAAGGTTTTTACTTGCATAAGAACTTGGTCCAAATGATGCTGGCTATCCTGGGGCATACATTTGTGTGTCTTGTTTATGTTTTACGTTATGATGTTTTGAGATTGTAGTTATTTGTTATATAATTGTGCATTAATGATGTAAAATTTTAGTGATACCACGCTTTTGCCAGAAAAAAATTGATTGTATTATGCGGACGCGCTTAGTTTATAAAAATTTTAAATGCGGGAAAAAAAATAACACTTAAGTAAATGGTGAAGTAGCGAGACTACTTGCACTGAATGTTTTAGCTGGGAAAACGTATCTTGCGAGAATGTCTTAAGCGAGTTTTACTGATTTAATATACAGTTTCATGTAACTGTTAATAGTAAAGTAAGCACTTTTGGAAGTCTTGCTTATGATATACTTGACTCGTTATGTATCTTTCCGCTATGTGTGTAATGTACGTTGCCGAGGGCCTCGTGACATTATTCATGCGTTGGTCAAGTCGACATGTGAGATTGTTATGAATATAAATGTGTTGCTGATATACTCAGGTGAAAGTGTCCATAGAAGCAATAGAAGCATTGCTTTCTCTTTAATATCAATATGTCAAATAATATTATTTTTAAGAAAAGTTTGCAGCAGAATTTCTTTTTGTTTTTCATCTAGTAGGGTGGCTTACCATAGAGCTCAAGGTAATTCGTAATGGCTCTGTGGTGAATGGCGGTTCTTGTATTGCAATGTTCTTTGCTTGGAAGCAATCTTGTTGTGTGCTTCTAGTGTTATGGCTGTTCAAAATCAGTGCGACAATAAAACCCAGGGAGTGAGCTACAGCATTGGGGGAGGGGGGTTGGCGAGCCGTGGAAGCAACAAAACGACTTGCGCACAGCACAATGTTAGCAGAGTGGTGACCAAACATGTGCTAGCAATATAAATATTGACCACCTTTTGTCTGGTTTGTAAACAAACATCAACATTGGTTTTCGCATGTGTATGGGAATACTTGTCCATACTGTATAAGAAGGCCACTTTTTAACAGCTCGGCAAAAGTAGCGCCACTGTTTACATCTGAGCACGTATCCTTCCGCCATCAGCTGATCGGCCACATGGCAAGGATGTTGTTTATTTTCATGCGGTCATTTCAGCTGGTCCCCTAGTCAAGATACTGTTTGTGGGACGTTTTAGGCTAAATTGCTACTTAGAAATACGTAGTTGCAATTGTAGTAATAGTAATGTGTACATAAATAATCAGTAAATTGTTATGTTAAAGGGCAAAAATGTAAATAATTAATTTAAAATTTAGTAACTACAAAAAAATGTATTAAAATTATTTATTAGTAAAGTTATGTTATATGTGAAAAATATAAATCACTAATTATAAATTTTTCAACTACGAAAAAAAATGTGCATGCAGGCTAAAGCACTCACTATTTGGTTTTATTAAAATAGTCACTTTTTTAAAATTGGTTTTTACTAAGGACCCAACAGGCTGTGTTTATTTTCAAAGCAAAATTAGGCACGTTTTGCATGAATGTTTACGAAACATGTATGCAACAAAACAATAGTAGCCACCATTTGCATTTACTGAATTTTATCTATGGAGACAAGCTAGCAGCATAAACAAAACCTAACATTTAATCAGCCTAACACATACATAATATTAACAATAATTAATATTTATGATTACCTCCAAAAATATTTTGTCTTAATTGTTTTACGACAAACCGCAAACACGGCGACACATAAAAAAAAAACTTATGTAATCTTGTAATGTTGGTTATATGCTGCACATTACTGCCGCCTAGTGATGCCATTCCAACAGTTTGCCTATTTTTTGTTTGTTTTGTTGGTTTGTTTGCTGTGTCTGTAGTAACATGACTGTGTTATGTTAGGGTTCGAACGTGGTGAAATTATTTACGTGTGCCAGCAATAAACAAATGATATGGCTGGAAGGAAAAGTGATTTGTGGAATTTCTTTGTACCGTAAGCAACACGCAAGAATGCAAATCTGTTTACAATAATTGCAAATGTTAGGTTTCGAGAGGCGGTCTATCATTAAGGTCCTATAGTACCACAAATTTATAACGGCACATTGTATGTATGCACCATTTGAAGTGTTATGTTTTATTTAAGAGTTTCATTGCTTAATGACATGCTTTTGGAGGTTATTTTTGTCTTATAAATATGCTTAAGCTTAATATGTGGTTCCTAGATTTATATTTATCTTAATAGTTAGGCCTATCACTGAAACAATAAAAACAAAGACAATTAGAATTTCATTTAGGTAAATTTTTATTTTTTGAAAATTGCAAATATGTTATCTTTCCTCGTCAAGGCAGTATCTGTATTGGTATCGGCAATATCGGTATGTTTGTATCGGCAATATCGGAAAAGGCTCAAAAACCATATCAGCTCACCTCTAGTGTCCAGTATTAAACTTGACATGTAAACAGATTAAAAAGAGTAGGCAGTGGAGGAATGTAACTCCATTGAGCGTAGAGAGACAGGCACTGCAAAGTTACACATACTGTGTGGCTGGTTTGTGCTGTTTGGCCAACTCGTACAAGTCTGGACGCGTTGCTGTCGGGCAGTGTTAAATGTCCATATCTTTGAGCCATGATGTGATCTGCACCTTAGTCCATTTCGATGTTGGCAACTTCTCAGACTGAAGAAGATGGAATTTGTTCATGAAAATAATAGTGCTTAACATGGCGACAAACTTTTTAACCAAAAAAAATATCTTATAGTCCCTCACATAATTTCGTTTCTGACATACATGCAGTACTTAAATAAAGAATGAAAAATTGTGCATAGCTGAAAATCTTATGATGTACATGTACAAAGAGGTGTACAACTGAAAAAAAAAGTCACCTGTACACTGTGGTAGAAGGCATTGTCGAGAACAATTACAGATGATTCTTGAAGGCGAGGAAGCAGTTGCTCTTGCATCCACTTCTCAAATATTTCCCCGTTCATTGTTCCATGGTAGTCGCCCAAGTTACTACCCGGAGCGAAGACAATACCAGCATCCTTTACAAATCCTTGCTCCGAGTCTGCGTCAAGGACAATGAATCTCTTCCCCTGGTCAAGGTTCCGACGCTTGCAGGTGTATGTGGTACCATCCTGCCATGTCTTGGATGGAAAACCTGTGTATAAAAACAGAAAATAACATTACATGATGTGCATTACTCAATAACACTAAAACTACCATGCAACAAATTTTTCAGAATCCTGTCACATTAACAGTGTCATGTTAGCAGTGAACGCTGAATGGTGTTGTGCGATAAAGTAAATGGGATTGTACTTTTCAGTGGAATGACTATGACTACGGCCCCACTCTTACAGTACTTAAATTAAATTAGCTTACTACGTAATTAAAATTCCACCATTTAACAAAAAAAAAAAGTAACAATAAGGATGAAAGGACAACCTTACGAGAGCGCACTTGTAATGTAACACACATTGCAACATCACAGGTTTTGTACATTCAATCTTGTAATTTGTTGAGACATTTAAAACTGCCCACAAACATTCACTAGCATTTGAGTATACAAATGCAGTGCAAATGTTTAAGTGTGTAATTACATTCAACAAAATAATTATTCATCTGTGTTATATAAACGTACCATTTACTTTCATCATATCACCAATATTTTGAGTTACAGATGTCCACATAGTTTATTTGAAAATATTTCCTAACCTCACTTGCTATGACAAATGTCCACCAACACATGAAATTATTAAAATGTTTGCAAGAATAGCATCTTTGGTAGTGAAATGTGTGTACATTGACTCAAATTTACTTTCATTGGAAGTTTTAACGTCCATGAACACACATGCTTCGAATCACGCAATGTAACTGCAATCACAGCCAAGTAGCATCGGGCAGGTTATGAATCCAACATTCTGAATCTGTATGCTAACAAACTAATCCCTCTATCAATAATGAAATGAAAAGTAGCTAAGTAAATTTCCCGCAAGTCCTGTTTTGTTATGACCATAGCTGAGGTCCACAGACAATTGATAACAGTGGCATATATAGACTCGAGAGAAGACTGCTTCTCACATGGCCTGCTCTAGAGTAAACTCGCTTACTAACCCGTATTCTTAGCACGTGAGAGCATCACCACTAATGTGGTGTACAAAGATATCCTTCACAAAAGGAAAATAGTCGCTACTTTGTGTTGTACATGCAGGCAAAGTCACCAGAACCAAGCTAGTTAATATAAAAATTACTCAAGTGCACAATGTACACTTCATTTAATATTACAATTGTGTTTTCAACTAACAAGTTGTGAACAAATTTAACTTCAGCATTCACAGTTCGTAGACTAGCAAACATAACTTTTTATTCCAAGTTATGTACTCAAATAAGGACCAGTTTGTTGAATGCTTAAATTTTGATTTTCTCATTGATTTTCATCTCTAAAGCTAATAGTATTTGTATAAGTTCCAAGCATTGAAATTATCTGTTTATAAGGCTGAGTATTAGCGGTATTTGAAAAAGTGGTATGTGGCCTCAGCCATAGTCATATGTATATGTCGCAAGTATGTATTGGTACCAAAAGTACATACATTTTGAGAAAAACGATGTCTCGTCCAAGTACTCGAGCATCCATCCTTCTTCCTTCACCTTCTGACTTTCCTTTCGCATTCCTGAGATTTTCGGGTCTTCCAAAAGCACCTTCCGAGCATCAGTCTTCTTTCACGAGAATCCCAGCCTGAGAAGCAGTTGATGCAAAGAAGTCCTACTCCCCTGGAACCCGACATCACCGCTGTTCTTCAAGGTTTTCAGGATTGTATCCAGTGTCACATGTTCTCCTGGAAATTGTTTTCGCACTATGCTTACACACACACACACACACACACACACACACACACATTCCTGCAATTGACTGGACTGGGTGTGTACTGAAAACTGGAAAAATACATGTCTCATGTGATTGCTAGAGACAAGATTACCTGGTTAGTCATGTTCAAACATTACTAACTTGTCACCAGAATACATGTAGTTATAGCGCACAACATTTTTTTAATAGTAAAATCCTAATTATTCCATTTACAAAAATTCTACAGCAATGTTTATTTTCAGTGACAGTACTGATCTAAGTAAATTGAAAACTTAAATATACCTTTTGCTGTGCCCCTTCAGTAATTTGTAATTCATAGCATTGAAAATTACTTTACATGTCAGAGTAAGCATGTTACTTAATTTAATTCTATAAAGAACATTATTAAAAATATTTATATTTAAGCTTTCAATTTACTTAGATCAGTACTGTCACAGAAAATAAACATTGCTGTAGAATTTTTTAAAATGGAATAATGGTAATTATTCAGAATAGGAACTTTTCTAAAAATAAAAGAAAAAATCACGGAAAGTGGTATATTTCCACTCTTCTAATTACACACAACATGAATTTACTAGGGGCATTAACGTATTACCATTACAAACCACAATAAAACAAATTTTGTAATATGTCCCCACCTAACCAAACTTTGCCTAATCCCGCAATGAGTGAATGACTATTTTACAATTTTAATCTAACCTAGGATTGTAGTCTTTTAACCTAACCTAGGATTGTAGGGTGTTAATCTAACCTTGAATTACAGGGTGTCAATCTAACCGAGGATTGTTGGGTTTATTTAGTACGTTCCACTTATTTTACCATTACGCCCCCCTCAATATTATAAAGGTTAGCTGTGCAGAACCCATTTATGTTACTTTCGTGGGTCTACGACATTTCCTTCAGAAAAGTCCCCATTCTTAACAAATACCCTGCAAAACCTACAACTGGAACAAAAAATAATTCGCTGCCTTTGGCGAATGCAAAGTGTGCAGTAACTGTAATAGCCTACGCCAATAAATATATTGCTGTACTACAAAAACATGGATTACAAACCTAAATTGGTGCAAAATAATAATGCTGGATTTACAATGCCACGACAGTCTGACATCACAGCCCCGACACCGACGTAAATAATCCAACAGCCAATCAGAAGCAAGGTCACCCTGACAAAATCACGGCTCCGACAGGCCAACAAAAGTAGATTCTATTTCTACTTTTGTCGTTGTCGGACTCGCTGGGCAGTATAAATAATAACATAAACAAAAACCTTACAATACATTATGTCGTGCAGATGTCACTGCTGTGGGAAATTTTATTCTAAAAATGTGTGGCGGGTATATACAGATTATTGTGTAGAAGATACCTGGTTGTTGATGTGAAGGAGATAAATAATCGTGGAAAATAGTATATTTACATAGCTTTCTACCGTTTTCACAACAAAATAGTGTATAAAATATTGTGATTTCTATGCATTCTGACGAGAAAGTATAGCACATTACTGACCATTTTAAGATTTGCAGACAGCTACGATACGCTTGTCGGTTGGAAACTGTCGGAGTATTTATTGTAAACACGGAACACATTTTGGTGGCGGAAATTGTCGGATGGACATGTCGTGTCGGATTGTCGGAGCATGTTCGTCGTGGCATTGTAAATCCAGCCACCTTTGAGGTCACAATACTTTAACAGGCCTGTAAAAGTACTTTTAGCAAGCTATAGTAACCCAACTAAATCAAAACCCCTATTACCATTTTTTTTCGCAAACGTACAGTCCCAGACAAAACAGAACAGCCTACAAGGAAACAATTATGTACTTGGTTTCATATACCTGTTTCATACATGCGGTATATGATGCGACGAATAAGACCACATGTAAAATTATCATCATCTCCGACACCTTTCACTCTTTTCTTCCTTCTGGTCTTCCCTGGTGTCTCCAGATTTTCTGCATCCTTCTTGTAGAACCTGCTGAATGAATGAAAAGTTTTTAGCATTTTGGACACACGCAAATTGCTGTTATAGTTATGGTAGTTATAGATGAGACACCATAGAGGTAATTATATACAATAAGGGCTTTTCCGAAAACCGTACACTGTACAACTTACCTCCATGGCATCCACGGCAGGAGCATTAGCACTGAAGCTGTGGAGGACATGCAGTTCCGAACCTCCACTGGGGTTATAATTTCCACTGGAATTACGATGGGACCCTCGGATCCCCATTCATACTTGTATCAACATTCCTTATTTACTGTAATTCTCAAACCATCTATTAAAATAACTGTTGCATTCAGTTTATTCTTTTACTACATTATCAAAAATATCTTAAGGTATGCGTCAAGGATGAGACGAGCATCACAAGACATTGTATGCTATGAATACACTACTATGGAAAGTTAGAAACATTTTCTGGTTTATTAACGTGATCACAAGAATAATTGGCAGCTACATGGGTTTATTATTATAAATTAACTGTAATGCTGCTTAAATTTGATTTGTCAAGAATGATGTAAAAATTCTTTTAAATTTCTAGGTTCATTAAAAATAATAATTTGAGTAAAAGTTGATACCTTCCAAATGCTGAAGTTTGGAAGTAGGTATTGATTCTGCTCTGCGGCACGAGGCGCCAGCATTTGATGATAGCCCTTAGTGACAGGACGTAGGAATATGTCGACACTGTTGTCTCTAGGTCCAATTTACTAATAAGTTACACTTTATTTGTGAGTTCACATAAACGAGTTTTATNCACTGTTGTCTCTAGGTCCAATTTACTAATAAGTTACACTTTATTTGTGAGTTCACATAAACGAGTTTTATTGTTGCTTGAACAGGTTAACTGGTACATGAACTCACGAGACAAACTCCCCTCCCCTTTTTCTATGTAGGCTACGTATGGTTTGACGCCGCGACTGGCGTCGTGGGGGGAGGTGGGGGAAGATTCTTTACACTTGGTGTAGAACTACTTATCTGACACTGCTGCGCTGTCTTCCCTCGGCTGGCGGCTTGGTGGGGCGTCCCGACGCCTGGCCTCGAAGTTCCTCATTCTCGGGTCCACGCAGGACTCTGCGTTTGACGACGTCGGACTGGCTTTTCTCGGATTCTTCCCGCCGCACGTCCCGCTTGACGGCCTCCGACTGAGGTCCACGTCTTGATGCATTTGGCGAACTCGTTTTCTCTCGGCTCCCGGTACACCCTTCTCGTTTGACGAAGTCTGACTGACTTTTCTCGGATTCTTCCCGCCGCACGTCCCGTTTGACGGCCTCCGACTGAGGTCGACGTCGTGATGCATTCTCGATCCTCGACTGACTCCGACTGACTGACTGACTGCTCGATCCGCGACTGACTGACTGACTGACTCGTTCATCGCACTGGCTTCGTCCGGCTCCGACCCGGACGCCTCGCTTCAGGTCCCCCGACTGACTGATTTGACATCCCTCAACTGACTGACCTGTTCCTCCCTCCTTCGTGTGGTTTTGTAGCGTCCATCACCATATTCAACTTCCCCTGTCTCTGCACGTGGTCTGGGGTGCTTGTCGTTCCCCTTGGGTCATAAATCACGTGGCCGCTGCTCCTGTGGTCCGCAGCCGGCCTGGCGTCGCCCCTTGATTCTGGCCTGGACGTTTATTGTTCCGTTCTGCACGCACGTCCGCTAAAAGCTCTCATGGTTTATTGCGGTACAAGCCCGGGACAGACGCCGCTGGTGGTGGGATCTCGGTGTCCCTTGGGCAGCTGCAAAATGCAGCTGTGTCCGCGCCCTGGTGCCTTCCGTTGTCTCCGGATGTCGTCTGCACGTGCAGGAACAGTTGCACGTGCAGAAACCTTTGGTAGCACGCCTTTGCAGCTGCGAGGCTCCTGGCGTCACTCTTCCGGCACGTCCACAAAACCCTTAATCCTTATTGCGTCATCCGCCTGCGAGCTTCGCCAGAGCGTGTGTTCCGACGAATAAAATATAGGGACGCAGAATGCGTCAAAGTGATTAACTAACTCAATTTTTTTGGACTATAACATTTTCAAAACAGCTTTATAAATTTAACTTGATGATAATGTGTTTTTAAGGCTGTCGTCTACCTGGTGCTCAAAATGTATTGAAGCATGTTGGAAAACTGTGTCTTTTGATGAAACTATTAAACATGTCCCCAATAGTTTTACCTACGAAAAAAAAGCACATTCCAGACGATGATGAAATGGTTCTTTCAAGACATCATACATATTGGAAAAATTTCTTCCGTGTCCTCCAAAATAGCTGAAAATGGTTTTATCAGACTACTGTTTCTCGAAATGTACGAACCAGATACATGGCAAACTATGATAAATGCAAGCAATTGACTTAGCTACAGTGTCTCGCACAATAAAATTATTGGGTAACCACTTAAATTCCTGATGTATGATCACAATGAAACCACTGTGCACTAGTTTAGGGGTTTGCATGTAGAGGCAATACCGCTTCACATACACCGGTCTGCATCTATAATAGTTTTAATGGATATAACAGTGGTATAAAGTTAATAATATTTTAAATCAATAATGTGATAGTGTGTCCTAACCAAAGAAAATTAATTCATCTGAAATGAAAGCTTGCCCACCAAGGTCTCTTTTGCTCTTTAATTGGTGTGGGTTAGAAGCCAAGTAGATGTGGTAAAAGCCTCTTTTAAAGATGGAACTCCACTGGAAGCATTTTACACCCTTGCTGCGAGGACAAGCACAGGAGAATGTATACAATGTTGCAACACACCTTGGTGAGCAAAAAAGTTATATAAATTGATGTACTTCATTAAAGCAAGTGCAGCAACAGGAGTTTCAGAATAAATTGCCAAACAAATTTTGGCAGAGAGTAGAGCAAACAGCAAAACTAATTTGAACACCTAATAGTAAGAAAAATACACAGATTTTACATTGTGAGAAAAAGGTTATACTCTTGTTCTAAGTTTTACTGCATATGTTCATATTTGTTTATTATTTGGTGTGGCAAGATTTGTATAAAAGTTGCTAATCTGTTTTTTTTGTTCGAAGCTTTTTTTTTTTTGCATTAGGGTTTTATTATTTTAGTGGGTTCATAATCCCTAAGACCATAAATTGGGCTCAAACAAATCACTGGTTAGTTACATACCGCTGCAAGTGCTTATACATTGTTATGTTTCTCTTGAAGACATTTGTAAACAGATTTGTGATGCAAACCGTAAATGAAGAAAATGTTTCACTTTGTTTGTTAAGTCTTCCGTTATCACTATAAATATAGGAAAACCTGTGTTAGATATGCTGGCTCCGATTGAAACAATTAACATATTTCATAATATAGGTAGGTGTATGTGATAAAGACAACATGCAATAAAATGGTTAAGTTGCACTTGTTCTCATGTAATACGGACCCAACCACCTGGAAACGGTCTTCCACCCCTCCTACCTTGCTGAGGTAGGGAAAGGCAGCCGTTATGCAGAATGAAAATGGAGACAGATCTTTTGTTTCTTGTCCAACTATAGCTCAAGTAGTGCTTCAACATTTGGGGTATACAAAATCTTAGCCTTTCTAAAAAAAGATTGTACATAATTTTTGAGGGACACAATCTGGGAGATTTTTTTCATTGTCACAAACACATTACACGATGGCTACATGTTACACAGGACATGTGGGATAATGCCACTTTCCCTGACTCAATTGTTCATTACTTTATTTCCTGTTAGTTAATATAATGGAAGTGGATCTGATTCAGCTCCCAGAGAAGGAATTACGTCAACCCCCATAATCATCATCATTGTCTTCGTCAAATTTGCAATTGTCCAGAAACAGAATTCTTAATAAATGTAACTTTTCCAGGTGTCACAAGTGTCACTGAAATTGGTATCTGCTGAAGTAAGCACTCTTTTGAGTAAATGGCCATAACATTTTGCTTACTCATAAATACAATGTTATTAAATTTCAGCAGTTATCTGATATCACATTTTCACCATATCTTTTGTACAAATTTTTTTACTTTATTTCTCTTCATTTTTATAATATTAGAATCAGCATACTTACTTGTATTTAAAACCATTTTAAAATTTCTGTTTCACTCAAAGAGTGCACAACAGATGAATCATTTTCAGTATTCAGCGTGAATGTAAGCTTACTCTAACTTACTTACGCTGTCAACAGGTAAGTTTTTAGTGTATTTTACAAGTTTTGATAGTCACTTTCTCATTAGTAGTTGAAATGCTGCAAATTTTCTTTCTCGTCATCCTTAAACATTAATTTAGGGCAAAGCCTATGCTACAGATTTGTTGGATACTCTTTCAGAAAGTCTTATTACTCCCATGCTCACTACAGCAAGCTTGTAGTCCACCCTTTTCTGCTTGTACAACACTTTCTAATTTGAAATCATTATCTTTCATAATCTAAATATTACAAGTTTCTTATAATAGTTTGGTAAGTGAAAATGTTATTGTTATTGGAACTTGTTCTTTTTCTGTGCACAAATCCTGCATTCTGGTTTCCCGGTTGTGTTTGTCTATCTTTTGCTTATTAATTCATAACTGCGTTTGAAAATAGCTTGTGTACTAACGAATAAGAAGTTAACTTATAATCATAGGCACATGCAGCCTTCATCAGGGTGTGCCACAAAGTTAGAGAATCTACAATTGCCAGCTACAGAGTGGGGTTTCAAGGTTTCTCCCCCAGTGAATTGTTTAGTTTAATGATTAAAATAGTGGTAGTCACACAAAAGTTGTGCCAAAATAGGATAGTGTAAGAAGACCACATTTCACAATAACTTCTTAAAATGTTTTTAAAAAATGCAATTGTGAAAACTATTTTTTTTTATAAATTAGAAAAGGGAATTTAATCAATTAATTAAAACAATAACTTTGCAACTATTGACTTCTATTACTTTAAATAAGTAACATTAGTTTTATTAAGAACCATAAAGTTATATATTTCATGGACACAAGAACATCGTGGAATAATATACGAAGCTAGTCTGCGGAAGTTGCTGCAAGGGAGGCTGTGGGGAGTCTGACGTAATGCCGACCTTTCGTTATACCTTAGTATATCAGGCATGGTAAGATTTGAGAATAATGTTACAAGACGCCTGAGGGGTGTATCTGAGTTTGTAAAGAATGGAGGTCTTAATAAAAATAAAAGAACAAAATTTTATTTTAATTTATTTACAACATTAAATTACCTATCGCTACAATTTATCTTTTTTATTTCTCAGTAGCACAATATTTGATGTCTATTTCAACTTTAATTAACTTCCTTAATGTCTGTTTGTTTACAGTCAATTAACTCAAATGCATTATTAACACGTATTCAGTCTATCTGTTGTCATAATTTGTAATATGTTTCACTCACCTATCCAGTCCAATAGTCCAACCTGCCAGTTGCACTATTCGCTGCACCAATGTTCGCAGTCACAGATTTTCCCCCCGCTGGTTACTTCCCTCACTGCTCGTTTTGCTCATCTTGTATTGCTAAAACTGCAGCCACTCATCCACTCAACAACTCCTGGTCCAGAGGCCCATCACACTATTTATACTCTGCTGGTCTTGACCTGGAAAGTTCGACGCACCCCGAGTCATGTCGTCAGAAACCAGGGCAGTAAACCGCCAGTAAATTATTCAGTTAAATGCAGAAACCCAATACAACCAAGATCAGCAGTGCACGCTGCAAAAAAAAGATTATTGTGTCGGCTCACTTTTTTGTAACAGATACGCAGTTCTTGGTTTATTTGCGACTAGCCGCCGCTATCATGTAACTGCTCTGCCCTTCACTTCCGCTCGCTCACGTGGGACAAAGCAGCGAGAGCATAGCAATAATAAATAAATCTCAAAGGCCACAATTTTAAATAAATAAATTATGACTGTGTGCACTTGGGCATACCCGGCACACCCCATGCGCACACCCATGCTTATAATATAGTAAGAGGTTTGATTGTGGACGTTTACAAGCTTCAAGAAAGGGGAATGGAATTATTTTTAAATACTTGTAAAATATATAATCTTGTTGAAAGTGTAGAGCATGGAATTAAGTAATGTGTAATTCACAGCAAAATTCTCCTCAAAAGTCGTTGGCATCCACTAAGCGTAAACGATGCCAGGAAACAAACTACATGCTACTAAAAAGAAAGTACTCCAGCTTCTATAGGAAGAGTACAGGGAAGCCCATGCTTGTGTGGTTTTCTCACCAACATGTGTGAAGTCAGCAGATGTAAATCTGTAGCATTGCAGGGTCGACTGTTTCGAGAGAGGAGACAGTTACATTCTCTGTTTGTCTCTTCTATTAAAATCTCATACTTTATTTAAAATTATCTAATTCCGAGATTGAAAAATATAAATTCAGGTTTATTGCAACCGGAGGAGAGTACGAATGTTGCGAGATTATCAGCATTTTCAGTTTGGTAAGATATGTCAGTGATGGTCATAAAAATGGAAGGACTAGTATGAAGAATAAAACACGTAGTAGCAAATAGTGCGAGTAGTTTCTGTGTCTTTCTTTAGCATACTCTTTTGAAAAAGAAAATTCCATCTAATGTGGAAGTTGTTTTGTGAGCATTTGCTTTTTTGTCCTGCATTTAATTAGGAGTTTGCTGGAACATGTATCCCTTACTTGTAGTAGTATTGTAGAATACCCCTTTCCTTGTTCTGGGAAATGCTCTAAATCATTGTTTGATAGGCAAATGTTGTTACAGGAAGCAGCATTTTTTAACCCATCCTGCCAGGCTAGCTACTACAAAATAGCTTTGTCTGACTGAGCCCACAGAGAGGCTTGACTGTAGGGTAGACATCCCAACTCATGCAGTATCAATGCCTGAAGGGACTCTGGCATTGACCCATAAGCTTGTCGTATACTACGGCGCACCACATTGAACTGCTCCACGCTACCAAGGAAGCAGTTGTGAGGTAGCACGCATGAGGGTGCCGCACTGCACCATGATGAAAGGAAAGATACTATCCTATACGAAACATATTGTTACCTGCATAAACATACACAATATTTACATACCATTTTTCCCATTTTGGCACTCATTTCATCCCAGGCATTTTCCCACACTAGTTGGTAATGGTATGTTGTGTCAACAGACTGTAAAGAAATTTATATTCTTGCACCTGCAGAATAAGCACTTGTCATATTTTTCTGTTGGGTTTAAAATACAAAAATTATGAAAAACATATTTTTGCTACACAACAACATATTGACCTGACCACCGAAATGGACCAACATAAACAGTGGTAACCTGTGGCGTTCAGCTGAAGACATCTGAAGTTTGTGTGAATACTCACAAATGCATGATTTTCAGGCTATTCCATCCACCAACCCTTGCACACTTATGCATGATGTGCTGCACTGGTGAGTGAAAAGTGCACTCAAGCACTTCTCCAACTGTTCCGGAGAAAGGGCTATGGTGCAGCATGTTCAAATGGGTGCAGAACGCCTCAGTGTGCATCAGGCTTCAGGAGACTCGGTCTCCTCTGCTGCTAAGTTCAGTATTACTACTTGTGTTTAAGCTGTTGGACCTCTTGATGTAGGCAGTAGCTGGATTCTGATTCAGCAGTGAAGTGTTTGAGAAACTCCACAAGGTTGAGGTGTGTTCAAGTATAGGTTCTCTGCTCAGGGCTGCTGGCAGGCAGGAGTTGTGGCGTCTCCATCCCAATCTTTTCAGTTTTGTAGCAGCATGAGAGCGGCAGCTCTAGGGCATGCAAATATGCTGTATGGGATATTCACACTTTTACGTTGTGTGCAAGCCTCAGGGTGGAAACCCCTGGTCATGCTCTCCCTGTTCTACTTTCATCCAATCACCTCTCACCTCTAATGGGACTAGGCTTCATCTATTTTGCAAGTTTAGCTCAGTAGGGGGGTTCTGTTATATGCATAGTCTGCTTACTACATATGTCAGGTGCCACCACCCGTCATAGCGACGTAGCTAATATGCCAGGTGTACAAGGTTACTTTTGTATAATATGGAATGCCTATAGAAATGGTGGCCCTGGCCACCCTACATAACTGCCAGGCTACTACATTTCCTGTCCTAAGTCTGGATTGTTAAGGCATGCGTGTATTGCATGTGAAACCACCTCAGTACTGTCCGGTTGTAGAAATTCTCTTAAATGTTTATTGGGGGAATGGCATGTCATTCATAGCTAGGATAAAATGATTGCTCAGTGTAAAATCACCCTTACATTGATAAGCTAGAATACTCTCATGGCAGATTGACATATGGCGGCATTAGTGGCTGCAGAGATGGAAGCACTGGTCTAAATTTGCATTATCTAAAGAGGTTACCAAATACTACACTTAAGGCACCTGCATACCTGCAGCTGTTTTGTGCATTCGAGGCCTCAAAACACGTGAACTCGAAGACAAGACTCTTGCTCACTCAGCACTTGGCCTCATCACCTCTATGTGCAAAGTGTTCAACTGGCATGCAGTGTTTCTGTCAGCCACTTGGCCTCATCACCTCTATGTGCAAAGTGTTCAACTGGCATGCAGTGTTTCTGTCAGCCACTTGCCCGAATCTGATGTGTTGACCCTATAAATTTATGGCATGCTGACATATGTATCTAAATACAACTCTGTAGTTTATGTATGAAGAATTTAGCAACTAAAACTGATTCTGAAAACCTCCATTTTAGCTATTTTCAAATACAACAAAAAATAATTGAAGTTGAAATGAGAAGATGAAACTAACCTTTGGCACAAACCATTTCTTAAAGACTTTTTGTGTTCACTGCAGTGAGTTGAGTTGCTATCACCGAGACTTCAAGGCCTTACAACCTTACAGCCAAGCTAGTGACATTATGTCTAGGAGGTGAACATAAGTGGCCAATATGGCTGACATCTTGGTTTGTTTAGGCACACCTTTGGGTGTATTTTATTGAAAACTGTGGCTAAAGTGTAACAATACATTATGGTGTTTAATTTTTTTCCCCTCAATGTCTTAGAAATTATCCTGATTAGCTAAAGTGTATGTCTTAAAAGTTTCCTGCCAGTCAAGAAATTGTAAATGCTTGGTTGAATGCTATTTTTCGAGAGCACTTTGTATGCACAAAGTTTTTGGGTGTAACTATGTTTTTATTGAAACACTTTATAACTTCCAGTAAAAAAAATAACTTTTAAGTTTACTGCATCATGGGCACTAGTCAAGGATAGCAGTTTAGTCCTTCATTGGGTCTTAATTATTTCATACACCTTACATAAAGGTAATTTTTGTAGTATTTTGTGTTTAAATAAAATAAATTTTAGTGGACTTAAATAATTTTACTGAATGGTTTTACATTGGTTACTGTCTAAAAGTTTTTTAAAAACAACATATATTTTACTCAATATAATACACGACGAGGTTCACTCCAAAGATATTATATTTACAGTATCTTTCCTGTTAGTTAAACATTATTACACAACATCATTTCTGTACTAAGAGAAACAAAATGGCTTAAAGGTAGTTGCTATATTTAGAGAATGTACCTTAGTAATATTTATAAACATTGCTGTTTGTTTACTATTAGCAACATCATTCTTTCCTTGTTAACTATTAGGAACATTATTCTTTGAAATCTTGGTGGCAATGGTAAAGCCAGAGCAGAAACTGCAGTATTGCTTTATGTTAGGCAGGATGAACTTTTAAAATCAATATAATTTTAGTAAGCAGATGGTAACCAGGAACTTGGGAACAAATAGAACACAGAAGAATTTTATCGTCTTTTACTTTGCGCGTTGAGATACTTTTATTTTTGATGAAATAAAGAAATTAAAAAGGCAAGTTAAAGACAATGAACAGACGTGTTGCAACATTTAAAGATACGGCTGGTGATAACATATCTGCTGCTGTCTAGCATAGTTGACATGTTTTATTACATTATATTAGGTACAGTACATTACCTGTTTTATTAAATTTTAGTGTGGTTTGAGTAAGGATGATTTTGTACACAGTCTGTTGTACTTTGTTTTGTAACCTGATCATTTTTTTTCACATTCATTTCAATGACAATTAAGTTAACTGTCTAATTATATTAATCATGTGCATCATGCTATATTAACACTTGTAATTTATAATTTTCGTATTACTTGCATACATAGAAAGTAATAAAAATTGCTTTTTTACTTTCAGCATGCTTGTTGCAGCTGGCTGAAATTCAAGAAATATGTTGTGAATTCCTCAAGAGGCAGCTAGACCCCTCCAACTGCCTTGGAATTCGTGCATTTGCAGACACACATTCATGTCGGGAGTTGCTTAGGATAGCTGACAAGTTCACACAGCATAACTTTCAGGAGGTGAGGTCTACAGGCTGTATAGTTACTTGTATTTTTGTGCATATGCACTGTAAGGGCCATAATAGAAGAGTGTTAACAATGCAGTGAGCGACATGTGGCTGGTTACATGCTAGTCAAATGCTGCAAACTAAATAAACATTTTACATACACGGGTGGCAGCCTTAGTGGCGGTTCAGTTGGGAGTCTCTCCCAGCATGTCACATTGAACATGTGCACGTCCAAACTTGTAGCCAAAATAGACCAGCGGCTCACCCGCCAGCGTGTTTTCAAGTCAGTTGCTTTCATTTTGTGTGTTGTGGAGTCACTCAGACTATAATAATGGTAGAGATATTTATCTGATAAAAACAATGTACTGACATATGGTTGTATTTGTAATGCATGTTCAATAACTGTACGAAAACCCATTTACAAGCCTTTACATCCAATTTGTGTATTGGTACAGTCATCTCATAGTTGTACTTTGGCAAAATCACAATGGCTACGCCAATGTTTCTCATCTACAGGGCTGCAAAGCTCTCCTGAAATGTAAATATCTATTTACTCCATCCCTAACAGATGAAGTAAAATAATCCTAATCTCCCTTCTCCCTCTTGCTCGATTGTTCATTCACAATAGATGCAGCAAGCTTTTGTTCTGAAAATATGATATTAGGAAACAAATATTCCTAGTTTAGATATCTACAAAGGTTCTGCTAAACATATTCATAGGTAAGAAAAACACAGTGGTAGAAGAATTCAGGATCTTATGGGGAACGAGATAGTGATTTGTGGCCTTCCTGTATTGTAATTTGGCTGTCAACCACTCTGTCAGGGGAGCTCAATTACGTGTGCATTGCTAGTTGGGCTGGGCAGGGTTGACAATACTCTGACAGGTGGGTGTCCACTACACTTTGTGCCATGGCAGCTTTCACCCCGCTTATTGTTTCCATAATGTAAATCAGCTCCCCGTTAGTGGAAATATCAATGAGAATTATGCCCATGATAACATTGGAGAACTGCTGTTTATTTACCAAGATTTGGTTTAGCATGTTTTGAATTATATTTCAGGTTCTTATAAATGAAACACACATTCATAAAAATAAATTTAATTCTCTTCAGTCACTAATACAGTGGATTCTCTATCCATCGTTTCTCAGGGGACTGACAAAAAATTTCAATTTGTGTGGACTTTCAATGAATGTGATCCTGAAATGCAGATAAATAAAAAATGGGACCATAGAACATGTTTCATGAATGCAGACTTTTCATTCCATCAGGGTTCAATACATAAAGTTTCCGCTAGGGCTGAGCCAATACTGGTACCGATATATTGAAACCGGCCGATATCATAATTATCGGAATTGTTTACAATTCATGTTTAAATCGCCAATATTATAACCAATATTTTGCCCTAAGAATCTAAGATGATGCTGTTTTCATCATGCCATAATTGGAGTGGATTAGTGCACTATTTGGTTTTATTTGAATAATAACTATTTTTAAATAGGTTTTTACTAAAGTACCTAACTGGCTGTGTTTATTTCTAAAGCAAAATTAGGCACTTTTGCATGATTGTTTACAAAACATGTATACAACAAAACAATAGTAGCCTCCATTTGCGTTATTGAATTTTATCTCTGTAGGCAAGCTTGCCGCATGAACATAACTTAACATTTAATCAGCCGAACACATATTTAATATTAACAATAATTAATATTTACAATTACCTCCATAAATATTTTGTCTTAGTAGTTTCATGTCTAACTGCGAACACGGCGATGCATAAAAAAAATTATGTAATCTTGTAATGTTGGTTACATGCTGCACATTACTGCAGCCTAGCAACGCCATTCCGACAGTTTGTCTTTTTTTTTTGTTTGTTTTGTTGGTTTGTTTGCTGTTGCTGTAGTAATATGATGTTGTTAGGTTAGGGAACGAACGTGGTGAAATTATTTATGTGTGCCAGCAAAATACAAATAATATGGCTGGAAGGAAATATGATGTGTGGAATTTTTTTACCCTAAGCAACACGCAAGAGTGTTTGCAATATATGCAAAAGTTTGGTTTCGAGAGGCGTATAGTTCGAGGTCGTATAGTTCCACAATCTTAAAACGGTACCTTGAGTGTATGCACCCTTTGAAGTGGAAGAGCTTCAAATTTTAACTGTGTCCTCCTAGGCCTGTTGTACAACTCTCAACACAACTTTCAGGCAGACAAAACACGCCTAGTCATGCCATAATTGCGAGTGTTTCACAAATTTCAGATAACGATTGTGTGGCTACATGTTCATCTAGCTCTGATGTAAACAGTTCTAAACCGAAATTTCATAACTTGTATGAATTAATGGAAAAAGTAAACCTTATCCTTCATCACATGCCTGCACTGTGAAAATAAAGTCTCATTGGAAAAATCATTTGCACAGACCTTTTACCATGTAGTATTGTGGAAAACAAAGGTAGATTGAATACTACAAATACATTATATGCATAATTCATATGTGCATCACATCTTACACATTTTTTTACATTAATTTAGATTATTCTTGTCTTAAAAATATGCTTAATTACTAACTAATAAGTGGTTCCTAGATTTTTATTTATCTTAATAGTTTGTCCTATCACTGAAACAATAAAAACAACAATTAAAATTTTCTTTTACTAAATGTTTTAAAAATAAAGTTTTTAATTTTTTGAAACATGAAAAAATGTAATTTTCCCTTCTCAAGGCAGTATTGGTATTGATATCGGCAATATCAGTAAGTTTGTATCTGCAATATCGGAAAAGACTCAATAACCATATCGGCTCACCTCTAGTTTCTACTTTATCACTAATAACACATCAAAACATGGTACATCAATAATTGCATTTAAAATATGCTTTTCTACAAAGTTTGTGCATAATCATCTCTAGCATAATACCAACTTGATTTTTAAATGAAATATTAGTTTAAATCAATAGGCAGACACATCTTGAGAACAAAATGACTCCACAGAAGCACACAAACTTAACCTCCCGTTCATCAAAAACGGTTAAACATTGAGTAGTGACACATACGTTTTACCAAGCACGAAACCATTTTCAATGGCTTCTTTAGGGGAAATAAGAGAATATGTTATCAAGATATTAATTTAGTTTAATTTATACACCATTTCAGAATAAACTAATATCCTCTTAGGGCATATAAGATACCCCATTTTCGCCAAATAATGCACAAGCACTGAGCCCAAGTGCTGTGTAACTAATTGCAAGTGTAAGGATGTGTTTTAAATGATTAATTAATGGTCATAAACAAATAAATATAATAGTGACTGTTTTTTCACCTCTACATCAAAATCAAACTTATTTAATTTATATTATTTATCATTTCAAAAGGCAGATGTTTGCCAAATAAAGGACAGGCCTGTACGTACAATCTCCAAGCGCTTGCTGCATCTATTGAGAATGAAAGAACTGTGAGAACTGTGTTGGCAATGAAAAATCAATTTCAAGCAGCTTGGTTTGAAGGTGAAGGTGGGTTGAGAAACCGAGTGCGGTGCATACGATCGACCGTGACTGAGACAAAGAATGCATACTTTACTGCCTGTCATGCCTCTAGCATGCAGTACATATTAATTGCTTTATGTTGGAACCAAAAGTGGCGTCATTGATGGTATCGTGAGGAAAATACCAACCTGAGCCACAGAAGCCAATTTTTAAGAATAGCTGGGGTTGATGAGGAATGACTATACCTGGATATGAACTTGTAATTAATCTATTTGTTTACAGCTATATCAAAGAAAGATAGTCTTTATTCCTCATTTCAGCAGTTTAGTTCAGTTTTTTATGTGGTTTTACATGCTAGCATGGCAGGTGCACATGGTTAAACATTGGTGACTTTGATGGAAAGGGTGGACAGTCATGTGTTAGTGGGGTGGTGTATATTTTTAGATCTATCCCACTTCCTTATACAGTAGTGAATAAGAGATTCGCAAAGGTTAGCAAACAATAAATGCAGTAAACTTTACATTTTTCAATTTTTTTACCAAATATTTTTACATTTTTTCAAAACAGGACTGTTTCGTGTTTCTTAAACTTTGTCAGACAACCAACAATTGAGAGATTGTCACCAGCAAACTTAGGCAGATGCCATCTTTTGTTCCACTGATCTTCAGGGTGTGATGCACACTACTTCCAAAAGCCAAGTATTCATGCACCCAATCTTGTGGTCCATTTCTGCATGTGTACACAACAGTTTATTTACAAAAGTACTAAACATTACCACCTGTTGAGACCAGCTCAAGAATTTAATACACATTCACTATGTACAATAATTACAAATCACAACTGGTGATAACACTTCTGAGCTGGCAGATGGTACAGCTTTTGCACAAGTCTGCACAGGTTTCCCTTCTGCATACGTAAATTCACCACTCTAGTAATGCCATCCCTTCCAAGGTGGAACTTGACGACCCTCGCTAAGCACCAACCCAGAGGTGGTACATTTTTTATCCAACCAGAACTCTCTCTTCTACAGTGATTCCTGGTTGTTGGATTTGCATCTTCCCCCAGGGTGGTGGTTGTTGTTGTAAGTATTCTTTACACCACCATTTCCAGAATTGGTTGGCTATTGCACATATCATTTTCTACCTTCTGGACAAACAGATACAGTAGAACCTCTCTATATCAACCCACTTTTTAAAGTGACCGTCTTGATATGTATTTTAGGAACTGTAAACAATTTAGATGAAAAAAGTTAAAAATGTGAAGTAAATCTGCTTAAAAATAAATTTGTTGCTCTTGTTTTGGTTGCTGCATGTAGCTTTTCCCTTGGTGAGTGTTGTATGGTTCAGGCCAGTTCATCTAAAATAGATACCGCCACCCCTAGGTTTCCCTAGCCAATACCTATTAAGGCGCCCGCCTGCCTGGGCTGGGATAGTACTGTTGCTTGAATTTTGTGCCGTTCTTGCACTAAGGCGGGTGGCAGGTTTCAGAACTACAGCGCTTTAGTTCCCTCTCACTCTTGCTCGCTACAACCCCACTCTCGGAGCTGCGTTGCGACTCTCTCTCCTCCCGCCCTTCTTCATTGTCCCTTTTACACCCCTCCACACTACCGTTTTGGCGGTCAACAGCCGGCTTGTCTGCTGCCGCGTTCTTCAGGACGAAAAACAAGAAAACACGCTCGGGCAAAGTAGGCAGACACTCCCCTCCGCATGTCTCATGCTGTACAAGTTGGGCAAAGCTGTAATTTGCAAATATACTATTTATCTTACTTTCCGAAGAGATCACTTTCCTATTCGTTTATATGTGTATGAGTGGTTGTGTGTGTAGGTGTGCGTGTGTATACCTACAATATTTTGAAATTATAAACTGAAATTAATTTAACATTGTACACAAGGATTTTGCATTTTTTAGTTGTAGGCTATGCATGGTGCTGACATTCAAAATAGTGGTTTTATAAATATGTTATATCAATTTCGTATGTCTTCTAAGCCGCTCGAACAAAACCAACCATACCCCGAACACTGGAAGTATTTATTAAAAGCATATGTTTTTTCGTGTGCTATTTTGCAAGTTAAACCAAGTGAAAAAATAGGTAATGTTACATCTCAAAAACAATCCAAAAATTGTGACCAAAACCGTTATTTTATAATTTTGGTAAAATAATACATTTTAGTTAATATTTTTGTTATGTTCACGAAATAGTTTTAACCAATTTCACTTTAATTTTTTCGGCTAAATATTTTGCAAGAAATAAGAATACTTCAACGCTACATAAAGATAATATATTTAAAAAATTTAATATTATTTTGTTTACACATGGCTTTCAGTCATTAAACCTATGTCTTATTGTACTGTAGGCTGCTTACACTGGTGGTGAAGCCTGGATTTAGTTCAAGGAATGTTTTTTAAAACCTCTACTTATAATAAATTCCGTGACATAGTTGGGATATAATACTATTGTAGTGCTTCTGTTACCACTGAAGTATCTTTAAATGCCTCTGCGGTCTGTGGCAGGGGCGTACGTGTAATTTTATTTAAAAAAAAAAGGGTTTTCAAGAAGAGGGGGAAAACGATTGAATCCCCAGAGCATGTGACAAGTTATAAGCAAAATTGTGTATGCGTGCCTGAACGTAATACAACTCAAATATAAGACATGAATAAATAATTTATATACGTAGTAATGATGTTATAAAATCAAGTTACAATGATTGAAGAAATCAATAGAAGTAATTTCATTATCTATAAATCAGGTTTTGGAAGTGCACTTGGGAATTAATATTTATTTGCTTCGTAGTCAAAACAAGTTAATGTTTTTATTTTATTCCTGAAAGTGCAAGAATACAGTAACATGCATAAAACTAGTTTTTGTGCTAATCAATTCCATAATACTCTATGAAATAAAACAAACTTATTAAAATACATTAAGATATCTTGAAACATATTCCACATATACACAGAAAATTGTCTAATGTTTGTGTAGCAAGAAAACTGGCAACTGGCATATTCCACGCATATATGCATTTCTCATGTAATAATGGCCATAATTGTTTGGAATTCATGGAAAGCTTAAATATGCTGCCACACTTAAACTGTAGGCGCGAAACCGTGCAACATAAAATTATAGCATTTACATGCACAAATGCAAAAAAAAAATATGAAATAGCATTTTTTTGTGGACCACATGAAGCTGTATTTCGAATAAGCAAAAACTGGCAAAAGAGAGCATAAAATTAAGTGACAGTATTTTATAAAATAAATAAGAAGGTTTGTTTAATATTACAAGCCTGCCACATATTCCTCCGATAACAATGAAATACATACCAGTCTTATTTATAATGGTTAGCCAAATATTTAAAACAGAAATATTCTCTTTAAATTTATATTTAGAATTACATGTATGTTATCACATATGCATGCCATGTACTGAAACATTACAACAGAAAAATCTCTGTCGCCTTAAATTTTATTATTTGAACACTTTTTTTTTTTTTTTTTTTTTNTTTTTTTTTTAACTGACACTACCCCCAGAAAATTTGATTTCTGTATTACTGATATTAAGTACCTTTTAATTATACATGTATGAAAAAACTGGATATCTTTTAATTCACCTTCTCAAATCTTCTAAGAATATTTTTGCACCATTTCACTCGCCAGGAATAATTCATTTACAACATANTCTAAGAATATTTTTGCACCATTTCACTCGCCAGGAATAATTCATTTACGACACAAATTTCGTAATGTATTACACATTGGGGAAGTTGACAAAATAGTCTTGATTTCTGCTCAATCCAGTTTATTTGTCTTCTAGTGAATTCGTGTTGAGATGTGGGAATGTTCTCTGATTTCCATGTTGCGTGGTATTCTCGGATCAATAACTTCTGGTAGCAGACAATTCATATAAAAGTTTGTCAGCGTATCCATCATATTTTCTTCCCAAAATCTGTCACTCCTCTCAATCTCTTGTACCAGCATTTCTTGTGTTGGAAGAGGTTAAGCGTTCAAAATGCCACAAATGAGAATTGGCTTGTGATGTTGCATTTTGAAGTTGTCTTCTTGTTCATTACTTAACTCCAAATTCGTTAAGAACTGTACTTTTCTTTCTTCATGCACAGATACATGTAAATCTGGAGTTGGTTGTGTGGATTGTTCCACATTGCNCACATTCCCATAGTGGTTATCAGCCCCAGTGAACCCAAGCCGCCTTCTTGTGCTGTTTGAAACACTTTGTTTGGCTTTTCTGAAAATTCTTTTTCTTCAGACTTTTGCTTCTTTCTTTCGTAAGCTCTGATATATGTCCCGGGACTACGCCCTGTCATTTCAGTACTTAGGCACCGCTGCACCTTTCCTCCTGTATTGTGCTGTACGACAGACAGTTCACTTCGCATTTTGTATCCACCGTGTAAGGCAAAATTTACCCTTTTTCCACCAACAAATCTACAAAGTGTAGAATTAAAGTTTTCAACAAGGTTTGTTGTGACATTTTCTAACAGGCTTTCTGCATGGTGAGCGACAATATTTTTAGCAGCTATAATTTCTTGCCACATACCAAAGCTCTCCAAAAGTGGAACTAAATTTTCTTCGTCTTCCATTCGTGTACAAAAGCAGTGAAGGTCTCCACACCTGGAATGATCCCAAAAAACATGATTTGGCCCGTTATGAACGTCTTTGTGAAACATCTCGATGCGTTGTTGAAGTGTTAGAGAATGTTCCGACTTCCTGTGATTGATGGCCCCAGAGATTGCGGCTCGAAGCCGCGGGATTCTGTTTCTTATTTTTGATCTCAATGAAGTAGGCACTAACAGCCAACATAGGTTTTCACTTTCGATGCTATTTCGTTCAGACGCCGAAGATAGTTGCTTAGTATGTGGTTAGTGCACTCTATTTTCTTGATGTAGTAGTTGGTACCATATGGTTTCGCTTTAGTGAGTTGTCGCATTAAACTACCGTCGCCATCACCTGGGAAAATAACATCATACGAAAACATCACTTTCAATTTTACATCAACCACATTTCATGCTTTTCCACATAACAAGTCAAAACTTTTAAGATGCAAATATATGGCACTGTATGTGTTTGAGTTTGTACATGTATGTATGTATGTTTACATGCATGTATGAATACATATGTGTATGGCTGTATACATATATGTATGTATACATGTATGTGTGGGCCCGCACGGGTGTGTGACTAAATTATGTGTTAGGTAGTAAAAGGAACATGACTTTTTCGGTAATATCATGCAATATTGTCTTGTATATTAGTCTACATTTTATAAATCGGTAGATGTATTTCAACGTATTTCTGAAAATAATTTGTGTCGTCCAATTATATGCAATTTTGGTTTACGCATGTATCTTTGCGTAATTAAAATTTACTAAACAAAGTATGAGTGTTTGTCACAAATGAAGAATATTGTGAAATGTAGTAATTAACAAAGTCACACAGCAACTGCTATTGGCATAGTGGCTTTGGTACAACAATCTGATATAGTTTCCCGACAGGGATATAACAATTTTTAGCATATGGGGATCATACCGAAATATGCCGTCTGATCGCGGGATTTTCTCGGGAATCTTCTATTCCCTCTTCCCTAAATTCCCGGGTCGCTCCTTAATAAGGTCTCAGACCATAATGCAGCATCCTTGACTGGAAAATGTTACAGCACTTAATTTTGAAGCTATTATTATTACATTGAGATCTGGGAGCGAATTAAGAATAGTACTAGTACAAATTAAGAAAGTTTTTTATTTGTAATAAATAAAATCATGTCATTGTAAATTACAAGGTAACATAGTGACAGTGAAATAAAGTTTCCCTCAAAACGTGCTTATTTACTTTTTCAGAGGAAAATAAAGTAGCTAAAATATCAAGATGACAGGACGGTATCTGAAAACAGCTCTGGAATAGCCCATGGCAGAAGCATGAAAGCTACAACGTAAACATAAATGTTGACCTTAATATCCAGCAATAATAACCACGTGTTATGGAAACTATTTTTTAAGAATAGAAAATATGAAAGTCGTTAAACGAGGTAAGAAACTTTAGACAATTTAACTATAAGGTAAGTACGGCAAAACACTTAGATAACAAGTTTATAAACACGTAACTCTGGAAATATTCATTATCTTACCTATCAGACATCAGTACCGTAAATTGCACATAGATAAACTTTTCTGGAAGCCTTCAACGATGATGTCAGCCTCCATTGAAGTCGATGACTTGTTCCAATTTCGGAAACAAGTGTGATTTGTAGCTGGTTGCTTCTTGTTGTGTGCTCTTGCACAAATGCAGCAATACTTGTTCCTGACACTTATAAATACCACCTTTCCAGTTATTTTGCCAAAAATGCAAGCCTGAAACAAGTTTAACATAATCACTTTACGCTGATTACTGTTGGGAGAAATAATTACAAGTTAGTACCAATAGTAGTACTTACCACGCCTGACAATGCATTGTAACTAGTCTTGTAGGAACTCTTACACCAAGCTCCATCAGTAACAACTGTAATGAACGGTATTCCATCTTCGTCAATATCACCTGCTTCAATTGCCATCTCTCTCTCTTCCTTTGCAGCCTCATTCATTTTCTGACAGGCAATATCATGAATATCTGTCGATAACAAGCTTTTATGTCGAGTGTAGGTATCTTTCGACGTGCATGGCATATCAAGAGTAGCTGTTATTTTACTTAGAGATGAATAACCTTGACCAGTCGTTAACATACTGTTTACAGCAGCTGCATTAATGTCCATGCAACTGTCTTTACGTTTCATATCTTCGGAATGAAATATTTTTTTTTAATGCCACACATGTTGCATTCAAAATGGAAAATGCTGACGAGGCCTCTGTTTTCTTCTTTAACAAACTCCATATTGGAGAAGGAGCACACAAATAATCCGCCATGATTGTTCATTCATTTAATTTCGTTGAACATATGTCCAACATCAAATATTCTTCTTCCTGAGAGTTTGGGTTTGGGAAACAATTTTTTTATTTGATCATTTCAACCAGTGTCAATTGCCAACATCTCTGGTGAAGATACTATCGTGTCAAAGACGCTTCCCCTGGTGTTTTCTCAAGAAGTAGAAATTGGGTTGCATTTTCAGTTATTGAATTTGCACGTTTTCCATTTCTGCAGTGCTTTGGTTCATAGACAACTCATTATTCAGAGGACTAAGAGGAAAATAATTGATCCCATCTATGCCATCCAAACAGTCTCACATACAGTATTTACGGTATTTGGCAGTTTTTCACCAGGCCAGAAGGAGCAGCCAGGAGTATCTACTTGCAGAGCATTTGACACTATGAAGTCATTCTCATCTTTGCTCATGTTTGTCGTAAACAAGGTAGTTGATGTTTTTAGAGAATCCCTGAAAAAAAGCAATTATGAAATAATGTTTTTGTTGGTAAGTGTTTGGGATATGACAACTTATATAGGCTCTGTATTACCTATGTTATGTAGAAGGCGTAGTAGCTTCGCAGATATATTTTTGACTACACAATTCCACAATTTCATTTCGCTCCCAGTGAAGATTACTGTTTGTATTAAAGGTAGACATGTCACTCTCGTATTAAAAAAAAATTATAAATATGTACAAGTATTTCAATATCAATAGAATGGAGTTATTACATCTAAACGTTCCCAATCTCACCTTTTCCTATGACTGACGGCGTTATCCTTAATTACGGTTGACACTGCAGTATCGTCAGAATGTTGTAGTTTTTGCCTGAAAATTCTAATAAAATTGAAATTATTGGCATACAAGATGCTTGAAAAAAATACGATGTTTCAAGATACATTCTGCTGCTTAAGGTTTGCAAAACTTTATTGAAAATGTCATAAGGTGAAAATGCCATAAGGTAAAGTTAAATCTGTCATTTGTTTGATACGATGATGGTAAAGTAGTGAACATAGTACCGAAACCCAACATCAGTCCAACAATAAGTTAAAAATCTCTAGTAAAATAAGGTACACAGGGTTTTAACTCATATTTACAAATTAAGTTCCTATGAATTTTTTTTTGTAATAATCACATTTAGGCTTTTACAGTGGCTTGACCAGTAGGGATTTCACAGGGTTGTAACACCATCCATTATAACCTGGCAG
The DNA here is from genome assembly GCA_002778355.1 of Clitarchus hookeri. Lineage (NCBI taxonomy): Eukaryota > Metazoa > Arthropoda > Insecta > Phasmatodea > Phasmatidae > Clitarchus > Clitarchus hookeri. The sequence continues at coordinate 152,184 of NQII01003059.1, forward strand.
TCATCAACAGGTACAAAGTTTATAATTTATTTCAGTTTTCTGTAGTTGTTAGTAGCACTAGAGCATATGATAATAATTTTAATGCAACGTTATTACGTAACTAAGGTAATTCACCGTTATTTTCTGTTTTGCATTTACATGCAAAAATCAGTTTTAATTACTCCCGTCTTTGTTTTGCTAAGCCGGCTTAAACCCTTCCTTACACCGAGAAAAATAATTATTTTACAGGTACCATATAAATTAAATTGGAGCATGTTTACTAACTTCAAAAAAAATTTATTTGACAAATGTACTCAAAGCTTGTTCCTTACAAATTAATTAGTTACTTTTATCGAAACACAATATTTTAAAATAGTTTGTTGAGGGAAACACTTTTTTTTTGTTTCTCACGTTAAGATTTCCACATATTTTGTTCACGCAACCATTTCTACAGAACGTTGTACATGTCATCTACGTTGCCACAAACACTCTCCACACAGCGGTAGTCACATTAATATTTTGTTAGGAGCGAATAAATAAGGGGTCTGCTGGAACAATATTATTTGATTGACTAAAATGTAATCAGGTGAAGTGTTTTTACTCTAACTGTGCTTTGTGTAAATGATGTGTCCTTTTTCTATTTGAGCACTATGTTTTGTAATCTACACAATGACAATATCGTGGTACAGATAATTCAAAAGAAACAGTTCCAACGAAAAACATATGCTGTACAACTGAATATTGTGTATCCACATCACCTCTAGTTCACTTAGAAAGAAAATAATATGTTCCTTTACAAGTCAGTGTGGCCGAGATAAAATAATTGTATCAAAATCAAATTGAAAAATATGAAATTAAGCAATATGCATTAGCACTGTCTGTTCGATATATCATACCGTTAGTCAGTTTGGTTGAGACCGTCACAGCATTGTATTGCACATTAGTAGAAATTGCCTGAAATATCGCTTTACATAATTTTTTTATTGTTTTGGAAAAATGAAGCGTAAGTTAATGCATTGTGTTTCACTTACATTCCATTCTTTGTAGTAAATAATTTTTTTTAAGATTAAATTTTGATTGCAATAGTTTTCTGGAAACGAGTTCATAAGAAACAAATAATTTCTTGTTCCAAGTCAAACGTTTGGTTGCCATACAATATAATTTTCTTGAAATAACATAATCATACAAAATAAATAACTTTGCTGTACCAAACCACACACACACATGGTTGAAAGTATTTAACTAAGTCATTTGGATGTTCCAAAAACAATAGTTTGTTTCTACTCAACCTTTTCTCAGTTTACACACTTTCTGGCCAAGTCGCTTTAGTGCTCCAGTGAAGTTATGCAATATCTTGCTAATAGTTAGAATAATGTACACACAATTAATATAAATAGTGTACTACAGTCCCTCCATAACACGTACAAATGCTAGATAGTTCACTTACTACTTTGCGGAATTTGTAGCTACTATTCCGGTATCGTTATGGACTGTGTTAAATTTTGTGCTATCGTTTCACACGAGGGTTTACTTTTCATTTTTTGTAGCTGAGTTGGTGTAATAAAATAAATCTGAAATAACAAAACACAGCAGAAAGTGGAATTTCAGTAACAAATTTTGGTAATCAATGTAGATCGTATATTCGTATTTACATAATTCTACCTGAACGTGTTTTTAATTAACCAATTAATAATTACCACTACACAAATGTGTTTCAAAAACGCTGCTATAGAAACAACTAAGCAGTTTTTTTTGTAAACGATGGAATATCATTAAATGCATAACAGTTAACAGCTTAGATAAAAAAAAATACCCACAGAAATAACATAGTATGGATATAACTGGAACGAGATAATCTATATGTTAAAAAAATTAATATTTGCTTTGAATAATTACATTTAACCATATTTTTAGTTGACTGGCACTCCTGTGATATAACATTTATTAAATTCGAGAACATTGTTTATCACTTGAATATAAAAGGTTCATTCTCGTATCATCTTCTTTCATAAACAGTACCCTGAAATCATTTGGTAAATATAGCACTTCTCATGCTGTATGTCAAATAAGTTTCATATACTAGTAAACGTAAACCAATTCAGTAAAAACATTTTTTAAAAAAATGTAATAAGTATTGTATGTTTACCATATCCTGTAAAACGTTTCATAATAAAACATATCCAATATTGTCTTGTTTACAATAAAAATATCTTGTAAAATTATAGTGCACAAGATTGAACGAACTTGTAGGTTTTTAAAACAGGAACATTTTTTCAAGGAAAACATTATATGGTATTTATCGGTTGGTTTCGTATTTTTCTTCAACTCAGCAGTGGAGAAAATTTGCTTAAGTTTTACGTATGTTACTAAATGCAACGCTATCCAAATTTTTCAGTTGCAATTCTCCGTAAAGTGAGGTTGTCTGTTATTTTTGTTATGCTTGTCTTTCACTTGCTCACAACATTGCTTCCGGAGAACATTTTACATCAACATAGTTTTAAAATGTGAAGAATTGACAAAACGCCAAAAACGTGCTCAAAAATATTTTTTTACTGAAAACTTTTCACTGCTATTGCATGAGATATTATTTACATGTTTATGAGTTTTATTTGGCGATTTTATGTTAAGTAGACTACTGCTTCTTAGAAGTAAAAATACTCTCTACATTACCTATAAGATGTATTAAAAAAAAAAATTTATAGCGTTGTGTTAATTTTTGCGTTGGAAATCTACTGCAAGGCGTACTTGCGTACAGTTATTGGGACGCTACCTGAACCAAAAAACATAGTGTTGAAATGGAAATAATGTTTTGCTTTTTATGTAAGCATAGAAATAGCTCAATACGACACTTTCAGCCGTTGTATTACATTAGCGTTTGAGAGTTAAACTAGTCAAACGTTTTATTGTAGACGCGATGTTGGGACTTGCGTTCGCGGACCGTTTATGCGCGCAGCGTTTTCTTCCTTTGAGGGCCTTATTCTTTTTGCAACGTGCACTGAGTCGTAACCTTCCCTTGTTTCTTGGGTCGGGTTGAATGCCCATCACTGGCAGCTGGGGTAACAGCAAGAAGCGCGCAGCCTGACGTCTCACCAAAGCACTCAGTAGGGGAGATAGAGAAGGTGCGAAAGTAAAGAGGAGGAAGGGAGAAGACTATCCCGGCGCGAGGCAACTTGTCTCTCTCGCCTTGTCGAGCGGTCGTGGCGGCACCACTCTCTGGCTAGAGTTCCAATACAAAACATGCCGTGGAAGATTACGTTTCTCTCAAAATTTTCAGTTGTGACCTAGTGCAAATTGTACACGCCATGAAAGATAAAGATGTATATTATGTTTTTTAGGAAGTTTCAGGTAAAAATAATAGAAAATATGAGTTTGACATAACCGAGAAAAGTAGTCATTTTGCCATATTCTGTATCAATTTTCTCTTAATTGGCAAAGCTGAGTTATACCCAAATTCCAGTGAGACAGGCAAGGCACCTTAATCTCTTTTATTTACAAAATATGTAACTGTACGTCAAATAGTTTCTATATAAAAGCGTATTTGCTGAAGCTCTACAGTATACTTCGCGTTGTAGGCAGGCAGGAGCCTTAAGGGAACATGCAGCCAGAGCTTGTATGTGGTTAGCTCTCCTGGTCACGTGTTTGAGCTGTCCAGAAGGCATGGCTTAAGGTCAGTGGTGGGACTAGTCACAGTGGTGAGGTGGTGACGTAGTCACTGTATGCTCCAGGGGAGGGATTACTGCCAGTGTCTCTTCCCCTTCACTTCCTCTCATTGTGCGTTCGTCACCCATTAAGGAATGTTAGTGTCTTGAGTAGGCTGAAGTCAAGACTAGCTCGGAACTGTGCAGGGGATGAGAGGGCAAACAACTTCTTGGTAAACTTTCACTGCAGCAGCGTGCTGGGAGAGTGACATTTTATGTGCTTAACAAACAATGCAGCAGCGAGACTGAAATTAAGCCCATCCACAAAACTATTTCCAAGGAAAAAGTGACACATTTAATGTCATTAATTTTTACAAGCAAGTTGGAAATGTTGGTGATTGTCTAAAACAAATGTGATGCTCCCAAACAAAGAAAACCCCCGTCAATGATGCAGGGTGGCACAGTGGTAAAACACTGCTCTCGTAAATGTGAAAATCTGGATTCAATTCCCTGTCCGGCAAACTATAGAAACAAAAGTTTGCTACTGATGAGACAAAAAAAAAAGACTGGCTGGCGGCCAGGGGGGGGCCCCCCCCCCCCCCCCCCCCCNCCCCCGTTCTTTTGGGTATCATAGACAGTGTAAGGGTTTAAAACGATTTTTCAAAGAAAAGACCTTTGCACTTCCTGTTTGCAGTTTTGTTAAAGGGAATAGGTTTGTAAGCGATTTGCTGTTGAAGCTTGCCAGCATAGAACTTTGACACACAAAATATGCATTTTAAAATATAAGATCTATGAAATATAATTCTGAAAAAATTGTCACACAATTATGGAACAACTCAGCTGCTGTTAATTTTTTTTGTAAACAAAAGTTTTTTATGGGAAAAAAATAATTCAGCGTAAATTAGTTTTATCATTTTAATAAACATAAGATACATATGTGCATTTTGTTCTGTGGAATACATAATGTTCCACGGAACAGATAACGAATTTCAGCAACATTACTTACACACAGGTTTCAGTGAAATGACTGAGATACAGTGTTGTGATTATGTAAATATGCTGTAAATATGTTACGAAAAATAAAATAAAATAAAATATTTTAAAGTTCTTCTTCAAAAAATAATTTTTGTGGATAATAGTTTGCCCTTTGTTTGTCATTTCCTGCAAACGCCAAATAGATTACCAAAAATACGTAGTATGATTAAAGTCTTAAAAAAACGCAACGAGAATAACTGCTGCTCCTTATTTGCATAAAACTATTAGTTAATAAATTGGATAGCCCTGAAGTCTGTATTAACCAAATAAGTGTTCCCTTAGTAAACTATACTGTAGGGTGCTTACAAATTAGAGGCCTCACTAGCTGTGTAGCAAAGGCAATCGCCCTCACGTGGCGAGGAAGAAAAGCTGGTAATGATACGTTGCTATGAGCACCCAGCAGTTCAATCACTGGGTACAGGAAGTCCCGTCATCTTCAGCCTGTGTGTGAACATGTGACCTCAACCCTGAACTTTATTTTAATTAAAAAACAAGACATGTAAAATAAATTAAAGGTAATGCTTCCCCGGCTATCTTAAACATGATGCAAAGTTGCATGGTATGTACATACATAATAGTATTTGATTTATTATGGTTGCATTACTTGTAAACATTCTTTGGAAATTAAAAAAATTAATAACCACATACACGCAAGATGTTAATAATTATACATACACACATTTATCAACAAAACATAGTTTTATTTCTCCAAAGTTTGGCACGCCACAAAACCCTATAAAAATAAACACACAAATAAAATGTAGTGCATTTTTAATGTCAATTTTAGAGTAATGAATTCATAAAAAACATTCCTTTTCAAATTACAGTAAGCAAATTTAAATGTATATATATTAACCCCTGTAATAAATTATGACATCCATATATAAATCATTCTTATTTACTTAACAACCAAAAGGTAACTTTCTTTTTTTACTGTTCTAAAAAATTAGAGCAAATAGGATATTTGTACCTAAAATCATGAAAAGTTTTTCACAATGAAGAATACGCTGGGAAGTATGTAATAAATGTGTGTTCAAATACTGCAATATAAAATGTCTCAAAATACACAATTATTAACTGTTATGAATACTACACAAATCAAATTTTAAGACATACAATAAAACTTTTATCCTGTAATATACACTCATGAGCAGTTGAATTAGACACACCTGCCTAGTAGTACATAGCACCCCTTTCTACCTGGTGATGGTTCTGGATGGTATGGTTGCTCACATGTCGTCGTCGTCCAACATTGAATTGACTAGAGATTTGCTGCAGTGTGACCTGTATCTGCTGTTACCAACCAAGCTAGCCGATAGTAAAATTCCTGTCACTGATATACTATACGTCATGGCAGTTGCCTAGGCGTTGGTGGTTTTACACCTTTGACACGGTGGCTCTTGGAAATCCCAATGCCTGCACAACTTCAGAGATGGAGTGCCCTATACATCTGGTTCCAGCTATCTGGTCACAATTAAATATGCCAAGATCTTGTTTCTTCCCCATTCTTTGCTCGACTGCTACAGTGACGATCAGCAGGGTCTGATGACATCTGAGTTATGCATGGCTGGGCACTATTCTATTAGGCGAGGCGATCACAGCGCCATTTCGCCAGCACAGCAAGTGTGTCTAATTCAAGTGTTCATGAGTGTAAAATACCATATAGTTTTTAATCAACTATTTTAAGTATTTTTCTTAATTTAAAACGTATTATATCACCATGTAGCATTACAAATATGTTAAACTTCCAAAACAACTTCATTAAATCTATTAACAAATTAATTTCATAATCAGAAAAAATGTTAATCTCCGGGTACAACAGCTACGTATAAAGTTTGTAGATTAAGTAGTTGGACAACTTGCAACAAATATTTATGAAGGTTTTGAGAAAAATGCAGTTCTTATGTTTTTGCAATCCTTATTGGTTATTTGCTGTGTTTGACATTTTTTTGTTTCCTTCTTCTACAATTAATATAGTGTTTGGTTCTCATATTTCTATACTTCTGGTGTGACACGGATCTACCAATTTTGGAAGCATGCTTTCATAGAAAAATTTTGTCACATGCAGCTCCATTTCTTTTTCCCAAAACTCACCTCTTTTTCTATTCTGATGACTTATCTTGTGCTTTTCAGATGTACACATGGAAAGAAGACATTAATGTTTCTTTGAAATATGCAGTTGGCCGTGAATTTGATAGAAGTATGCATGTTTTTGTTCAGACCGGTTATCTTATTTTTCCTCTTTTTACATGTAAGGGATCTAATTTTGCCATCAAGCACTGCTTGATCAGGATCCATTTGAGAAGCAAACAATGGACGTTTTATTTCTATGAATTCATTGTCTCCTAATAAACTATCAGGACTCGTTCCTAAAAATGTCAGATGGGAATCTATGAACAAGCCACATTTTATAATGTTGATATTTTCTTGACGTTCAAGTTATGATACTGCTATAAATTCTGAATTTGTGCTATTAGAAATGGATGAAACATTAAGAATACTGCGTGAATAAATAAGGCTTATAACTAGGTTTTTGCAGCTTGTAGTGGGACATCTGTGATATACTTTGCCTAAGTTAGAAGCTGTAAACATTTTCCTTCTGAGCTCTAACCACTGCTCACTTCCAGCTTGAAGAAGTGTGGCTCCTTAAATTTCATCATGCTCTTCTTCCGTTTTTTGATAGGATTTTAGGATCAATCCCCTTTCTTCAGCAAATTCCTTAGAAGACAAATTTGGTTTTTCACAGTTGGGACCATAATCTGTACTGTTTTTGTTTGAATATATTATTTTCTTCCTTCCTATTGCATCTCTTACTTTTCTATTTTTTTTTTCTTAGGTACTGTTTTAGTCTTGTTGGCTAACCTTTGTACATCGTCCTTAATGTTACCTTCTCATAGAATAATTAATGCACTTCCCTCCTACAAACTAAATGGTATTAACTTGTTCCACTGTGTTGCTGTCAACATCACAAATTAAACTTCTGGAATGATTGGTTGGATAATTCAGTACCTTTGTTATGTGATCATACAGTGCACAGTCTTTTAATGCTGATACCATATTTACTTCGCCTTCTTTTGTTCCAGTGCAGAAGTTCTGTGGCTTCAGTAATGGCCATCCGCAGTTTCAAGATTTTCCTAGATAGTATTTTTCTAAGTTCTGGATTTGTGATTTTTGCTTGTTCGGATAACAATTTCTGCAGTAATTTCTTACGAGATGGTTACGACATTTAATATTTTTGATTGTGATATTTTCATAGGGTCTAGGATCCTTGTATAATAGTTGCTGTTTTCATCTGCTATCAGTTCACTGTAAAGAGATTTACTTTGTTTAAATCATTCCACAATTATATTTGCCTTTATGCTTGCTGAACTTGCAGTCCAGTTTTTGTACCAAGTACGGCAGACATCTTGCCCCCTGAACTTCGAATACAACTAAATTTGTTTCTGACTCCCATGAATAGGACCTTGTTAGTATGCAACACCTAAAGAGCATTATACTGATACCTGTATGAACGTTTATAGCAGTAACCGTGTGCTACTACATTCAGAAGTGGAGTACTACCTGCACTCTTTACTGACAAAGTTGGCTCTTCTTCTGTTGCTGTTGCATTGTCCATTTCATGTGGGACGCTTTCTCCCATGCACTACGTATGTTGTGGAGTTTCGAGTAAGTTTTTGATCACATGACAGGAATACCTACAGACGAACAAAATTCTTCAAAATGTGAGTAACCTCTACCAACACTCATCATCCCAGCTACAGCTGTGTAGTTCACATCTAAATATGTTGAAACTTTCACAGGATCACTAGTCTGCAAAGGCAAATTTTCAATACACGTATTACATTGCAGTATAGAGGTAGGAGAGAAACTGTTCTGAATTTCTTTAATGACATGCATGTTACCTAAAGAGCATCCAAAGGTGGGATTATGGTTTGAGATATCAGTAATTTTTTGTAAAAGTATCCATTCTAACTCCATCAACAGAAATACGTACGGTATCTGCTCTTGAAGGAAAAGTACAGTCACTTTTATTAATCAGTGGTTCTTAGTCTGATAGTTTTGAAACATTTTTAGTTTGGTCGTTTACAGGAATATCAACAGAAACTTTTTGTTCATTTCTTTCGCAGTCATTAGTCCCTTCATGATTGTCAGATATCCTGTTCTGTTAGAACGGAAGGTAGTGTTGGGAAATATACAATAAAGTGATGATCAATTAATTATGTGCCTTATTGTGATGTACAACATACACAAAACACATCTTGTTATATGTGAGCAGAAATAATTTCATTAGGTGTTATTGTAGTTCTGCTGTACCCCTAAAGGAATGAAACTACTTACTGAGTAGGAAACTAGAGGATTTCTTCTCTTTTGCAAACAAGCAGTACAGTTTATAAACTTAATTATATTATCAAGATTTGCTAAGTTTTTCACGGGATATGCACTGAGTGAACAAGTATTTTTGTAATTATATGCCTTGCAGTAAAATGAATTTGAATAAATTGTAGCATCTTATGTTTTTTTACACAGAACATCATCATTTTCTATACATTTATTATCTAGCAGAACTTATGCAGCAGTACACACACACGTAGAAGTCTCTCCACTATGAATGCATGGAATTGAAACAGACTTAATAACTCACTTATTATGTTAGTACATAATGTTTCGAATATGTAAATTTTGATGCTATTCCCCACCTGTGGGGTACTAGGGTCCTCAGTTAATGTTCAATGGCACAGACTATAAGATGCCTTGAAGGTTGAGGGTATATAAAACAATGCTTCATTACGTCTTGGTTTTAACCGGTTTATTTGCCCGGGAACTTATTCATACATTCCCGGAACTTTTCCGGGAGTTTATACATACTTTACTGGCACCTTGTGCGGAGAATTTACTCATACTTTAACGCCCTGCGAGTTCTTGGCCTGAGGTGCTGATTACAGTGTTCTGGCTACGTTTCCGACGCTGTGGGGGTATTAGGTGACAGGACACGTCCCTGAGTGACGAAGTTGTTACTTATCTGTACTTATTGCGGGGTAGTGGTTCCGGCAGTAGATGAGATCTGGTGAGTTGGATGGCCCCTGTTACAAGCCCTCTGACTAGCTGTGGTTGGCTTGTTGCACTCAGCTGGCTTCCTCTCAATATGGCACTTCTCATTAAAGCTCATCACTCGCTCCCGTTCGCGGTGTAGGGTTGTACTGACTCGTTACCTCCCTACTACGTCCCGGCGAGGTGACCCTTGGTGGGACCCACACCCTGGCTCTTGGTGTGGGTTTGCACTAGATTAATCCCACTCGCTCGAAATGGCACTCCTTGTTGGAGCTCACCACTCGACTCCGCCTTATCGGTGCGTAATTGTAACTGACTGAATGGTGACTGACTGACTTGACTGACTGACTCGCGTCCCAGCGTGGTGAAACTACTCGTCCGACGTAACTCTGGTAACGGTTTAACTAATACTTCCAGGCCCGAACCCCGGCGTCGGCTGACCGAATCACTCTCTCGGTGTGAAGATATGACTGACTCCTTAATGTTGTGATTCTCCTGACTACCTACGCATCCCGGTGTGGCGGTACCGAACGCCGCGCCACCTGCTGCTTGTTGCTCTGACTGTCTCTGCAAACTAACGCGGCCGGAGGTCCTATCTCCCCGGCCTTGGTAATGGCTGCACTCACGTCCTCTCTCGGCTTGCGATTCTATCTGACTGGTTGACGTAACTGACTCTCTTTGTGCGGTGTTAACGAATCATCCCTCTTCTCTCGTAAATTTGCTTATATCCTCTCTTGACTCCTTCCCTAAGTTCCTACACGTGTCTCCCTTGTTGGGGGAGGGGTGTGGGAGGAGGGCACATTGCAAAGAATATTTCATACACGCGCCATGATTTGTGTTGGTGGAAGGAGGGGTGACCTTCACCCTAAAACTTACCCTGTCATATCTCCTTCCGCGGCGCGTGTCCCAGTTGCAGCGAGGTTTGTCTAAAAA
>NQII01003059.1:162841-223016 GCA_002778355.1 Clitarchus hookeri
GCTCATGGCACCACTTCCAAACTTGTCCGCCGTTTTCTCTGGCGGGAACTTTTGCTAGGGGGGTGGCGAGGTTTCTACTTCCAATATGCGTTACACGTTAATTTCATGCCTTTAATATTTAGGACTAACAACATTGCAGAGTCTGAAACCATAATATTGCCAGGCCTTTCCTTGAGTGATAAAGATACATAAATTTTATTTTAGTGCATTTTGGACAGTGCTCCTTGTCCAATTAAATTTACACTGTTGTTGTATTATTTCTGCACATTCTTTGTAAGTTTTCTGTAAAGTAATTTTAGGAAATGATTTTGTCTCAGGAATATTGGTTTTCATTAATTATCTAAACATTTTCTTGGAGTGTGTGTCAGCATATGCTACTTGCAATTGCCAAATTTTTACCCACAATGCGGCACGGGTAGTGATAAAATTCCAAAATGCGTTCTGTGCAATTATTTTGGCCACTAAGCATTTGAAAATACCCACTACGCGTTGTGGCAATTGCACTTTGTTCAATAGCAGAAACAGTATTGCTTTTTACTTTGTGGCCACTACAAACTACCCACAATGTAATGTGAGTAATAAGCTGTACAATAACACTAATACAGTAGAACCCTCTTATAAGGTTCCCATTTAAAGGGTTTTCCCGCCTATAATGCAGGATTTTTCTAGCCCGGAATGTTTCTTCATAAGAACAATAACAAACATTCCCGGAAATAATGTTTTCATTTTCCCGCGAATAATGCAAATTGTGAAGGAAGCTCACTGGTANAACTTCAATGGAAAAGATGCTCAACTTACACTGCTTTTCAGACAAAGTTGTAGTTTTTATCCCAAGCTCCACCCTGCTGAGATAATCTACCAGCTTGACATTGACGAGGGTCAGTCGGCCTGCAAGGGGGAGGAGTGAATGTTTTTACAGCCGCCTGGGCAGGTAGGCGTTGCTAGAGCTGCAACTGTGGTTGTGCCGCAGGTGGCCGTAGGTTTCCATCCGGTGGTGGGCGCCCCTCCCCCTCAGAGCTGGCCTGATACTGGCGGTGGCCCGTGACGTGTTGTTCACCTAGATGTCACTTCACATAGATGTCACGGCCGCCGGCTTTCCTTGTCTCTTCTTTTTCTCTCCCCCCCCCCTTCTTCAATATTTTGTTAGGCTAACAAGACGTCATGCCACACACCAGTGGAAGACNAGGTAGGCATGGCTGGGACTGTGGAATGTGCAGCCTGGTGGTGGGCGCCCCTCCCCCTCCTCATCCATGATACTGGCGGTGGCCCGTGGTGATGTGTTTCACATAGATGTCATGGCCCCCTTTCTTTGTCTCTTCTTTTTCTCTCCCCACCTCCCCTTCTAGTACACTCTTTTGTTAGGCTAACAAGACGTCATGTCTGACACACACCAGTGGAAGGCAATAGGAGGGTGACAGACCATAACATAACACAAATACAGTGTGGATTTTCTGCCTCGAAAAATTAATGTTTCTGTGCCTTTCTAATTTTGACATGTGTAACCATCTTATAAATTATCACGTGCCAGGGGGAGGGGGGGAGTTGGGTTGCCATATGTACCACACCACAGCTGATAGTATTTTTGGAAGAACTTCACACTTTCCCTGTAAGCAGTGAAAGTGGCTCAACTCTCTTGCTCTGAGGCCCTAATACCACCACCATCTAGCGAGTTTACTATCTAGCCTGACATTGACAAGAGTCCTTGGAGAAGGAAAGGGAAGAGGCCAAATGTTTATAGGCATTCATTGACATCACTGTGCGGTGGTGGTGCCAAATGGGACTGAATTATATGGAGTATGGTAGTTTTTATAAAGTTTATAGGTATCTAAATGTATAATGATTACTTTCTTACAGATTTTGATATTTCAGTTTTTCAGCAGTACAAGATTAGGATATGTTTTATTCCGTTGCTCAGTGTCTAGTAGGCATATATTTTTTTGGCAGTAACAATACAAACGAGTTGAATATACTTGAATATACTTGAAAACTGTAGCCTACTATATATATTTTTAAATCCTTCAGCTTCGATTGCTCTTCAAAATTCCTTCGCATGATGCAAACTTCGCTTCGACTTCGCTTCACATTTAAAAAACGACCTTCGCACATGCCCAGTTAATATTTATGTAGTGAAAATTAATTCATCCTTGAAACAGTTTTAGTGAAAAATTTTAATGAGTGCCTCAACGAAAAGACAAACATTTTCATTAGCTGAAAAGTTAATTTTAATCAAGCACGTGGACAGTAATCCTGGTAGAACACTCAGAGCAATTCCTCAGCAATTCCTCAGAATTTGGAAATCCCAGTGATTACTTTGAACCGAATCATTGATGCAACCAGGAGACAAACTTCCATGAAAGATTTTGTGTTACGTATTTTGCTTGTAGACAATTTTGTGTGCTTTGGTATCAGGAGACAAACTGCCACGAACAATTGAGCTTGTTTTGCATGTACAGTAATCTTTTGCTCGTATACTAATTTTATGATTTCACAACTAGGAGATAAAATTTCTTAAAAGATTATGTATTTAAAAGAAATATTTGTTTTGTTCATTATGTAAAGTTGTGTGTTTATTACGGTGCATAATTTTATATCTTTTGGTGTCCAGATTCTTGAATTTTTGTGTTTCGCTCATATAGTGTTTCCTGCTTATAGTGTCACTTTCTTGTGGACCCCTGAAGAACCTTATAAGAGGGATCCACTGTAGTACTAAACTGTACTGTGTAAAAATTATGACTACTTAAAAAGTTTTTATTATGTGGATTAGGGTGGTCCTTATTTTTCGACTTATAAAAAACTACTGCGGCGCCCTGTCATATGATTCTCTACCTAACATATGAACTAGTTTTTTTAAATTTAATTTTTGGAAAGGTTTTAGAGGTCGCTACCATCAGTCGAAGTTTAAAAAAAGCATTGTATAGTCACTTGAACCATGAATCCGGCTAATTGACTCCAGCATGTACATAAGCCTATTTTAAAGTGAAATAGCATGCAAAGACACTCACTTTAGTCAATCCCTTCCCCTACTTCTTTCCTGTGCCTATGCATCGAGGTTGAGTCCCGCCCCGCACTTCGGTTGGAATTCAGCCATTAGCGAGAGGACGCACATTTTTTCCTCAAACTGTACGCACTTGTTTCGATTTGCCATGGTGTCCACAAGTAGTGGCTTGAGTTTACTAACTAGAAATAAAACGAACATTTGGCTTATAGGCCAGTCACTACCAAATCTGAATCAGTTAAAGTTGCCTTTAATTAGTGAAGTATTACATTTATTTTTTTACTACAGAAGCGAAAAAGAGAAATCCATTTGTGATTCTGCGACTGTGGCTTCATGTGAATGATAAATTTGTGGGAAAAAGCTGGTATACCAATGTGATTGAAAAAACACATGATCAGTAAAATAGAACAACACTTCAAAGAGTGTCAGAATCTGAAAAAATAAATAAAGACAACAAGAAAAAACATTTGGAAGCATTAAAGAAGAAAGAACAAAATTGGCAACAAAAACTACAAGTTTTGTTTGATATTGCTCACTCTGAAGCTTTAAGTATTATGTCTATAGAAGAGGATAAGCAGTTTTTATTAGCACAACAACAAAAAGGTCGCCGGGGTTTAATTGTTTCAGTAGATAAAAAAAGCTTAAGAGAAAGTGAGGAATCAAAACAGAAAGCAGAACGTCTTCAAAACTTACGTTAACGTGAAAACAGAAGTATCTAGGCTTTGACAGAAAAGTGCTTACTTTCTTCTTCTACCACCAGTGAAGTAACAACTGTATCTGATTTTGAAGTCTTACCAGAATCTTCAACACAGCAACCACCACAAAAGCGAGCTCGAAAAAAACATAATTAATGGCCACTTAGTTGCTAGCCTGGACGTCTCTAAATTAAGTGACAGAAAAGCAGCTGTGGTCATAGCATCTACTTTGAAAAGTGCAGGATGTGACCCTTTAGAGTTTAATATTAATAGATCTTCTATTCATCGACAACGTTCAAAAAATTTAAAAGCAAAAGCAGAGTCTCTCAAAAGCGAGTTTAAACCTGATTTGCCATTAACGATTCATTGGGATGGCAAGTTAATTGAAGATGATATTGGACATGAAACTGTAGATCGTCTGCCAATTTTGGTATCAGGTCATGGGGTCGATCAGCTTCTAGCGGTTCCCAAATTGGAACGTGGAACAGGCGAAATTTGTGCGTCAGCTGTCTTTGAAACAATAAATTCATGTGGCTTGAGCGATAAAGTAAAATGTTTATGTTTTGACACTACAGTTGTAAACACCAGTTTAAGAAATGGAGCTTGTGTTCTTCTGGAACAAAAAATGGAGAAAGATATGCTTTGGCTTGCTTGTCGACACCATATATTGGAAATTATGTTAGAAGCTGTAGTGTGTCTACCGCTAGGACCGTCTAGTGGTCCTGATATTCAATTGTTTAAAAGGTTTAAGAACAACTAGAACGAAATTGACCAAAGCGATTATAAAACAATTTCCGATACCACGTCCTCAAACATCGTAAAAATTGTTGCAACACACATGATTACATTCGGCTAGAATCAATTTCAATTATATCAACCTCGAGATGACTACAGAGTTATTGCATCTCACGATTATTTACTTAGGAGGAGTTCCTGAAAAAGGCATTTCATTAAGGAGGCCTGCTGGTCTTCACCGTGCTAGATAGATGGCGAAAGCTATGTATTGCTTGAAGATTTTCCTATTTAAACATCAGTTTAAACTGATGAAAAAGGAAGAGAAAGTAGTGGTATTTTCACAGTCATGATATACATAAAATACTGGTTTCAAGCCCCTGCCGGATGGTCAGCACCAAGAAACGACATACAATTATTGAAAGACGTTACAGCTTTTCAAAGTATAAACCAAACGATGGCCAATGTTGCCATAAAACAAGTACTAGGTCATTTATGGTACNTTGTATTTTCACAGTCATGATATACATAAAATACTGGTTTCAAGCCCCTGCCGGATGGTCAGCACCAAGAAACGACATACAATTATTGAAAGACCTTACAGCTTTTCAAAGTATAAACCAAACGATGGCCAATGTTGCCATAAAACAAGTACTGGGTCATTTATGGTACTTGTCGGAAGAGCTGGTAGCTTTTTCTTTTTTCGACGACGGACTATCAGTTCAGGGTAAGAAAAAAATGGTAGATGCACTAAAAATCAAAGGTGTAGAGGATAGTCCAAAAAGAAAAAGCATTAATGTCAAACACATCACCGAAAAAAGCATTAATGTCAAACACATCGCCGAAAAAAGCATCAAAGATTTTGTGACTAGCAACTCCTTACGATTTTTCCAGATACTGGGTATATCATCACAGTTTTTGAATAAAGATGTTGAAACTTGGGAGGATGACATCAATTTTGAGGCTGCTAAGAAAATTGTTCATTCTATGCAGGTAGTAAATGATATTGCTGAGCATGATGTTGCTTTAATGGAGGAATTTAATAAACTGATGACAACAGATGAAAAGCAAAAGCAATATTTGCTTTTGTTGGTAGAGTATATGAAGAAATACCCTGTTACAAAAAAATCAACCCTTGTATCCTGATTATAAATGGTTTTAATATAAACAGGTATTTTAATTTGTATTCTAAACAGTAATTTTGCATGCTAAATGTTTTATACTAATAAATACAAATAAGTGATTAATACAGTGTCTATATATATATATGTATATATATATATATATATATAAATTTCAAACCCAGGTAGGTACCCCTAAATATTGTTACAAAATTGTGAAAAAAATACTGAAATAGTTTCTTAGAGTAGAAAATCATATAAGATGGTGCCCCGTCAAGTCCAATCCCATTCTGTGTGTGAGACATCTGAATACTTTACACAACCAATACTAACAACAAATTTTTTTTAAATCAAAACCCTCACACATAAATTTGAAATGAGGAGCTAAATTTACAATAAATTTTCAAAAAGATACAAGATACAACACCGGCTATGGATACAGTGGTTAGAAACATAATAAGTAAGTGGCTGCCACGACAATCATTACATGCTATTAATCAATGTTTCACCAAGCACATTCTCATTGTTCGCACATACTACCTGGAAATGTAATAAAGTTTGAATGATAATTAATATATCTATGAAATTCCATAATGTTCATTGGTAAATCACTGAAGTCAATTAAAATATCATAATTCAAATGGCAAAATTATCTGAAACCATAGTTACCAATTTGTACAATATCGTTTTCAAAGACCTGAAATTTTATGCAATTTTATACTTTGCATATAAGTAGCCTTATGAAAATCCACCCAAAAGCTGAGAAAATTCCAATAAACCCAGCAACACTACAAAAAGAACAACAGTCAAACATACTACACCACAAAACAGTTAATTCTTAATTATAATTGTAGCCAATAATGAATGCAGGCAATTAATGAAATATTGATACACGTTGAGGTAGAGCGGGGACAGAATGAGACCGAATGATTGTGGAGATCAACAGTTCTTTCTACAGCTACCGTTACAGTATCAAAATAATAACAACTCCACAAAGGAGGGGGAGTAGCTAATTACCTGTAGAAAGAAAGTATTAAATGTCAGGTTCATGGCTCAATTTAATACACATCAAATAATAGTAACAATAGCAATTCAGTTTGTTTACAATTCGGAAAACATCTCTGTAAAACATTATTATTGACATACAAGTAACAAAATTATCAAAAGAGGAAAGATAATCACGGCCGAGCTGATTAAAAAAAAAACTGAAGGTATAATTAACAGACAAGCTGCCATGCAGTACCTAAAAAGGTTTAACCATTAAATACTGGATCCATTGTTGAGAAATCCATTTTGACTTGTGACCAGTTCCCATTTAACAAATCCCAGAATCCTAACTTAATTATTTGGTAGCGGTATAGGAACGAGTAAGAGACACGACTGAACTCAAAAGAACACTAACTATAACTACTGGTTGAGCTGGCCCGAGAACATCTTCCAATTAACTCTACCTACATAGGTAATAAAAAAGTACAAGTTACTTATCTACATGGTAAAAGACGTCTCTCCATCGTCTGCCGTAGGCCTTGTCCTCTTGCCACTATTTTCTCAGTAGAAGCACGAAGGAAAAAGAGCAAAGAGAACAAGACCACACAAAGTTAAGTATTTATAAGCTCTCGCACACCTGTCATAGGAATAGAAAGAGCTTTCTAGATGTTTTTCTCAATCGTTCTTCTGCTGATCGATAACAACAGAAAATTTTTAACAAATATTGAACAGCGCATGCGGGAGTGAGAAAGAAATCTCGCTTATCTCACACTTAAAAAACACGGAAGCTCTGAAGCGCACTGAGGTTGTGAAGGCAGCACCCACAAGCTGACTGGTTTGGTCAATGATTCACCTTCTGATGCCCCCAGAACAGCAGTCGCAGCTCCCAGCTGTCACCAGTCAAGTCACGCCAGGATACCCATCAACCATACTTCAGTTTACCTACGGCATAACTAGGCAGCATCAACTAAACATACAGGCACATTGACAATACACAGGTCACTCACCTAGATGACACAAAAAAATACTTTGCTACAATTAACAGTCATTTTTGTTTGACGGTTAGAGGGTTGTGAGACAC
The DNA here is from genome assembly GCA_002778355.1 of Clitarchus hookeri. Taxonomy (NCBI): domain Eukaryota; kingdom Metazoa; phylum Arthropoda; class Insecta; order Phasmatodea; family Phasmatidae; genus Clitarchus; species Clitarchus hookeri. The sequence goes on from NQII01003059.1 coordinate 170,453, forward strand.
ACACTGTACCAAATAAAATTAGTAATTAATCTTTATACGTTCATTATTCCACGAGTTGATATCTCTACGAAATACCCTAAACAAAAACAAAAATAAAGTTAGTTGCACCTAAGCTAACCTTAATCCAACAGGGCTTCTATCTAGGATGATGAAACACACAGGAAAAACATCAGAATGGGAAAGGATGTGCTGTCCTTATGCACACACGTTGCACACCGCACTGCAATTTTGATGACAGTCTTGACATCACTCTCCACACTTGGCTTCCACAGTGGCACTCATTCAGTTCATCCCTCTAGCACTTCCTTCACTAGCCAGCCAGTAGTGTAAGGGAGTCGAGGGTACCATTCTCCGATGACTCCAGACCTCCACGAGACTCACACTGAACTGCTTACAAGGTCGTGTGGGGTGACCACCAGGAGCAGCAAGGAGAGACTGCAGTCCATGCCCAATGCTTACAGGGTCCAACACAGCAAGGTCAGTGCAAGGTTTCCCACTGGGTGGAACTAAACTCTAGGCCACCCATCCAAGGAAGTCTCTTCCACACGCTTTCTTCCCCGAGAGTCCTCGTATAACATCAACTTGCGCACAGCCTGAGTCATCTTGCACGAACTTCACAGAGGAAGTCTCTTGTCTCTGTCTCCACTGTCTTTTCATGAGACACCACTAGCACCAGAAGTCCATGCACAATCAGGACAGGGATAGAGGAGGAAGGGCCCTGCTTTCTAACTACCCTGTCAGTCACGCATAAAACAGCCATGTAAACTTACTTATATTAAAAAAAATATCAAAACTTATCGAAACCAGCTATCACTTACTTATCCTAATGATAAGCTATTTATTTAATACATGTTTTTCACCACCCACCACCAATCACTAATTTAAATTAATTATTGATAGTTTATGACATCTCAATTATTATTTTCATTTAGTCGTAACAACTATGACATTCTGGCAGGAGACTGAACACAAAGACCACCAGGTCTTTCAAAGAAAAAAAACACAAAAAATCTCTTAGTTGCCCATTGCAGCTCTAACCATGCGGGCATCCTTGTGGCGAAAACACAAGGATGCCTGCATAGGGCCCCAATGGCACAACAGCACCTGTGCCCAACAGCTTCCCTAGCTGTCCACAAAGTTTACTTCAGCCTTCTCTCAGAACTCCTTATTAAGTCACTTGTAATCCAAAGTCACCAAAAACTTTTTTTTTGTTTGTTAACACTAGGATGTGCCTAATCCATGTTCAATGTTTTCCTCAAGTATAACTTAATTAGCATTTCCCTGCTGTTAGTAAAAAATATCCTTTTTGTTTAAATTCAAAATGTATCAAAATCCTGCTTTTTTTTACTTCAAAAGTATAAAAACATACAAAAAAATTGCTGTCACTTTAAGCTAACTATCTGAAAATTAAAACTATTAAAAACATTCTGTTGCTTTAAATTAATTGAACTAACTTCCTTCTCCAGAAATTAATTTTGAACTTTCCAGTGTTCCACAAACACTTCCATTTAAAAACCAATAGCTCAGGAGAGTAGCTTACCCATAACAATAACCAGACTGCCCTTTTCTCTGGGGTCAGCCCTTAAAGTCCATACACTTTGTGAATGCCAACTAACCCTCGTGGGATTAGTAGTTCCCATTGGCCATTTTTAATTGGTGCCTTAAGATAGCCAATACTCTAAAATTATCATGTGCATCACAATTTTCCACATTAAATACCCAGCACTCTCCTGATCTATTGCTACATTACTGCACTGGCAAAACACCTTCATATGGGCCCAAAAAAAATTCTCTCAAAGCCCCTATTCCCAGAGCTGATTACAAAGTGCTACACACACTAAACATTATGTTCCCAGTATCCAATGCTGTAAAAATTAGTTAAGGAACAGAATTAAGTGCATTTGACCTCTCCTAATGACAGTCGTCGTTGGCATCGCACCACCAACTGCAATGCACGAACTGGCTTCCCGGACTCTACTGAACTGCGGCTCCAAAAGTAGAATCCTTCAATTTTTTTACAGGTATCTGTCTGGTTAGCCAAAATACACCCATTGCCCACAGTGAACTGAAACACTTAATTAAACACGTCTAAGATACCATTCTAGAAAAACAAACATCTCTATTCACCTCAGGCGATGCCAATTAAATATGTTTTTAAACCACACTAAAAAAAATACATTATCAACATTTGTTTGTCACAGGGACAAAACTACACTGTGCTGCCATCTGACATTACGTGGAACAACTGATTGTCGTATCGTCACTGCGAGCAATTCATGACATGACCCGACAGCTACTGCTCTCTGCCCACAGAGCATGGAAATATTCAAACTAAATCATGAACAATTTACACAGTAGGAACTAAACAAAACTTAAAACTTAATTTCCCATATGCGGCTGTGGTGTTTCTCACTCTGCAACTTTTAAACTCAAACTATCTTTCTGTGAACAAAATAAAGACAAACTGACTTAACTTTGCACAATTTTAAAAGCTTATTTGCAAAACTATACAAAAAAAATTAATTTAAGTCTGTAGCCAAACAGATTAACATAAATTGCAACTTCAATAGAACTCGCAAATACTGTTGATTTTAATTATTTTTTTTTAGCAATTATCCGAAGTCGTGTACCGACAATTATTGTTCAACATCCGAAAATTATGGCACCACAAAACAAATTTCCATTCTTAACACCTATGAGCATGTTAACGGTCCCAAAACTAATTTCAACACCATGACACACTTAAATTAAAAACTTACAAACTAAAAGACAAATTAATACAACTAAGACTTACGTTCTGGTCTACCGCAAAGACCAAGCACAACCATGCTATACTCTGTACCATATATGAAGGCCACATTCTTGACAGTTGACGATCACCGCACCAATGTTTACTTTTTGTTTATGTATCCATTCGCCATCAACTGGCTTTGATGCGATGAGTCTACGCGCCCAAGAGGTGTTGCTTCGTGCGGCATTTAGTGAACTACTAGGGTGGCCGCGGCAGGCACCGAGAGGTTTGAAGGGCGTGTGTAGGTTCATTCGTAAAAGCTGTACACAAAATATAGGTTACTTTAAAAATCGTGCAGTACTCGTGAAAAATAAAACTATTGGTATCTGTTTGTAAATATATTATATAAAGCAAACAAACGCTATTCTCTTCTGGCTTGTAGTGCTTTGAAAACAACATTTCAGCGCGTGCTCTGAGCTACATTTTTTTTTCAAGGGGTAGGACCTTTGTAAAGTTTACTGTTGTTCTATTACTGTCTCGGAACGAAAGGAATTTGAAATATTTTTCAGTCAGATTATTAGAAAAAATAATGCAACAATATTATGCAATATTTCTGTATGCTTTTGGAATTAATATCAAACACGTAAGAAAAGCCGGGTTGGAGAGGGAGGATAAGACATGAAAAAAGTTTTTGAAATTGCGTTTCATTTGGATATGGATTGTTTTAATGTGACTTTAATTTTGAACACCTATACATTTCTACTTTAGCACCAAGTTTAGTTTTTAACACTAAAAACCACTGTTTTATGACCACGTAAAATAAAATGTATTAATTAACCTTGCAACTCTTTTTTATCGCGTATTTTCGGCTGGTCTAATGTGTGTCAGCAGTGCACTCAGAATAGCCAACGTAATATTAACTTTTGTTCGTTCGTGGGTCAGCTGATACAGAATTTTGTAAATGGCACGTTTCTTTTGAATATGTAAATTTGCCACTCACTGACTGTCAGAATGTGGCCTTCTTATATGAAATGAACTATACCATGTACCTGACTATGGCACTGTGTACCATAAAACTGGTGCTGTACTACAGTTAAACATGGTAAACGTTCACTTGTTTTTACACATTGTCAACTAAAACTACACGGCACATAAATTATATTACATAACTTCATTCTACAATAGAATTAAAAGTTCAAAATACACTTTTGCATTGCCTTATTTTCCTCGGGATACCTCAAAATTTAAAACCACTGTTATGTTTTACCAAAAGCCTATTAGTCCAATCTGTCCATCGTACTCTTCACTGCTCTGGTTCGCAGTCGCAGATTTTCCTCCCGCTGGTCACTTTCGGCGTCACTCGTTGCTCTTCGTCGCACAATCACCCAGACATCCGACTCTCATAAACTCATCAACTCCCAGCTCGGGGGCTTGACGCGCTTTTATATTAGTCGCCCTGACCATCTGTAAGGTTCAACGCACCCAGACTCACACTGAGAGAAATGAGGTCAGTAATCCAGAGCCTTCTTCAGATGTCTCAAAGACACCTGATACCCACGGTTGGGAGCGGCACGTACCTTGATAGGTATAACAGGCACGCTTTGTAAACATTCCTTTGTGAAAAGCTGCCATGTTTCCAGTTGCAACTGACAGTGCGCACGTGTCAATAAATCATCCATGTCTCACATGCTTGCAGAGAGGCCACCTGTAACAATATCATTTTTAACTAAGATGTTATGTCTAATATGCCCTAATTATTTGTATTATTTTTCAAAGCTTTGCTCGTCGACCCCATTCAGCTGGAGCGCCCGGTGCTTGGCTGTGCAGATTATTTAGCCCTGAATTCTGTACAAGTAATGAGTATTCATGCTCATACCAACAGAATAGGGCTCAGGAAACCAATCGTCTTGTATAAATCAGGAGCAACTTAACAAATAAAATACAACCTCTCCATTTGTAATCAACATGATTGCTATGAAGAACTGTATTACACCCTACCATTATTTAATACCACACTAAAACCAAAATCTTACTGGTTTGATCAATGGATGATATATAGTAATGTAACTTACAAGTTCTGTATTATTAGTGAATGTGAACTGTCCTCTAGCCCCAATTTTAGTCCAATGTGACCGAATAATGTAAGTTGCCCAAAACATAGAAAAAGTGTCAAATGTGACTATCTACATTCACCTAAAGAAAATTTTGTCAGTGTCAAACTTACGCGTGACACGTGACTCTGCACCACATGATACCACAGACAAATCACAATAGGGACAATTTGTTATCTTTGCTTTTTGTATTTTTGTTTTTACCTATTTAACCGACCACATATATACAGTGTAATGTTCCCCCAGTAGTAAGGTCAAAGAGTAATAGAATTTGGGCTAGTTTTTTTTAAATTTGTAATTAGGACACTTTATAAAAAAGCTTGCGTGAAATGCAGAATATTTACCATAAGTGTGCATTTTTTAGGCATTCATGAAAAACAATTTAATTTCCTTGAGCAGATCAATGTCTATTACATTAGATTTATTTTCATATAAACAAATAACATATATCTACATCTCCTAGGAATGTTATGTTCTGGAGGTTATGGTAATCTATGGGCTTACAAATTTTGTATAAATCACGAACGCCACACTTTTGCAACCTGTTCTTGCCACATCGTTGTTAAAATGCAAATATGCCTGTATAAGTTTAATTTTCAGAGTTTTCAATCTGAAAAGCAACACTTATTCCCAGCATTTTTATTCAGCACACCAAGTTGATGTGCTTACGTGATGCATCATAGTATGGGACTCGAAACTACCATGCTTTACTTACACATAATAGTGTAGCCTGATGCGTGTCAATGGAATGTGAAGTCATCGTAATTCCGGTCTAAAACTGAGTTGCGAGTAACAGCAAGCAAGTGGTGGGTGGAGAGTTGAAATTCTGAGCCGTGGCCCGTGAAAGATGTCTCCCCCAGCAGAGAAGCTTCCTCTCCACTGCCAGGGTTGTTGCCATACTCCCAACATGGCCAAGCTCCTGGAAAGTCTGTCAGGAGTAGTCACCACCAGACAACACAATGCAGTGGCGACAAAAATACGCAAAAATTTCTTTTGTTTTGGTGAAATTACAAGAGATTTTCAGCAGTGACCATACAACATGTTTATATCACTGTGTTTAGAATTATGAATTCCATGCATCTGAAATTTTATTGTTACTTTTTAATCAACATGTGATGAAAAAAAAATGACTCCAAAAATTGCACATTCAAAATTTTTTGCTGAAAATATTAAACTCAATAAACACTTTTTAAAATGTTAAAAACTCTTAACCATCTTTTAATTTCTTCCAGAAAAAATTTCAAATTCATGGTTTCCAGGACAAAGGTTGTTATTTTGAAGGAGTCGCTATTGGAAAACCTTTTTAACTAATTTTTTTTCATTGTTCTTCAAAAGGGGTTGTTTTTTCAAGAGGGTTGCTATTTCCAGGGCCTTAGAAATGTGAGTTGACTGTATTAATTTGGATCATTGCAAGTGGGAGAGACGTGTCCTCATGCCACAAAATGAGTTGATATGGTTAGTCATTATCTACCGATACATACACTTGATGTCATAAGAAAAAACAACAGTATACAGCCTGGATTTTAAAAGTACATTACATATCTCATTCTCAAGCTTTGATCCAGGGCGAAGAGCATCATTCAAAGTCCTGGTACTACCATCAAAAACTACCCTCTAATTAGTGGTTGAATTAGCCATGGTGCGGAATGAAGCAGTCAGAGGTTTCTTGACCTTTTACCTGTTGAGCGGATGCGACGTAGGGTTCCGTATGATCTGAAGTAGCATAATCAGCCATCATTGTTTTCTGGTTGAAATGAGAGTTGTTTTGCAACTACATGAGGAGGTTCCTCAGTTTTCGAAAACTCTTTGAGAATCAGGTCTAGTGAGTCCTCAGTTCCCACAAACGTGGAAATAAGCTCTTGATCAGAAATGGTGCTCAGTTCAGGTACTCTCCAAAGAGTATCCATGCAAATTTAATCTCTAGCACAACAGGCATGTGCTGACCTAGTTCAAGTCGCCCACACATACAAACTCGTGCATAAAAGTCAGTGCCCAGCAACATGTCAGCGGGACCAGGTTTTTCAAAGTGAGAATCAGCTAATGGAATTTATCCAAGTTGCATACGAACATGTGAATCCACAGTTGTCCAAGGTAAATTACTGGTGATTTTAGACACCACGAACAGAGAGCGAGTGAAGGAACACTGTAATAAAACAGAGGATTGGATTTTACAACTGACAGCTTTCTTCGCATTAACTGTACCCCGCAAGATCACAAACCTTTTACTTGACCTTAAAGACAGAAAGAACTTTTGCAGCTGCTTCTGTCGTGAAAGATTCCTGAGCTGCATTGTCCAGTATACAGTGCATCACCTGTTGTTTTCTGTCAGCATCATACACAGTTACCAGGGCAGTGGGCAACAACACTGAAGTACGACCATGAGATGAAAAGACACTCAAAAATTGTTCAATCTCAACATCAACATTGGCAAGTCATGTGTCATTGGAATAGGTTTAGACTGACTATCAACTTGAAGTAGTGCGTGATGTCTTTGTTTGCATTGAAAACAGGTATGGGATGATGAACATGATAAGATGCTGCAGTATGTGCTGTTCCCAGGCAGTTGAAGCAGAGTTCATTACTGCGAGCTATTGACTTTCTTGCTGATGGTGAGGCATTAACAAATTGTGAATATTTATATACAGAATGAGTGATCTGCTGACAGAATACATGGTTTTGACTGGGTGGGCTCAGAATTGGTCACAAATACTGATTTGGGTGGTTGTGGTACATCGTTAAATGACTGGTTTTTTGAGAGATGACCTTGTGGGATGCTTGACTGGTGCTTATTTTGACTCCTACATCAATGATACAATCCATAGTAGAGACCCCTCAAATGCAGAAACTGTATAAGTTGTGAAACCTTAGGTATATCATCAGTCTGCCCAGCACCTGAGCTTTCAAACTGATTGTGCAGTTCCACATTCAACTTTCTCATCAAAACTCTGACATGGAGGATTTTAATGGAACGTGCTGAAAAATGCCTGACAGATTTGTGATTTGTGGTGTTGACAGAATGAAAATCAAGAATTTGGTTGATGTACAATGTTGTCAGCTTTCTCAGATTTTGATGCTGAAATGTAAGAAGTTCCAATGCCAAAGTATGATTCCCAGAAGAAATCGGGAGATTTCTCACTAATTTTAAAGCTTCTTCCGTAAGGTAACCCGTTAAAAATTGGAACTTTTCAACATCAGTCAGGAAATGATTGTGGTGTGTGGTGGCCTGGTACCACTGCTAAAACATTGTTTAGTCTTCCCACTGTCAGAATAAGTAGGCAAGTTGATCATGGGAAGCCTTACATTTGCAGATTGACCGGCAACTGGTGGTGGTCGAGAGATTTGGGTGGCTCTTAATATTGAGGTCTTAAGAGCCGAAGGCAACAGGTGGAGTTGATTCACTCTGAACAACATGCTTACCCAAAAATGAAGCCGCGATATAAATGTTGGACAGTAAAGTAAATAATATATTTAGAGGTCAAAACCTTCTCATCTAAGTCTTCAGGAAGTGGGTTCGATAGTAGCAAGTTGTCACATACTAAATTTACAGTGCTATCAATTATATAGCTTCACGTGTGATACCGTTCAGTGATTGTGTTATTTTGCCACTTAATTGCATGTGCTATGTCATTGTAATCTCCTGCACACGTGAATTAAGTACCAATGCTGCTACAGAAAATCACTCACTGTTCAGACATTGTGTGAAGAAACAAGATATCTGCTCTAATCTCATCATTTACGATGGATTCGACATATTGGTGATCGCTACAATAAAATGTTGATTGTGCTGTGTTGTTTCTTTTTTGTGATGTTATTGACCCATTCGCATGTTGTTTTGCCACGTGGGTGAGTAATTTACCCATTTTAGTTTCTTAGTTGGGTTTTGGTGCCTTGTGTGTCCATGAATTTGTCATGGTAGGTCGGTCAACATATTAATTTTTTTTTGTTGAGATTTTAGACTTTTTTTCGCCTAACCAGCTGTACATAACCTCACTTGTGCTGTGACATGATAGGGTATTGCTTTGTCTTTTCTGTACCATTATCACTTGCTTCATTGTAGTAATAAATCAACATGTGTTTCAAGACAATTTTACTGAAACTGAAACTTCAGGAAACTAAATTACGGCACATCAGCGAGCGAATGCAGGTGTTAACAAGTGTTCCACTGTTATATTGTGTACCATATAAGAAGGCCACATTCTTGACAGTTGACAATCGCCGCTCCTTTTCGTTTATGTATCCATTCGCCATCAACTGGTGTGTCAAGTATAGGCTTTTATGCGCCAGGTCAGCACGTCCAGGAGGTGCTGCTACGTGTGGCAATTGGTGAACTGCTTGGGTGGCGCTGCATTCGTAAACGGAGCATGGTGGACGTGTGCAGGGTTGTTCGTAAACGCTGTACACAAAATATATCTTACTTTAAAAATTATACAGAGCTCGCGGGAGAACAAAAACACTTGCATATACGTTATTTTAAACAAAAAAACTATAATATGTTTTTGGGTGTAGTTCAGGATATGGATAACAGATAGCGTGGAAGGGCGTGTTGTAACAGATGGCGCGGCGCGCCTGTACCTCACAAGATGGCAGCACATGGTTGGAGATTCTGGAAACTTGAAAAAGGTTTCGATTTTTTCGTTACGTTTGGATACGGATAGTTTTATTGTGCATCTCATTTTGAACACCTACACATTACAATTTTATCACAAAGTTTCGTTTCTAAAACTAAAAACTGCTGTTTTATGACTACGTAAAATAAAATATATTAATTAATCTACGAACTCTTTATTATCCACGTATTTTCTGCTTGTCTTATGTGCGTCGGCATGGCTCTCAGAATAGCCAACGTAATATTAATTTCTGTTCGTTCATGCATCAGCTGATACAGGATTTTGTAAATGGCACTTTGTTTGTTTTCATATAAGTCAAGTTGCCACTCACTGACTGTCACAATGTGGCCTTCTTATATGAAATCAACTATACTGTGGAAATTGAGCACGAGGTAAATGCGTTTGGTGTACAACTTGAGGCAATTGATAGTACTGTAACTTCAGTTTGTGACAACTGACTGCAATCGGATCCATTTCCTGAAGATTTGGATGAAAATATTTTGTCCTTTAAACATAATGAGTTGTTTACTTTACTGTCAGACACAAGTGGTATTGTAGCTTCGTTTTTGGGTTAACATGTTGTTTAGAGTGAATAAACTCCACCTGTTTCCGGTCCATCTGCAAATATAAAGCTTTCCAAGATCAACTTGTCTACTTTTTTTGGGTCAGTGGGAAGATTGGCCAATTTTTTCCCAATAATAATTGTATCAGGCCACCATTCACAACAATCATTGCCTGATTGATCTTGAAAAGTTACAATATTTAATGGGTTGCCTCACAGGAGAAGCTTTACAGAAAAAATCTCCCAATTTATTCTGAGAACTATCCTGTGGCGTGGAAACTTCTTCTTACAAAAATCTGTCAGGCATTTCGTCAGTACGTTCAATGAAAATGCACAGGCCCTTGAGGGATTAGGCTGTAATGTAACTGAGGAAAATCCTGTTCTTGTCACAGTCTTGATGAGAAAGTTGGATGTGGAACTGCTCACTCAGTTTGAAAGCTCGCCTGCAGGGCGGACTGATGATATGCCTAGGATCTCAGAACTTATAGAGTTTCTGTTTGCAAGGGTCTCTATTATGGACTGTGCTATTGATATATGAGTCAAAACAAACACCAGTCAAGCATTCCAGAAGGCCATCTGTCATAAAATCGGTCATGTAACACAACTACACTAATCAGTATTTGTAATGAATTCTGACCCCAATCAGTCATAGCCATGTATTGTCTGTCAGCAGACCACTAATTCTGTGTATAAATGTTTAGAATTCATTAATGCCTCACCATCAGTAAGACAGTCAATAGTTCATAATAAGAAACTCTGGTTCAACTGCCTGGGAACAGCCCATGCTGTTCATGCATGTTCATCATCCTATACCTGTTTTTGATGCAAAAAAAAGCCATTGTACTCTACTTCATGTGGGTCAGCGCAGGCCTATTCCAGTGACTCATGTTGAAAATGATACTTGAAGGGCTGGTGATGAGACTAAACAATTTGTGGGTGTCTCTTCAGCTCGTGGCCGCACTTCAGTGTTGTTATCTACTGCCGTGGTAATTGTTTATGATGCTGACAGTACTGCCCTGGTTTGTGTATGATGCTGACAGTAAACCGCACATGAAGCGCTGCTTACTGGACAGTGCAGCTTAGGCATCCTTCATGACAGAAGCAGCTTCCTTGACCTTTTCAAATGGCCAGGGAAGTGTTTGTGGTCTCACGTATGGTAATGTCAAATTGAAGGGAGCTATCAATTGTAAAATCCAATCCTCTACTGTATCACAATGTTCCTTCACTCACTCTCTTTTCGTGGTATCTAAAATCACCAGCAATCTTACCATGAGCAACTGTGGATCCATGTGTTTGTAGCCAATTGGGGTCTCTTCCATTAGCTAATCCTGAATTTGACAAAACTGGTCCTGTTGACATGTTCCTGGGCGCTGACATCTATGCACAAGTTTGTATGTGTGGGTGACTTGAACTAGGTCAGCACAAGCCTGTTTTGCTAGAGTCTAAATTTTGATGGATGCTCCTTGGAGAATCCCCTGAACTGAATGCCTTTTCTGATCAAGAGCTCATTTCCATGTTTGTGGGGACTGAGGACTCACTAGAGTTATTCTCAAACAGTTTTGGTAAACTTAGGAACCCCCTCATGTAGTTGCAAAACAACCAGATGCTGACTCCTGTGAGACCCACCCTTGAGATGAATTGGGTAGATACAAGGTTCGCCTTCCATTCAAACCTGAGGGACAGAGTATCATAAATTCGTATGTAAATGCTGAAAACAAATTTTATACTCAGCACAAACTCGCATCTCAACCTGATATGAAAACAATGTACAAGTGCTTCATGGCTGATTATGCTACTTCAGGTCATATGGAACCCTCGTCAGACCCACCCAATAGGTAGACAGTCGAGGACCCTCTGAATGCTTCATCCAGCACATAGTAAATGGCTAGTTCAGCCACTAAATTGAAGGTGGTTTTTGATGTTAGTGCCAGGACTTCAAATGGTTTATCCGTCAATGATTTTCTTTTCTTCTTAACCCAAGCTCTTAAGATATGCAATGTAATCTTATTAAGGTTCAGGCTCAATAGTGTTGTTTTCTCTTGTGACATCTGCAGATTCTGATCAATGAGGATGACCAACCATATAAACTTATTCTGTGGCGTGAAGACCCCTTCTCTCCCACTTGCAATGTTCCAACTTAATACAGTAACCCATGGTCTCACACCGTCACCATTTCTAACAATTCATACCTTACACCAGTTGGCCATTGATGAGGGTCTCCATTATCCCCTAACAAAAAATGCTCTTCAGAATCATATTTTTGTAGATTACATTGTAACTAGTGCATCATAGTTGTAGGAAGCACTTGTGCTAAAGAATCAGTTGATTGAATTCTTACAACAGGGTGGATTTGAACTTAAGGAAGTGATCCAGTAACCAGCCACAGTTGTTGGATGACATTTGCATACCTCATCGTGAGAATCCCAGAGGACTTGACTTCCCATCTGAGCACATAATGGAGTCCAGAGACTGATGTTTTCTTTTACCATTTAAATATGTGCATTGGTGTCCCAACCAAATGCTTTGTTTTGTCATGGATAGCTCGCATTTATGATCCCATGGGCTGGTTGTCTTCAGTGGTAGTGTGGGCAAAAATTTTGATGCAGTGGTTGTGGATCCAAGGAGTGGGTTGGGACGACCCCTTACCATCACCAACACCAGAGAATTGGAATCAGTATATTGAGGGACTTTTCTACTCTGAAACCCTTAATTTACCACAATTCATTTGTCCTGGTGCAGCTTGTGTACAGCTACATGGCTTTGCAGATGCATCTGAACGAGCCTATGCAGCTGTTGTGTATTCGAGAAATAGTGAAGCTCATGGGAATGTGAACATGCATCTCATACTGGCCAAATCTTGGGTAGCTCAATCAAACAAGTTTCACTTCGACTTGAGCTGTGTGGTGCTCATTTGTTGGCAAAATTGATGCACTATTGTCATGCCTTCCTCACCCAACATTTGACAGTCACTGCCAGTCATGTGTGTACTTACTCTAGTGTAACTCTCACCTTACCTGTTAAAAACCTTTGTCGCAAATAGAGTTGCTCAAATCCAGGAATGGGTTCCTCCTCAGTGTTGGAAACATGTTGTTTCTAGAGACAATTCTGCAGATTGTGCTTCTTGTAGTCTGCTTCCCCATGAACTAAATTGTCATGCCCTCTGGTGGCATGGTCCTCAATGGTTAATGGACTCACCTGACCAGTGGCCACTGTCCCTAGTGAATGAGACTTCATATATCCCAGAACTAAAGTCATCCAAGCTTGTTCTTGTGAGTACACATGATCCTCCTGAAGAACTTCCACTGTTACAGAAATTCTCTTCTTTGTCAAAACTTGAGTCATGGCCTGTGTTATGCGTTTTGTAAAACACTGCCAGAGGCAACCTTCAAACAGTAAAATCCTGTTGTCTGTTGAATTAAAGCAAGCAACTTCCATAGTGTGTAGATGTATCCAAAGGGCATGTTTCGAAGAGGATTTGAAACGATTCCAAGGGGGAAAACCTTGTTCCACACAATTGCAGCATTTGACACCAATTTTGTATCAGCGGGGTGTGCTCAGGGCGAGTGGGCTGGCGTATGTTAAATGCAAATATTGAGTATGCCACAAAACACCCTGATATTTTCAAAAGACCATACTGCTGTTGAAGCTTTGGTAGACTCATCACTTAAATAAAGTACCTACATGCTCCACCACAACTACTGCAGTCTCTTGTCCCTCAACAGTTTTGGATTTGGTCAGCTTGATTCTTGATTCAGTCTAGGGTCTTTAAGTGTGCACATTACTTCCGGTGCCAGCCTGTCAACAGTCCTTCACTATTGCTGATTTATCTACCAAACGAGTCACACCTGTCTGGGGCTTTTGTGTCGACTGGAGTGGACTATGCTGGACCGATATCCATCTAAGTTAATAAGCTGCATCGTGCTACCCAGAAGACTTACCTATCTATTTTCATATGTTTTGCCACAAAAGCTGTCCACATCAAAATTGTAACCAATCTGACTGCAGACAGTTCTGTTGCTGCTGTTACTCGATTTGTGTCAAGATGAGATTTATGTACTAGTCTGTATTCAGATTGTGGCACCAACTGTGTTGGTGTTTCAAGGCAACTTCACCAGTCTTTCAAGCAGTTGCTCAAATCCCCACTCCTGGAAAACTTTTCTTTAGCTCATTAAATCAGTTTTCATTTTCTCCCTCGTGCAGATCATCATCAGGGAGGATTGTGGGAAGCTGCAGCTAAATCAGCCAATACCAGCTCAGGCGTACTATCAGCAATCTAGTTCTGACACTCGAGGAATTAATTATGCTCACCACTAGAGTTGAGGCTGTTCTAAATTCACGGCCCCTAACGCCAGTCTCTTATGTTCCATGTGACATGGTAGCACTGACTCCTGGGCATTTCCTGATTGGTAGGCCTCTTGTTGCTGTACCCTATTCTTGCGAAAAAGTTGATGATGGCAATATATGTTTGTCCAGAAGATGGAAAATGATATGCGCTCTAGCCAATCAGTTCTGGATACGCTGGTATAAATAATATTTGCAGCAACTACAACCCAGAGGGAAGTGACAATTCCAGCAACTAGGACTCGCTGTGGGCTGGTGCCTAGCGAGGGTCGTCAAGCTTCACCCTGGAAAGGATGGCATTACTCTAGTGGTGGATTTACACACACAGAAGGGACATTTGTGCAGACCTGTACCTAAGCTGTATCATCTGCCAATTGAGTGGTGTTTTATCACCAGCTGTAACCTACTGTACATAGTGAATGTGTATTGTGACTAAATTCTTGGAGACCTTAGCCGGTCTCGGCGGGCTGTATGTTCAGTATTCTTTGTAAATAAACATTTGTGTACAAATGTGTCAACGGAGTATGTGATTGGGCGCATGAATACTTGGTCCGGGAAGTAGCATGCGCCACCCCCTGAAGATCAGTGGAACTTAAGATGGCGTCGGGGTAAATTTACAACAGACGCTCTCTCAATCGTGGGCTGTACGGCAAAGTTTGTGTGTGAATTTGCAAAACAATATGCAAAAATTTGTTAGAAAGTGGAACAAAGTCAAAAAGTTATCTTATTTTAGTCAAGATTGTGGATCCATCGGAAACTAAGCAATAATGCCTAAAAATATTTCTTGTCTGGGTAAAACCTTAATAAAAAATGCCCTGCATATAGCAAGGTTTATAGTTCCTGTATTTGGCAATGTCAAAATTACAGAGTTGGTAGTTATTTACGTATTTTCTGAATGTACAGTAGAACCCCACTGATATGACCCCTCGCAGTTTCAGGGAATAGAATCATTTGTAGAGCCAAGATTGTATGGTGAATAACGATAAAATCAAAATAGCACCGTAATGTAAGTTAATACAACGCATAACACCAAAATTTAAGTTTAAATACGAAATATAACAAAATTTAGCTGAAATACACTGTGTTACTGTAAAACTGTGACCAACAATTTGTACCAAAAAATGTATAAACCAAGTGATAATAAGAATACAGTAGAACCTCGATTAACCGTCACCCTCGGGACCGGGACCATGACGGATAACCGAATAGACGGATAACAGAAATAATAATAGCGCCGCTACAACTTAGCACCTAGACAGTGTTTGGCGTGGCAACATCGCAATTCACTGCCTTGCATGTTATAACGGCGCCATTGTAAGTCCTAATTGTGATGATTGCTGCGCAGTACTTAATGTGAAATGATTTTAAAAGAGAAAATACAAAACCACGCCAGTTCAAGTGAAAAATACTTTATTAAAATATTTTATTAAGAAAACAATGAAATATCAACTATACATGTACGTACTGTACTCTAAAAACTTACGTTACCGGTACAGTATTTAGTTTTTAAAATAATCCGTCATTTTCTTTTGTTTCTTTCCCCGTCGAGCTTTTTGGGCGGCCATGTTTCTGATTTTTCTGAGAAGAAGCACCTGGGTCCCGGTAGCCTCCTCTTGACGCTCGAACCAGTCAATGCACTGTGTTAACATCGATTCCGCTTCTGAATGGGTGATTCCTGGGTTGTTATCAAGCGCCGGTTCAGCTTCTTCCACGTCTTCATGATCACCACCGTCATCAAGTTGCAAAACATTGGAAACAATTTCATCATCACTCAAGATTTGAAAGCCTCCATCCTGATTGTCACTGTTTAACCAGTCTGTCACTTCTTGAGTTGATAAAGTTTCATCTATCAGTCCGTTGTTACAAAGCTGCACTATTTCGTCAACACTGACAGGCTCATGTTCTGCAGATTCCTCAGTAGAAGGTTCAGGCCATAATTTATTCCAAGCGTTCTTCAGGTTTGTTGCCGTGAGATCTGACCACGCGTTGGCAACATTAAAAATTGCATCATTGATGTTGTATGTTCTCCAAAACTCCTTAACCGTTGTAGCGTCGTCAGAAGACAGCAAACTTTCAATAAAAGCCTNATAACAGAAGAGCAACCCACACTACGTATAAACAGCACTGTCAACAATAAACGGTAAAGCACGAACACTAGTAGGTACTGCACTCGAAATCGGCAAAAACTTCGGTTCACTGTAGTAAGCCACGCACCGTAGTGAACTGAAACAGTAGCAGTGGAATGCAGAAGACAGTGTAAGGGGGGGTGGGCGCGCAAACCCAAGGTCACTGCCCTTGCCGCCAATGACTCACGCACAGTGCAGGTGTGCAGTACAGTCGTCACTACTCATCATAGAGCCTCGACAGACGATCCGGCTCGGCGCTGACGCGGAAACATACAATTTTTTTGCGCTAGCGGGGTGGCGGTTAATAGAGACTGATGGTTAAAAGGGTGACGGTTAATCGAGGTTCTACTGTACTGTATTTACCAGAATGCAAGACGATCTCAGATTTTGATACTCTGTTCACAGGCTAAAACTGTTTAGTAGGCAATATCTGCCAATAAAAATATTAGTCACAAAAATTCTAATTATTTTGTCTAATTTTCAATAAAATTAAGAAACAACTTCTTTACCACTGTTACTAATAATAAAAAAAAATCACATTTCACTCATTGTCATTATCACTAACATACAATAGAATGAAAGGGATAAAACATTTCTTAAACAATATTGTACAATATCATTGATGCCACTATCTTTATAACCTCTACAGTGATGAGAAGTTATATGTTTTGTTTTTCCTGAATGTATTGAACAACTGTTCTTTCCAGTTCAGTGAAACAACCCTTTTTTGGTTTGCTAAAAGCCTTGCGGGTAAAATTAGCATTTTTTTTTAGTTTTTCTTTGATCTTTCACCATTTTAAGTTGTTGGCATCAGAAATCCCGTAATGCTGAGCAGCCACACTGTTGTGACTTCATTCTGCATGTCTGATAACTATCAATTTAAAATTTGCATTGTGGTAGACCCGGAGATTACGAGAAACTAAGAACTAGATGTTCCACATTTTTCCAGATTATCCATTCATCTGCTACTGCACTTTAATAATTAGCAATGTATGGTGTTCGTGTTCAACGTAAACAATGTCATACATGTAATACCAATCTGAACACATCCAGACTTCTGTATTAAGCAATCAATATATTGAGATAAATGAGCTTGCAAGACGAATTCAAAGTTTTTACCTTTGCCACAAGGAAAAAACCCTCATCTTGCATTCAAGTAAATACTGTAATTTCAGTTTTTCGTTAATGGGATCAGAAAAAAAAATTAAGTTTAGGTTGTTGTCATTTAGGCTGAGTGAATAACAGCAGCAAGTATCAGATACTGTATAGATAACACTAAAATAATTTAATGAGAGAAGCAAAATTGTATAATCATATACAGAAACAGTTCATTATTAGAATTGAATGTTTTTTCTCTATAAAACCATATCCAAGCCATTTGTGTAAGATTGTGACAAAAAATCCACACAAAGTTAGAAAAAAAAGAATTAAAGATCTAAAAAGTTTATTTTTAACAAATAAGGCTCTGTGTTAGTTTAGTTCAAAATAAAATGCTCACTCTTATTTCACAGTTGTATAAATGTAAAAATTTTTTATGAAAATATGCATATAAGTATAAATTATTGTTAACTGGTACACAATTCTTAATAATAAAATTTACATTAAAATAACACAATAAAATTTTGGCTCTAATAACGCATTATTTTAGTAAATAATGTTTCAATGTACAAGTCTTCAATAATAAAACATATAGCACAGAAATATGGTTTTTTTTAAAACAAAATTTGCCTTAAATATAATACCACAATATCTTGCCCCTAGTGATTAGTGAGGGATGGATTAATAAAGGTTTTGGGAAATTTTGGACCAATTTTGACCCGTTATTACGATGGTGTGATTGAACTGTGTCCATTGCCGACCATGAGATAAAATAAAATCGCACACACACAGAACTAAGCAAAACAAAAACGATAAAGGTTTTTTCATTTTTTGTCTTGCTGAGTTCTGTGTGTGTGTGATTTTATTTAGTCTCATGGTCGGCAATGGACACAGTCCAATTAGACCATCGTAATAACATTAACTCACCATTGCCATTAAACTTTAAAGATAAAATCAATTTTGACCCGTCTCAACTCCTACATGTCAAAATGTGCAATTTTACATAAAGTCCATGTCCAATCATCTCTGATATGAAAATTACAAGTTTTTTTAAAATTAAATGCAAATTTATTTGAATAATTTTAATGTTTTGAAAAAAACGATACTTTAGAAGGGCATAATGTACTTCCTCTTGTCGTCAAAACTGTTTAACATCATTGAGTGAAGCATAAGTTTTACTAAGCATGAAGCCCATTTTGAGTTGCATCTTGCTGGAAACTCAGATTATTTATTATTAAAGTGTTAATATAATTCAGCAGACACAACTCATCTGAATAAACTGATATGTGAGGGCATACATGACACCCCTCTGTCACCAAATAATATGCAAACACTGTGCCTGAGCACACCATTATTCATGGCTAGCGCTAGTGTAATTTTACAGGAAAACCAGAGGATGTGGTTTTGAAATGTTAATTATAATGTATTAAAGAAACAGATCATAATAACCCTATTTATTTGCTGCTGTATCAAATGTCACATTTTTTTAAACAACATATTAATCACTTCAAAAGGCAGGTGTCGTATCACAAATTACATTTTTAGCTTGCGTGACCTTGTTTCCACCCCTGCCATAGCAGGCGAGTAGGGGATGGTTGCATAGCAACTAGCATTTCATCTTTGCACCTTCCCTCTGGTGGGGGTGAAGGGATCTTGTGGAGGGGTTGTCACTGTGTCTGGGCTGGAAGCATGTTCCCTCCCCACTCTCAACTCATGTACAATGCATTCAGTTTAAAAAATTTGGTGTGGAAACTAGTCTTCAGAGGTATAAAGTTTCATAAATGTCATTTGTAGGCAGGCACCACAAAAGTGTATAGATCAGTTTTTAAAAGAAAATTTATTTCACTTAAACTTAGGATACCATTATCTGTTTGAGGAAATTTAAATTTAATGGTGAATCACAGCACTTGTAAAAAATATGATGTTGACAAAAAGTATGTACGAGCCTGAACAAAAACAAAAGGATGATCAAGATGCATTTTGTTGTCTCAAATGCAAGGTAACACTTTAGTAAATTTCTGCCACATGCTGTCTTCCAAACAGACACTAAATAAATCATTCCTATGCCAGCCTTCTCTTCCCCTTCCTCTTGCAATTTGTTTGGAAAGTGTCAAAGCATTTCACCTCAACTGTCTTCCTCCAATGAACTTTCTGTCTTAAGGATATCCTTTGTCAGTCAACCAGGAAGGGTGGCACTTGGAAACTTTCCACTGTGTTTAGTTACATGGCCCGATTACAGACATTAGCAAGAGGATGGGGAAGGGTGGAGGGGGGCTGACATCTCTATTGCTTATTATTCAGTGTAGCTAATGCCTCGCTGCCTACTTTAGACTGATGTGGGTGGCTGTTTTGATGTTTTTTATTACATTACATGACAAGAATATAATCACTTCAGCATAGATGAATTATCTTTGATTTACACTTTGGGGAAATTTTACTTTCAATTTCACTTCATGTGGAATTTTGGAGTACCCAAACTCTAAAGCATGTAAAAATACCACTCTTATGTTTGGGGGCAAACAACAACTTTGATTTACATATAATTTTGAATTAACTTAGTTTGCTTTAAACTTGTTTTGCTGTAATATGCAAAGAGAGAAGGTCCTCAAGCAAGTGAGATAAGTCACATTATCAAGACAAGCATGTGAGATACGATAGATATGATAGCTGCACATGGAAACATTCTAAAGACTGGGGGAGAGGGGATGGGCTGAGTCGATGGTTATTTGCTAGCACTGACAGCACAAGGGAATGGTATTTATCTCTACATATATGCTGCTTACATTTCAGTGCTCTCCAAAAGCAATGCAATGCACAGTAACCAAAAATATGCTAAATACTAATTTTTCAATCAATTTCTCTCAAATCTTCAACATTTTAAACTTAAATTTTTTGTTTCTTCAAAAACTCGTTTTTAAAGAAGAGATGATGTTAATAAAAAGGGTCTCAACATGAGGTTCTACTGTAGAATAAACATTGTTGATTAGGATTAGTACCATTTTGTCAAGGAGAAAACAAGTAAATACACCATCAGAATTATTGAAGGTGTTGAAACGACCACTATCCTGCAGTGGTCAGATACTTGTGTTATAAATCACAAAATATATCAGTGACAGTTATGTCTGTCCATAAGTAATATGTAAGAAATTGTTGTACATAATTTACTGGAAGTACCAACAAAACACCAAAAGCAGTACGTTTCAAACATAGTTATTACCTCAGTGACCTGTGATTACCTAGGAAGGTTTTGCTGTTGGATAGGCCTTGCAGCAGTGCAGAATTAACACCATTTTCACTCGGACTGGCAGAAATATTTAAGCTACAGTATTGCATTTTCATGAATTATTTCAGCATCCATTTTTCCATTTGGGACACATTTTCTATTTGTCATGTCTTTCAAAACTTATAATTGTGTATATGATTAATTGTTTTATGTGTCTAAGAAGTAGTTAATTGTAGAAGCAAACACTGATATTTACAAATTTCCTGTTTTGACATTCAACACCTTAAGCCACTGAAAATACTGTCTGACAATACATTTGCCAATAGTACAACATGGAAAACAGGAAGAAAACTAACTACTGTATATGTTTTGTCCAGGTTGCTGCATAAATTTGTAGCATTTGTTTGTTTTTGGAATGGCAACACTTCTGTGCTTGTCATTTGTTCATTTGGAGTGACAATGTTGTGCTTGTGAATATATTGCATTACATTTCACAGATTTGAAGAAAGTTATAGCGTTATGTATTCCTATAAGATTATCTAGTGCTACTCTCCATTTTCTATGCCTAAAATATGTTCTTTTACTCAATGTTATTTTCTTGGGCATTCCAACCACCACACCATACCTATCAGTAAGCTTTTTTGGTAACAGCATTAGCAGAAGCCTGCCATGACAAGTACTTTTTTTACAAATTTGAAAAAAAAAAAAACCAATACAACTAATAAGTATTTCATATTTCATGCCCTATTGGCCAACTGGCATTGGGCCAAACAGGTCCACTGTCACTACCTCAAAAAGTATGGTCACTATTACATGTTGCATAGTTACACAACTTTTCTTATTCATTATCTTTGTTGGTGCACACAAGAGGCTTCCTTTGATACACCTAGCTAACCGACGATAAATATTCCTAACCCAACAGAACTCTTGAATGAACTTAATTGCACTAATCTTCTGTGCAAGGTAATAGCAAATCCACATAAAAATAAAAGGTATAAAGTAAACGTTGCAAGAAATACAGTACTAATATTAAAGCAAAAACAAGTTCCCTAGACTTTTCTCATTATATTTTCCTTTTCTTTATTATTTTTACTTTTGATTATGTTTGTACTTGGAATGAGAGCAATAGTTAGTGTACATAATGTTTATAGTGACATAAAAGACTTAGCAATGTTTTCGACACCATGGGCATTTTAAATTTCCTGCCTACATGAAAACATGGGTTGGCAACACTTTTTTCAACAGTTGGTGCAACTGCTTCTGCCGGAAGCGATTATCGCCAGCTAGTCATGCAACAAACATGGAGGTGAGTGGTGGTGTTTCGCCCATCTCCGAATTGTGTATTCGTTTAGTGATGGATATTACATCAGTTTTAATTACAGTTCATGAAATAATGTAGAACAGATTACAATGAGGCAAGAGCCTTAGGCATGGAAGGAGGCTTTGACATACAATATAGCTAAGCTTGTCACATACATTCAGATGCAAGCCTGTAATGTGCAAAAAATATTAAATCTTCACAAATTAGCTTATACTGACAACCAAAATTAATAGGTGAGTGCCTTAAACATGAAAAGTCTTTTAGTCTAGATTTAGTTATGTAAAAAAATGGGAGTACAGTAAGCAAGAGGCATAGCAGTCGTAAAAACAAGCATGTAGACCAAGCTGTTCACAATTTACCTATGCAGCTAATTCATTAATATCATTAGCACTAACAATGATCAAAATTACATGTACCCGTTATCCAACAAGCTAATTTAGAAGTGAGAATGACATCTCACAGTGTATAAAAACAAGCAAATAAGTGAAACTGCATACAAATGTCAATTACCAATGCAGTAGGAAGTGATACATGTAATGAGGTACCAAACTTCAAAGCATGAAGACAAGCTGTTATATATAACTGCGTGCAATTTACCTATGCAGTAAATTCACAAATATTTTGATATAACGAATGACTGAAATAATATACTTGTCAAAAAGATAATACATGATATGATTAATTATTACTAAAGAGATGCTCCTAAAATATTAATCTATTCATGGTGGCATTTAGACACTTTCCTGAAATTGGGAAATCAGAAATTTCAGACAATGGAACAACCAATACATTTCAAAAGCAAACAGTAATTTTGAGTCTTGTCCATGGGATCTTGCACATTCGGGTTTGAATTGGCATCAGAATGAATCGGATCCAAAGGTTACAAAAACAGAATAGTAAATTTTATAATCTCACATTACTACTTTTATCATATGTATATAATAGTCATTGCCAATTAAACAAGCAAAACTCACACTTACTGAAGCAAGGAGCAGCAAAATAATTATTAAGCTTAAGGCCATACACACTCGCATGGTCAAATGGAAAACTGACAGTTGAAGTGTGATATGACAAAAGATCAAGCACCAAAACTAGAAAGTCTAGAAAAAATTTGCAATCGTTATTAAGCCGAAATAACAAATTTCAACGGCAGAATGCCAAAACAGAACTTAAAAAAAACCTACATTTAAGAATGACCTAGGCGTGTCATCTCAGCCTGCTTTGAGATGGAGGCAAACACAATCACTTAACTATAAAAAGAAGAGAGGCTAAGTACCTTATCTAAGACAGCAAACAAAGTGACCTAGTCACGTCCATCTCCTGCAGTTGCTGGTCAGACACAAGACGGGAAGGGAAGGAGGGCATAGTTAAGAGGATCCCTTGTGCAGTAACTTGCTTTTTTAACATTATTTCTGACCCCTGACTATAGTAACATTTTAACTTTGATGCTGGGTAAATCAGACTTGATAATTTCCAGAATCAAGTGTGAGTAATAGCAGCTGACTTCCCCTACTACAACTGGACATCCATTATACTCAACACTATCATATTCCTTTTTCACATTGTTTTCCTTTTAATTCTGACCATGCCTGAATGAAATTTTGAGTTGATTAAGACAGAAATTTGATCTCACATTTATATTTAATTAGGCATACTGCTTGAACACAGGCCAAACCATGTTAGGAGTTATATAATGTTCTTGTATAATGTTATTTATTCAGGAAATGGGAGTTCAATTTGAAATTTAATGTAATCCAATTTTTGCACTTTTAGAGGATAATTTAAATGCTATATTTTCCTGACCAAATTTATATTCCATTTAGTGTAACCAGACTCAACATGACCCAGCCTAACCTAAATTTCATCCAATTGTTCTAGTTTCTTTACCTGCTCTTCTACCAAATGGACAATATTCTCAAATTTGTGTGTTCTGTTTTTACTCCTGAAAATTTACCTCTATGCTTTGGAGTTCCTTTTGTAAATTCCCCTGCAACTCTCTCATTTCCTGTTGTTTTGCAGTGGTTTTCCTAACCTTTCTATTTTCATTTCCTATTCTGGTAATATGATTGCCAATTTTGTTTACCTGTGTTTGCAGTACTACTACAGATTGTTTGTTGATTTTCTGTAATCTTAACCTGTAATTCCTAGGTTTTCTCAATATTTTTTGTTGCTACTCTTTGGTTTTGTGTGTCATATTTTCATGTTAAATTGTTAATTGTAACTCCTAGTTTTCTAGCCTGGTTTGGAACTATAATTTTTTCCATGCCTTTTTCTGCCTGTCGTCTAATTTGTCCTAATTCTATCCAAGCACTTGTTCAGTGCCCTTATGTTAAGGCTGTTGCCTGGTTGAGAATTTGGTAATGAAATTGGATTTTTTGAAGCCACTTTGAAGATGTAAACTTGAAACTAAAACCTAAGTGTGAGAAATGATACCATCAAGCTCTGTATCAAGGCAAATACTACAATTTGTTATTCAGTAATTTTTTATTTAATTATTAAGTTTTCTGATCTTTCTAGGAAACAGGCTTCATAACATTAATGTTACAAAGGCATCTATAGCAAAGAAGCTCTTATTTTCCTGCTCAAAAAAGTTCCTGGCGGTATATATTTATCTTTAACAGAAACACAAAAAACAAACAAATTTCATTAACATATATTTCCCTGTACCAAATTCTCAATCAGGCAACAGCCTTAACTTCCTGTTTGACCTCCTGAATAATATGTTGTTTGTTGCATTGCTAGAAGCCTATTTTAAATATCTGGTGGATTATGCTGAGTTTCCTGTGAAGACACTGCAACATTGCTGGTATCTGTTTTATCTCTCGTTAGGCCGCACAGAGATCCTACCTTGCCATTCATATAATTTACCTCATTACTGTCTGAATACTATCCTTAAGTGTGTAGAAAATCTTTGCCCTATGTTGGGCACCAGTTGTGACATTGCAGCATTTGTACCAAACGCTGATCAAAGCATCAACTCAACTCACACAGTCAGTCCCTTTTCTGTGGAGTGGAAAATTTCCACTAATATTTATTGTTGGTAATGCAGTTTCACGCAATTTACTCAGCAGACACGAAACAGTTATGAAACAACAAACCAGACAGACTATGAGTTCAGTGTCGCCGAATCCATTACAAATTCACACTACCAAAACACACACATCTTGAGTCAAATTATGAAGGTAGGTGGGACCTTTCCCTTGTGGCATCCTATCGAGCTCCCATACTGGCAGAAATAATTTTGTAGAAATGGTTTTGCCTAAATGAAATGAAAAAAATTATGACTGTTTTCTTGCCATGCTTTCCATGAGGCACCATACATGGCACAAATGTTTTTATCCCCCTCCACTGACGTCACTCCTCTGCTAAAACTTGAACAGAAGACGTGTAAAACGTGGAAAAATAGAGAGACGGTTGCAGGTGCTTGCCGGTGTGGGTTAAATTGGTCACTTGAGTGTTTCTTCAGTGATGATCAGTTAAATTCTCTGAGGTGGTAGCAGGTCTCGACAGCTAATATCTTCACACATTGCTTCATCTCTTTCCTTAATTTCAATTGGCCACTGCAAGCTGTATTATTGCATCACGCTACCAAAATACCCTATTATGGGCATTGCACAGTGCGGCTACTATCTCATCTAAAAAATTCCCTAATATGGGCATCGCTCAGTACAAAGAACCCTCCAGAAAATGGTGTGAACCCCGGTGCATCTTCGTTCCCATGCTAGCCAAACTGCTCCGAAAAGAAAGTCAGCTGCATTTCCAGAACGTACTCGAAAATAAAGATGTTTCAAGCAGGGCCGCTTTTACTTGAGTGATTCTCCATGTTATGGAAGACCATCAGGCATTGATGGTAACCATTTAAATACTTAATTTAATT
This sequence comes from Clitarchus hookeri, assembly GCA_002778355.1. Classification (NCBI taxonomy): domain Eukaryota; kingdom Metazoa; phylum Arthropoda; class Insecta; order Phasmatodea; family Phasmatidae; genus Clitarchus; species Clitarchus hookeri. The sequence continues at coordinate 196,450 of NQII01003059.1, forward strand.
CATGATGATCCATGTCAACCCAAGAAATGGCACGTATGATGAAATGTGGCTAGTCAACCATCGTGTTGCATTTGCAGTCTATGAGCTAGGTTCTGAAACTGGGTGTTTGGACACGAAACACTTAAGGCAAAAAAAATCAGTCTTTCCTGTCCAAGATTGTTACTGGTGACAAGAAATGGTCTTCGTGTCATCAGAAAAAGAAAGGAATGGATAAGCCCTTAACTCGACACTTCTCTCACCTATGACTTACAGGCTGCATGCGGGGTTAACACAAAGTCGTACTCGGGTTTAATTTACGCACACTTACGTTTATTTGGTAAACACAGGTCACTGTTACACATACGAGACCTATCCCCTTTTCCTATCTGTCTGAACTGCTGGGTTAATTCTAACGCGTTCTACAGACGTTCTGGCGAAAGGCTTGTGTTGGGGGGGAAGGTTCTTGGCGGGTTGCTGTGTTTACCTCTGTGTTGGCTGTGGTGCGTTGTCCTCTCTCTCTCTCTCTCTCTCTCTCGGGTTGGTGTCCTGGTGTATCTCTTCGGCTTCTGGCGGGAAGTCCGGGCTCGTATCCCGGGATGTGTAGTCTCTCGCTCTCTGGTTCCACCTCCACTCGCGTCCCGTCACTCTCCCGATCATAACTCGTACATCACTGCCTGGTACTCGCTTTGTCTTCCCTATATATAGTTTTCTCGTGGTACTTCCCCTGAAGCCCGGTGGTTTCCCTAATTCTGCGGGGGAGATGAGGAAGGGGGGGTGGGCGCGTGCTGTGCTTCCCCGGCTCGGGGGGGTTCCTTTGCTCGTTACTGTCCTCGGGGTGAGAGGTGGTGGGTGTGGCGTCCTCGGGGAACCCTAGGGTCATTACCTCAGGTTGCTCCCCTGCGCGGGTATCTAGCGTCGTGACTAATCTAAGTATGAGCGATTCGCGTCAGTGTTCCTGCTTCATCACATCCAGACACTAGAGCACCGTTCTTCAGCAGCTTGTTCAGAAGCTAGTATCCAACCACATCTTGGGGATGCAGAAGGCTTCTTTTACTACAAATTTNTTCTTCAGCAGCTTGTTCAGAAGCTAGTATCCAACCACATCTTGGGGATGCAGAAGGCTTCTTTTACTACAAATTGCTTCCAGATAGTGGTTTTCTTAACTTGTTCCCCAAACGATTATATTGTTTACCTCCCTGGTACCAAGGATGCGATTCTGTAACACCAATGAGAAACGTTACATTTTCTGATATTGATACTTGTNTTTACCTCCCTGGTACCAAGGATGCGATTCTGTAACACCAATGAGAAACGTTACATTTTCTGATATTGATACTTGTAACTAAATGACGTTATAACACAGTAAACTGGCCAATTATTGTTTACGAGACCTGAACAAGAGAGCACAGAAAAGAGATAGACCTACAGCTTTAAATAAAGACATAAGGGAAGTTTTATATTAATATTCACATATTTATGAAGTTATTTATGATTAGAAAAAAAAAAGTAATGCATGAATAGAACGCATTAAAAACGGTACAACATTCTGCAGTTTGTCTGACAATTTTTTAATCACCATGGCAAATCCAAAGTTACTCACCAGATTGCACATAGTATTTATCAGAGAAGTAAGAAAGAATGGCGATTTGACTGTACCACATATAAAATATAATAAAACCCTAATTAAAATGCATTAAACATTTTCGATGCTTCCAAAATTAAGATAAATCATTGAAGATACATAATTGTTGCATGTTTCAACAAGCTGTCATAGCATAGTAATAGTTTGTGGCGTGATGACTGAACTTTGTGATTTGTGTTCCTTTATCTTTCGTGTTCAAATCCCAGCCACTCATAAGTGTTTTTTTAGTTATATGATATTGTAATATAAACATGAATCATATTAAAATAATGTATTTTATTAATCTCTTAACTAAATGTAATAATTTTTGGCATAACATGACAGCTATTGTTGGGCAATATGGATTTTTCTTTGCAATGATTACAGTTATTTCTCAAATAGGGCTGTGTGTTTTAACACAACTACAATAAGGAATGCATTTAGAACATCATTTTTGTCTAAACATTATGTTTGGGAATTCAATAGATTAATTTTATGGGATGGTAGGCCACACCAGGACAATAATTTTTTATGTAGGAACGTGTGTTTGGAAACATTTACGTACTGTGTGACAGATGCTGAACGCAGGTCCTTGCAGCGAACAGACTGTTCTGGTAACACCTTGTCGCTACAGCAGCACTGCCTTGCGCCTCTCCGTAAGTGAATACCATGTCCACATACTCCGCACACATAAATGCCTGTGCTGCTGGTACCACCATGATTACATTCGCTCGTCTAACATATCAACCAGCACCAACTGCGGGGGCTCGCTACTCGCTGCAGTAACAAGCACTGCCGCATGTTCGTTGTCTTGGATTACGTCAGCATCGTCCGTTCGCTGCAAGGGCTAGCGCCATGCATGCTGCACATTAAAAATGTGCTCTGTGTGTTCAGCGCCTGTAGCACAGTTTGGAAACGTTTCCGGCTACACATTTCTATATAAAAAAAATTATCGTCGTGGTGTGGCCTTGAAATTAATGTATTTAATTCCCAAACATCCTTTATAATAAACATAGCAGAAAAAATTTTACAATCATAAGTACAACTATATTTGTTTAACTTGGCTGATCCATGCACATAAGTTTTATAACAGAGTTGTGATTTTATTCACATTCTTAATTTTTTTAATTAAAAATATTAACCAGAATTATATGTTATGTATATTAATTAAATTTAGAACTTCTAAAAAATATTTTGGAGGCAGTTAGGATTGAACAGCAGAATCAAAATATACACTTTAACTATAGGCTCATACACTGAAGAACCAGAAAAACTGGTATAGGCCTGTGTATGAAAATAACAGGTATGGAACCAACCAGAGTAACGCGATGTGGTCGGCAGCTAGATCAGTTACTGCTGTTACAATGGCAGGTTATCAAGAGTTAAGTGAGTTTGAACGTGGTGTTATAGTCGGCGCACGAGAGATGGGACATAGCATCTCCGAGGTAGCGATAACATTTGGATGTTCACGTACGACCATTTCACGAGTGTACCATGAATATCGGGAATCTGGTAAAACATTACATCTTTGACATCGCTGCGGCCGAAAAATATTGTGAAAGAACGGGACAAACGACGACTGATGAGAATCATTAAACCTGACAGATGTGCAACGAGAGATGGGACATAGCATCTCCGAGGTAGCGATAACATTTGGATGTTCGCGTACGACCATTTCACGAGTGTACCGTGAATATTGGGAATCCGGTAAAACATCACATCTTCGACATCGCTGCAGCCGGAAAAAGATTGTGAAAGAACAGGACAAACGACGACTGATGAGAATCATTAAACGTGACAGATGTGCAACCCTTTCTCAAATTGGCGCAGATTGGATTTGTGAACTGCCCTGCAGGATTCATGGTGTGAATTGCCTCCGGCATACCTTCAGACATTAGTCGAGTCCATGCCACGTCGTCTTACGGCACTTCTGCGGGCTCGGGGGAGGGGTTACACATTATTAGGCAGGTGTACCAGTTTTTTTGGCTCTTCAGTGTATAACAAACACTCTGACCACTATCCTACTACAACATATAAAATTAAAGGTTTGTTCAATGGTATAAAGTGTACAGTGATGTAAGTGCAAGCGTTTGGCAGTGTAAAATATTCTGTGTGTGGAAAATAAATTAGTATTCTGTACATTTAAAACTGCTTTGTAAGGTTTAAGTCACAAATTGAACAGCTTTTATGCCTAGCAATTTAATTAGACTGTTTTCAATGTATGTTAAAGGTGTTCATGAATACCCACCATTTTACAAAGTTATAAAGCAACCTGAACAGTTATCATCAATTGCAACTGTTTTAATTGAAGCTTATTGCACTAATTTTTCTCTGATTTGTCTCCATTTACTCTAGTTTTAGTTTAGCCTGTAAGGGAATTGTCCAACATACTATTCCTTATTTATGGACTTCAGAAATACAACTCATATCAGAATGTTACCAAGTGATCTTGTACTCCTCGTTAAGATAACATGTTTTCTCGTTTACCCACAGCATTGTTAACAAGGGATTTTCAATTATGTACCAACATTTGTAGGAAAATGGATGTTACAGAATCACTCCTCAATGACATAAACAATTTTTCTTGTTAACAGATTTTACCAATCGTTATCTTATAGCTTATGAGTTACAATTTACAGCTGCAGGGCTGTCACTGTTAACATTTATGCCAACAATTCGGATGCCATTCGGCCCAAATCAAGATAGTCAACCAGGTGGACTGTGCCAAGTGCTGTTGCAGCATGATAATGCATGTGTGCACTCCAGGATGACAAAAGCAGCTATCTAGAGGCTTGGTTGGGATGTTTTTAAAAATATGTCCTTTGTTGTGCCCCCAGATTTCCTTTTTTTCTACTCTTTGCCCAACAGTTTTTCGGGAATCTACTTGGATAACGAAAATGCTCTTTAAACTTGTCTTGACAACTTAATTCAAACCATCAGATTCCTTCAGGCCTGGATTTAAATAACTGCTCCAACATTGGCAGTCTTAGATAATGCAGGAGATTATGTTACCTATTAGTTTCTGTCTCCATTCATTTCAGACTAGTATAACATTAAAACTTTTGTCACTGTGGAAATAAATCTGTGAACTTGTGCATCAACCATGTGTTTTCCACTTATTTTCAATGGTGCCTTTTAATATCAAACATCATAAATTTCTCTTATATCTCACTTATTTGCATTTTGGAACATTTCTTCATGGTTACTTGAGACGTGTGAAATAAAAGTTTTACCACAGTTTTTTTATACTTACTGTGGCCTCTGACTTTCAAGACTATATATTTGTATGTATGTATATGGATCAGAAATATTTGTGATGAATGAAATAGTGAATAATGATTAAACAAAATAAAACAGAAATACTTGACACAAACGTAAGTTAAAACATGAAATAAAATTAAATTTAGCTAAAGCACACAAATTTATTTGTGAAATCTTGACCATGTTAATAAAAATAATGCAACTTGTCAGTTTTTAACATCCATTACATGTATAAAATGAGTAGATATCTTACCCTGTGGAATAATTTTATGAGTTAAGCAACATTGTTAATGCAAAATTGCAAAATACAAAAATGTTTTGTTTTCATGATGGAAAGTTATTTTCTGTAAAAAGATCATTTAGTAATGCCAAAGATAGCAACAAAATATTCACAATGTCTGGGAACTTCAACATATTGTTAATGAAATTAAATTAAATAAAACACTAAAATATGTTTTTCTTTATTTGTGGCAATTTTGTGTGTTATCTTAGTTCATATAAGATGCAGGTGCGAATTTAGGGCGGTACGACAGGTGCCACCGTACAGGGCGTCTAAATGTGTGTTCAAATTACAAAACTATTATTTTAATGAACATAACTTATGTAGTTGAGACAAGTCTGTTTTATTTGTATTGCTTTGTGTTGCTTGTTCGGGGTGGAGTCAAGAAACTAAAATTTAAACACTTAAGTGCCAGGCCATTTGAATATTTAGAATAGATACATTGTTGAAACACAACACCAACATATTACACATACAGATGCGAATGTGCATGTGTGTGTGCACACACTTGCTCACACACATTAAAATTATTTGTAAATGCTATCTAAATTTATTTTATTCTTAAAGATATAAACTGTTTAAACAGAATCATAATAAGTTGAATTTTTTTTGTATCCAAGCAACTTTAGACTTGGGGTTTTACTGTCCAAATATAAAAAGAAAAATCTTTTTCCTTTTATTTTCATTTAAAAAATTAATATTTGTTATTTGGATACCTTTTGTGACCGATTTCTATACTTCAGCATAACTCGGTGAGTAACGGAAACTGTAATGTAAAGCACACGACTGTAGTGTTGCTGTTTTAACATTACGCTGAATAAGAAGAAAGCACAGAAATTAGGTTTAATGAACTCTACATCAAACCAACAAATGACCCACCAAGGGGAACCTTGTATGTAGTACCAGGCCTTACTGACAAAGAAAACATATGCAAATAAAAAAATAAGTTGTGTTTATTGGGATTTTGAAAATGAGTAAGAAAAGGACAAAGTGGAGAAGAACATACAGAAAAACTTAGAATAACAGAAATAGGAAGCAATGAATTCCAGAAAACCACAAGTACCAAGGACAAAGAAGAAGATGTCAAAATATATCAGATGAGTATAATGAAAAAATATTCCATTCAAGTCGTCCGAAACTACCAGAATATAGTAATCCATTGTAAGAAAGAATAAAATGTTTGAATATGAGGTGCCTGATGAGGGAAAGCGACAAACTGCAGAAAAGATATTTGTGAGATATTTTTTTCTACCCAACTTTAGATAATGTCCTAGCTTCAGTTAAAGAATGCTTTCATATCTTAGTGATTATCAACTTGTGTGGGGATTTATCTACAATTCATAAAATCTACTTCTAGACGAAGAATATTTGTCCTCTCACTGTAGAAACCTTCACGAAGCTCAGCAGGAGGGTGAAAATGCTGACACAAACCGAGCAGAGATCGAGGATGATTGTTACACCTTGAGTTCAACATTCCTTCAGGAATGCTGAACTCAAGTTCATAAACAACAACAATCTCCATGACAGCTTCCCCTATGTGTGGATCGCTTTGAAACTAATCAAGACATACTTGCATCAATGATGCTAGATGAAAAACTGTCCCCTCTAGCTATTCTTTCAATAGAAAATTCCATTGCATGCACATTAAACTTTCCACAGTTAATTAATGCTGTGTTACATTGATTTGTTTTGCTTGTGGAGTAAATTGTTTGTCTATCTTACTATTTATTTTGTGTGAATTTTCTAAAAAATGGTATTTGAAGTGTTAGATATTTATAATTAATGTATGTAAGTAGCTTCAGTTCAGGGTTTGACACATCTGTTAATATTGATTTTGTAACTGGAAATTATGTCACTTCTTAATTAAGAAAAAAATTTATATAAAATTGTTGGATAGCAAGTTTTAATGACCCTTTTTTCTTTGTTACATGAAATTAACATGACGTATGGAAAAATTTCTTTTGTGTTTTAATAAGAGAAAAATATGCTATGTTACCAAAAATAAGTAGGTTGAAAACCAACATTCTAAAGTTCAAAACCAATATTTGAAGAAAAATGATGAAATCAGTAAATTTGGAACATTTTCCATTTTATTCATATTACTATTTAATTTGAGGAGTAAAAGATGAACTTAAAATTTAATGAATTACCACCTTGCTTGGTAATATTTGACATCACCTTCGCCCACNGGGGGCATGGCCAGTCATGCACGGCGCCCATGGCCAGTCATGCACAGGGTGCCACTTCACCTAAATCTGGCCCTTATAAGGTGCTTACTCTTTTCAGTGTAGTTGCTTAAAATTTGTTAATTTTTTTTACATGAATATGTTTGTAAGCATGCATTATTGTTAACTGTGCTGAGCAGTGATTCCCAACGGTATGCTGTGAGATTGCCCAGGGGTGCTGCAAGTTTTTAAGTAAACAAAATATATATTATTTATTACAAAATACTGAGAATAAACAAATAGCAGAAAGATTTATCATTTAGCTTCCATCAGACTGATGGCAAGTAGTAATGTTAAAAGACCGATCCGACAGGTGGCTAAATAGTTTTTACTAATTCGTGTCGTAAGAGTGATATAAGTGTTATGTTGTCAACAATTAGACCTGATATCAATATTTTGTGCTCTAAAACATTAATCACAAGTATCATACTGATGTTAAAAAAATTAATTTTAAAGATCTTTCTTTTTGCTTGTCTGACACTGTGCCACATGATTGATTTCTGATTGTCGAATTGTATCTAACCAAGCGTATTTTATACAACTGTATTTGTATTTTTACTGACATCAGTATTACAGTGAGTAGACATATTGACAAACAATTATTGATAAAATCTATTTCTTGTATTCTACTTTTAATTCAAAATAATATATGCCAAAGAAATTTGACTGCAAAAATTGTAACAAGGATGTCTAAGGTTATAATTCTCCCTTCACATAGGTGCTGTGAGCATTCAAAGGTGGGGAGGGGAGTCCCTGTAAGAATGCACAAAAATTAAAACACTTGTAATTATGCAATTTGCGTTGAAATATCACCACAAAGTCTTGGCTCTAGTGATGAGCGAGTGTTATGTTTAGGTAATGGAGAGCGAGGAGTTCCTGTTGCTGCCTGTCAGCCAGCTTGTGGACATCATCTCCAGCGATGAGCTCAACGTGCGGTCTGAGGAGCAGGTGTTCAGTGCTGTCATGTCGTGGGTCAAGTACAATGTGACGGAGAGAAGGCAACATCTATCTCAAGTAACTATCACCATTACATCATTCACACTGAATCATTAAGACTTTTCAGTTGGAAGTCGTGCAGTTATTTAGTGGGGACATTTCAACATATTTCTGATACCAATTCTATATTCACTTTCAGTATTATTGTTCTGATTCTCAATTCTGAACTTGATTAAATTATCAATGGCAGAACTGTGCTGATAGGTGATGATGATGTACAGTAACCAAATTTGTTGTGTCTACCACATAATTTTGTGCAATATTGTAGTACATTATGTAGAATGAGAAGCACAAACAGCATAGTACTGGTGATTAGCTAGAATAATAAATAAAGTCATTAAATAAATAATAAAGCTAGAAATATTGAATTCAAGAGCAAGGATAAACAACACACAAGATATGATAAAATGGACATAACAGTGCATCTAATGATGCAATAAGCACACACATAAATTGAATTATTTATTAAATTATCTAATTTTATATTCCGTCATCGTCCACAGAGCTCCATGCCTCTTCCACTTATATACCACATCCTCACACACTTAGAATAAGTTATAGTTATTTTTTTCTAACACTATAATCACTAGAAATACTTTTTATGGCAAAACAACGTTTGCCGGGTCAGCTAGTGTGTATGTGTGTGTGTATATATATATATATATATATATAGAGAGAGAGAGAGCCTATTCATGGCGTTAATGTAATGTGTAAAACAGGAGCATGCCCCTCTAATTTTCTTTCGTGGGATACTCTAGTCTACCTAAGAAACTAAATCCTACCTTCCATTTATGTGCCATCTTGTGTCAAGTTGAGGGTTCCTAGGGTTGCCCACATTTAAGTTGTGATTGTGGTACATAACAACATTTGCTACATTTGAACGAACTACAGCAGGAAGAACGTCCATACTGGATGAGGATGAGGAGACTGGAGAAGGCTGCAGCATTGCAACATATACTACACTGCAGTGTTGCCATTTCACACTGAGTTGTGGTGATGCCTGTGTTTGCGCTATAGAATTTGAACAAAAAGCCCACTGCTATACATTGTTTTACTTTAATTTAATTATGTTATAAAGAAAATTATGTTTCAGCAATATGCTATCCAAATGGGCATAGTAATGCAAATATTAAACAAATTGCATTCTTAACCAGATAATTGAACCATTGCATTACAAAATAAGATGATTGTGTGTTAAAAAAAGGTCGTTAGTGTAAGAATCTCCTAATAAGCAGTATTTGTAGCAATGAGAATCCACTGTATTTATGGAAATCTGTTTGGTGCTATTTAGAAAATAGTAACTCAATCTCCACTGCTTGTTCCATAAGTTTATATAGGTTTGGCAAATAATCAGAAGCAGCTTAGAACTTGAGTGTTTTGTTTACTCTTAAAAATTTTATGGCATGCTCAAGAAATGGTGCTGAAGTGATACATTTGTTTTTTAAGAGGAAAGATCAAGTGCCCTTAACATACAAATGTATATGTGTTTTTGGTGATTATTCCCCCAAATGATTTCAGTAACCAAGAGCTTGTGGATTTGAGAATTGTCATAGATTTTTTTTTGTGACATAGGAAATTTTACTCACAAAATATTTGGATTCTCTTCCAAATATTTTTTAAAATAATTATTTTTGATTTGTCCATATGAATACAGGTGCTACAACATGTACGCTTGCCGCTGCTTAGTCCAAAGTTCTTGGTGGGCACGGTGGGCTCAGACCTTTTAGTTCGCAGTGATGAGGCGTGCCGCGACTTGGTGGACGAAGCCAAGAATTACTTGTTGCTGCCTCAGGAGCGGCCACTAATGCAAGGCCCTAGAACGAGACCAAGGAAGCCGACACGGAGGGGGGAGGTGCTGTTTGCAGGCCAGTATGATTTTTTCTCTGTACATATAAATTATAGGTTTGTCAGTATGTTTCACATAAAAATATCCTGTGTTCATGCACTAGAAACTTATGAAGGCCAATACACCCTATCCAATGTAAAATTAGCCCTTATTCATGTTCTACAAACTTACAAAGAAGCTCACAAAATACTCTTTATTAAAAAGAGTCAAACTTATTGCCTTAACCTTAACCATTTACAGTGTTACCTTGTAATTGCGAAAGGCGATAATGGCACTTAAAATTGTAGTAATTACGCGTGCTTGTTATATCAAAATGTGCACATAAAAAATTTTAAGAGGTTCATTGAAAAGGGGAGGAAGATGTTTGTTATAATGTATAGGCTGGGACGGAAAAACTGGCAGACAAACTTTGTGAGCTGATTGTTAATGCAAAATCAAGTGGAAAATATATGGGACACTTTCTTCCTAAACTGATAAGTGAGAAATGACCCCGTGAAAATCAAGTTTCTTAACTGTTTTTGCAAAGTATTGAAAATTAAGTAAAATTAAATTACAATTCTCGGAACATTGTTTTATGTTAACGAGATCTTCAACCTTAAAGCAAACTCTCATTAATACCTCCCATCATAGTGAAATTAACAGGGGTCAGTATTCTCTTTTTACATTCAACTTATTTGTCTGGAATTATGAACATTTGATGCAGGTTTATTAAGCAGTTTGACATAATTAACAAAAAGTTTTCTCTAGTTGCAACTAAACAGGACGTAACAGTTATCGTTTAAAATTCACACAAAACTTTTAGTAGCAGTGATACAAATCCACAGTGATACAAATTCAAGCTCTTCATGTCAGAAACTGACAGGTGACTTCAGTATTGTAAGCTTATTAATATTAATGCATGGTACATGTTTACAGTAAGTGTTAAAAATATCCTCCACCATCTCATCTGTACTGTAGGCACACCAGCATACTATAAACTAGGGATGGATCAGTTTTGGTTGTTGTTTCTCGGTTCCACAGATTCTTAGCCTTGTGAATGTGAACTGCGATCCAACATGATTTTCTCGGTTCCTTTATTTTTTCATAACAGCAACCGACATTGCTCCCACCAAATTTCTATTACAATAATAATTTATATGTAAAATTTATTCGCTAGACAAATATCACATGTCACGCAAACACAATTTGGCTGTTGTAAACAAATAAGTTTCTCTGTTACCTGTGAACTAAATGAAATTGCTGTAAATGTTACATAGTCATGGTGTGTACACTGTGCACAGAATTTTCCAGCAACACATTATACCATCACTCCAGTGGACTATTCGAGAGGCGCCCATGTAAACTGTTGATATGTCATTAGTGGAAACTACAGTCATTACAATTTTGTAATGCATCTATGACAAAAAAAAATATTTAGAGCACTATTACTGCAAATTTGTATGTAGTGTTGGGTACTGCAAAGGTATCAAAAATGTTATTTTTTAGTATGAGATATTACTTTTATTTTCTGAGATAAAATGTTAAAAGGCTTCCAAAATTTTGCAGTACTTTGCTATTTGGAGTGAAAATTAACTCTATGCAAAGTGTTCATTGTGTACGATATCTCATGGCAACCCAAAAACATCAAACTTGATAAAGCATGTTTATTGTAGTTGAAAATGGGACATACAATTTCATCTCTACTAAAATATACAGGTCACACATGAAGGAGAGTTCTTTGATAGAAAGAACATAGAACCAACTTTTATTTTATGAATGAGAACTGATCTGAGAACATGTAAGAAAGTTACCCACCTCTACACTGAATGCATGTGGGTAGCATTACGTATGTGCTAGAATGTATTACTGAAGCCGAAGCTGTTTTACATTATCGTAAGCTGTTGCAACCGGGGCCATTTTTGTTAATGAGGTCATACTGCTCAGTAAACCAGCATCAAACATTCATAATTCCTGACAATGAAAAAGTTGCATTCAATAAGAGGGCGGCCACCCATGTTGTTTTCATTACACTGTATTAATGGCAAGTTTGCTTGTAGGTTGAAGAGCTTTATTTTCCAATATTTTGCAGAAATATAATTTAAAAGCATGATTTTCAAGGGCTCATATCTCTCTTAATATTCAGTGTAGGTATAATGTGTCACATACATTTCCCCCTTGATTTTGCAGAATTTAGTTAGTTGAATTAACCCAGAGCCTGTATATCCACTAATGTCTTTGCAATGACTACATATGCAGCATGAAAAGTGCGTTACGCTAGTGTTTATTTGGAGTGATGTACACCAAGAGTTAATTTCTAGCTGTAGTGTGTACAAACATTTTAACAGTCCACAAGCGAACATGGTAAAAGATAAACAAACATGGTCACCTACAGAGTGAACAAGCAGCAATGCCAGCTCACTCACCATAGCACAAGAGAACAGCAAATGAACAAAACTTTTCGTTCCAGTTTGAGTTTTGCATTGAAATGGTTTACCCCAAAAGTTTGTTGTAAAGAACATCCTAGTCCTTTGGAACTACCCAAGTGTTTAGTAAATCACATGTAGCAGTATTGTAAAATGTAAACTGTGTGTACAAAAGCCTGCAAAACATTAAACACACAACGAAAACATTTAAGAATGGATAAAATTATATCACAGTATCCATTGTGATAACAAAACATGTGGGTTTCTGCCATATTTTTTGATGGGATGTTTTAGATGTATGCCTCCGTAGTGTCAATACTTTCTTCCCTGTCCACTTCCACCATGTCTACTCAACTTAGTGGAATTTGCTTGTGCAAGGAAAGTAAAGAAATTTGCTCATGAATCAGGGTGGGTTACTGTGACTAACCTTTTAAAAAACAACCATGTACACACACTCACATGCACACTCTCATGCACACATACCGGCATGCACATGTGCACACACACACACATACACAGAAATATCCTTATTCAAATTCATTCATGCATGCGCACATAAACACATGCATACAAAAACCAATTGTTTTATGGATGTATCAGAGTTTAAGGCATTTGTATGCATTGGTAAGTTGTGCCCTATATTTGATCATATACAGCTGATAGGTGTTTCTGTGGTGTTAATGTTCAACTCAAATTTTGGGTGAATGTTTTTTGGCAGTGGGTGGATGGTGCAGTGGAGATGCCATTGCCTCAGTGGAAAGGTTTGACCCGCAGTCTTCTGATTGGAAGATGGTTGCACCAATGAGTAAGCGACGTTGTGGTGTTGGCGTTGCAGTTCTGAACGACCTCTTGTATGCAGTTGGAGGCCATGATGGACAGTCGTACCTCAACAGTATAGAAAGGTGAGCTAGCTGAGAAATTGAGTTGTTCTGATAAATTACAAATTGATTGAAGAATTGAAGACAGAGTAATTGAACGGGAGCAACTGTTAGGTTTGTGGAAATATAATTTTTTTTCTACAAAATGTAATTAATAGTGTGTTACATCACTGCACATTTCAACCCATCAACAATTGCGTATTACATGCCTGCCATTTTTACTTATTTTATCCATTTTTACAGATTGTGGTATATTATCAAACAAATTCATAGATTTAAAGGAAATGCCACTGCTTTTTTCTTGTTACTGGAATATCACTACAGTTTAATGAATTGAGCAACAATCAACAATATTTGATATTTTTGTTCCACAATATTGCAAGTTTCTTATTGCGTTAGCAACGTAAAATTATATTTTTTGCGCATCTGCTCACAGAAGTAACAAATCCGTAACCATATAATGAGAAAAAATAGTAGTAAATAATTTAGCCCAACATGTATTGCAGTCTTTGTAAATTACATAAATATAATTATTTTATGCTTCTGACAGTAGCCATGACATCGTATTGATTGTGCACTTTTGACTTAAACTGAAATGCAAAGTCGACAGCTGCTTTGCACTAGCAGTGTTTGTGTGTATTTGCACAATTTTTTTCCCAACTTTGTATCATCACGTGCGCACCACATGCCCTATAAAAGATACAAACTATGAATGGCCGCCACTAAGGCCAGCATTCCGCCTCTTAGGACACGTTAGACACCAGGAGAGCAGAATGCACTTAAAGAGGAATAGTCATGCACGTCACCCCGCCTAGCAAATTCCCATAAGAAGGAATACCAGCCGGCTACACGAGCCAAGACTGCCCTTAGCGAACGGCAGATACTGCCAGCATACAGGTAAACTACCCTATTTCTACCCTTCCCTAAGATATCGCAGCCAACGTACGCCCCGCACGAAGGAAGGAGCCACCGCCAGAGGCACACGAAGGCCAAAAGAACCCTGGAAACACCTCTGGCCCCACCTCTAAAGAGTAGACGTTCTCCCCCTTGACATTGCCATCAACACTGTACACCCAGTTGTCCGTTGTCCCCTTCAGGACAACCAAGTTTCAGTTAGGGTCCAAGTTATTTTAACAGCTACCTAATTGTTGCGTTTGCTCTTCAAGCCGACAGGCCCCTTCACATGTTATTCTCATTCCTTAATTCCCTTCTGTATATTATTCAGTGCTACACAGGAGAGTATGGGACACAGTGTTATATTCTAGATGGAATAAAACACGTTTACAGTATAACCACAGTCTATCCTTTCTTGAATGAATTGTTCTTAGTCTATATTCTGGTGTCACCCTGCAAAGGAGTGGCAGGGAACCGTGGCTTATAAACAGATTTCCGATTTTAGAGTAAGACTGCGGACTGTCCTTTAACAAGGATTGGACGTATGTCTCCACACCACAGATTCAACTACCACCCATGCTTTGGACATGTGCACAAAGGCTCCTGGTGCACACGTACGGTAGAGCCCCAACCACTAGAAAGACACACGACGAAGAGACTAGACTACCCTTGTTTTTTCTCTCAAATGTAATAATTAGGCACTGAACATTTGCGTGGTATTTGTAAACACTGCCGACTTTACTCATATTCAGTGCTTTGTGATTAGGCTCTTGTGACAAATAGAAAATACTGCATTTGCAACTATTGAGCATGGGAGGTGATTGTAGACGGCTGCTTATGTCGCAAAACGGGTTAAGAATGCCAGAAATAATAACTGTTTTATATCCTGCCCGGGATTTTGAAAGTGAAGGTTTTTTTATAAACTGACCAAAGTGCAAAACTGCGATGCAAACATTGAGAGAGCGGGGAAAATCTTGTAAAACTCACACTAGTGAATTTTTGTGGGCAATTTTAAGTGTGTCTATAAATTACAAGATTTATCGCACAAATATTACTGTGACGTGACAATGTGTGGTGCATGACAAGTGTGCTCTCATAAGGTTGTCCTTTCATCCTTATCGTTAAATATTTTTGAATGTTTCCCACATAAATATGCACTGATTAATAGAATGAATAACAAATTCCAGTTAGTTTCAGTGAAATAGTTACAAAAACAACAGATTGGTGTTCTAATAATAATAATACATTATTTTTTTGCTATAAAATTTATTTGATGAAATAAAAATTTTTTTGCGAAATGGTGAAATTTTAATTACAATCAACTAATTTTATATACCATAAAAGTGGGGGCCTCGCTACATCCCGCCGCAGCTCTAAGAGCAGCCTTGACGGGCCTGTCTTTCCAGCATCAAGGGGAGGCCCAGGCGTTACAGGGAAATGCCGTGGAGCTGCCCTCCCACTTACAGCTGGTCCACTCCATAGGCAGTGTAAAGACTCTGTGTGAGAGGAGTGCCTTCGCATCCCTCACCTGCTTAGAGTCAACAGACTGTGTGTGACTCAGTTCTTTGGCAGTGCCATACCCGCCGAGAGTCTCCACCTCTCAGTAAGAAGTGCTCCGCTCACGTATGAGTGTGTGAGAATAGGATTAGAGTAGCCTAGATCAGTGTAGATATTAGCCAGTTAATCCTTGAGTAGGAAGTAAAGAAGCAAATCCCCCTTTTAGGTAATTGAAAGCAGAGTACCCTCTAGCCATGTGTGTGTGTTCACGTCAAGAAATGCAGCAAGCTAAGGAAGCACTTGGTCCTGTATTGTGCTCAGCTACCAGGAATGCACTGCAATTTCTGTAATGTAGCCATAGACCATGGTAACAGCTTTGCTCCCACGACGTGCACTGGCTCACGATGGATGCAAGTACTATGATGTTCTGCTGGAGTTTTGCCACTTAGTGTTTGTTGTAGTTACGCAGCCAAACTGCTATGTGTGTGAATTGAGGCCGTGAGCCAGTAGTAAACACGAAGATAACATTAAAACATACGTAAATGTGTTCAGCCTATGTATGAAACTCTAGACAAATGCATGCCTGGAAGCCAAGCTGTGACTACTGCCAACCAAGTTATACTCTTGTTGTACCACTCTGTACTATTTGTACACCCACCTAATTTGTACTACTTTGTACAACCATTATTGTGCTACTTTTGTACCACACCTTGTACTTTGCTAAAAATGTTAGTAAAGCGCCTCATGCTAAGTAAGATCACTAAGCTCACTCTTAATTCTTTTCCCATTACTAATGTTTAGTAATGCGCCTAACGCTTGAATGGCTAGCCCAATCCAGACCATATATTTGTTCACAAGTTGTTTTGCACAACCACTCATTTTAATATATTCGCTTGTTTTAAACTGCAATTTTCACGAGTATTTTGCTACTCAAGTGGACCATTTGGCTGAATCTCTTTTGTTAATATTGTGTTAAACCTTGTTAGATTGCCTCACGTGCACATTGTTATTGTTTACCTACATTCACGTTGCTCCTATTGATCTTATTCATAGTTTACCTATGTGTAACTTACCTTTGCTTACATGTGTCAATTTGATAATTGTCAACCTAATACAGTTCAAGATTTTGTATAATCTTTTACAAGTGTTTCGATACTTGAAACTTTTTGCACTAATAATTTCTCTTTTAACCTTAACCAGGCGGTTATGGACAAAGGGGTGTGGTCAGATGGACCCCGTTAGGTAACTTGGTTGGCTTCTGGTGTGGCCGCTCTTCTGTGCCTCTTTACTAGGCTGGGTAGCTTTGCGTCGCAGCTTTCCGGGTTGTGCTGTCACTTTCTCTCTCTTGTGAGCACTGGCCTGGCAGCTTGTTATCGCAACCCCCTAGTGTGAGTGTGTCATCCGGCGGGGAGTCGAGTGAGTGAACCACCCATTCAAGGTTGAGAAAAAGAAAGTGTGTCACTCACACTGAACAGCTGAGGGCTGTGGTTGTTAGATAAGACGTTTTACAGTCTAGTTTCTCAAATAAAGATACAGTTTTACATGCGAACACGCATTGTTTAACACTCTGGGGAACAGGACATAGCCTATCCTCACACCCAAACTCACACGGGCATTTTTCTAGTTATTCCCTGCCATGGCGCTGAGGGCAAATTTCAAGTGGGCTGCTTTCAAGCCTCTCCTTACTGATCTCACAGCAGGGACACTTTACGTGTGGCGCTGGGTTATAACCTAAGTAGGTTATTGCCCCTTTCTCTCTATTTACATACCTTATTACTAAATGGGTTACATTTAAATTAAATGTAATTACTAATCTACAAAATATACGTACGGGTCACCTACATTAATAAAAAAAAAAATAGCACTTGAACAGAACACAACTCTTAATATTCAAATACTGTATATACAATTGCTTTTGGTGATATTTACAGTTTCACAAATTTTTGACTGGCGTTCACCGTTTACTTACACTGTATTTTTTGTCAGGTTGTGAAGTAAATACCTGGCTGGCTGCTGGGTAGTTACTGCCACTGTAGTTGGCGTATTCATATTGGAGGTAGTCCGAACCTTGTTCAGTTTTTGCCTTCAGCATGTCGTTTCAGAAAATGTACTGTATTATTTTAATACTGTTTAGCTTCACTTTTCACTTATGACATCTATTTAGTCGCGGTTTACCCCAGATTTCTATGTCTATTAATTACACCGCACTGTTTGCCACATAAGCAAGTCCGGTCTGTTTCTACTTATTTACATTTCCCCCTCCTTTTTTCACTCTTTATTGTTCATTCTAGGTCCGAGGGCTGCGTGTAGGGGGTAGGACCACCTAAACTTGCTTGTGAGCCACCAATGGCCTCTCGGTATCTGCCGCCTTGGTTCTGGAGGTTGGTGCGGCAGGCATGTGGGGGTAACTCTCACCTCTGAGGTCCTGCACTTCGGGTTCGGCGGCTTCGTCCCGGTCAAGCAGAGGCAGGGGTTCGGAACCAGTCTGGGTCTCGCCTGAAGGACCGGGTCCTGTTGGGGCTGCATCTCCGCTGGGCTCATCTGCTTATTTGCTGCTGCATGTGTAGGCAAGGGCTAGAAATTGCCCTGAGCCTCACCTGCTTTAAATGCGCCATTTTTACAGGATGTTGGCGTCATTTATGGAGTCACCTTATCACGATCATCACTGAATAATTCTGCAATTTTTTATAAATTGCTTTTCTATCATCAAACACTTGATAACTGTACCAAATATTTGTTACTGCCAAATATTTGTTTCGAAAACAATATTCATTACATTAATTTGTAGTTGAAATTGAAAATGAAAGAGAGCAACTATCAACATCGTTTTCGGTATATTGAATATTCGCACAACCCTAAACGTTAGTCAAAACTGAAAGACATTGTAACCTGTATCTATGGTTTTCAATTGACCAAAATGAAAACTCATGTATTTTGACAAGCAATGCATGCAGACTTGATCTCCATCCAAACTTAGCAAGGTGATGTCACATGTCAGATGTGCAGGCAGCTGTTTCCACTGTCAGTCTCCTCCCACTCTACCTCTCGATACACCGGTGGTTGGGTCTTTGATGTCCATGAACACCAGCTAGGATGATTGGCTTGACACACACCACACAACTGTTTTCTACAACCTGCTGTTTAACAGACACCCCAACTATGATGTCAGGTATGACGTCTTGCTTGCCAAACACATGAGAAGGGGCCTTTCCACTGGTGCATGTCCGCACAAACAACGTGACGTCACTTACTTGTAGGTCCCCCGAGATGACATCCATATTCTCATGATCCAACCATTTCCACTGGAGGTCAGACTATGCACAACTCGCTAGCTCGAGAAGGTCTGCTCATGGATGTGGTGGAGAAGCATTTCTACCTGAGTGACGCACAGAGGGCATTTCCACTGTGCACGGTTCCCGGCCAAGCAGACACTACAATGCAGGTATATATCCTAGTCAGTCAGCGACATGGATCAGAAGGTGAAAAGCAGCGTATGTGGTTTTAGTAGTTGCAAACCAACTACCTCAATGACTGCAGATTATGCAAAATTGAGATCATAGAGGTCATAGCACTTTTGTCAGCCCATTTTGTTTATGCTCTCAATAAACACGTGAAATTCTGTAGCATGTAAGAATAAACGTGGCCATGTAATTGTAATTTCTAACAAAAAGTTTACATTCTACTATAATATTATGCTATACTGTATTTTTTCAGTAAATACATAATTATCTACTGTCATAAGCAACATAAAATACATGCAAAACCATTTCACTCTGTTGTAACCTTATGTACGTCACAATTAATTAATTTTATAAATAGTGTTGTCACCTTCGTGTGTCCACGGTGACGAGGTGGGGAGAAAAAGTTTTTGTTGGGTTGACATCCTGTTTTTTGTCCGTGTTGTCGCAAACGGTGAATAATTAGTTCTGGCCGTAACCGATAGGGTGGTATGAGTGAGTCGCTAGTCTGGAGTGAAGGAAGTGTCTAGCCGTGCTGGGCGGAGAGAATGGTTGTGTCTGGCTGATCAGGCATGTACTACTGGTTGTCTCATGGAGAAATGGGGTAATGTTGGTGTTTTGTCAGCTGACATCTGATTGGCCTACAATAAATTACTATTGGTGACGCGTGATGCCTGGGAGGCTTGGCACGTCACCTAGTCTACAGGGGAGTTTTTGATAAGGTTCAGACCGAGAACCCTGGGTTACCTTATGAGCTGAATACTGTGGATTTTCCGTGGCTCTTAGTGTGCCCCAGTGTACAAAGTTAGCCTAATCAGGCGGCGGCAAGCTACGTAGGCATCTAAGGCGGCATGATTGGCAGTGGATGCTGGCTTACTACCTGTAGACTGGCGCTGTAGATGACGGCTGGCTGCGATAGGCGACTCTCCGGGCCCCATCCGAGGGCGGCTGGTGTGTGGCTGGAACTGGCTGGTCCTGGGGCTGCTGGACTCTGGGTGGCGGAGGCAAGCAGTGTTGCTCGGTTGGTGGTACTGGCGAGACTCAAGCCCACGGGCAGTCCGAGCTGGAGGCGGACGATGACCGGATGCTGTGTCCCATCGGTCTTATGGGGTGGCTCGAATAAATGGCATGGGGAGACTAAGGATTGAGGCCCCTGCAGTCGGCGGGCGGCTTGTGCCTGTTCCAGAGCAGAGGAAAGGCTGAAGGCCGACTGGGATGGGTTATTTGGCAAAGGGCCTTGCTCTATGGCCACTCGTACAGGTTGCATGGCAGGTAATTTATGTGAGACAGTGGGCTAACCTAGGCCGGTGCTAAGCCTTCCATCACTTAGGCCGGTATCTTAGTTCATCCTACAGTAATGTGAATTAACCTTTTGTATACAAACAAAAGTGATTTACATACCTAACTATGCAATGGCATACTGGTCACCTACAAGAGAAAAAAACACATGGCACTGAGAATTATGCAACAATCACAGATGGCGTTTCTGGGTGTCTTAGCAATTTAGTGGCAGTCTTTACACTTGATGTGTTCTTGGAAGCAGTTCACACATGTTCTGATTGACTGTTAAGCTTGGTGGGGGTTCTTCTGTGCCTGGTCAGTCTGTGTCTGGCACGTATGTTATTGGGTTAGATCCCCCGCACCACTTACACTGAGTCGGTATGGTAATTGATTTGTTGGTTTAGGCAGTCTGTAAACGCGGCACTATTGATCCATTTGTTACCTAGGGGTCTTTTCTGCTAAAGTCTGTTTGGAGAGTCACTTTTCAGGTTCACTGGTCGTGGCGGCCTAGGCGTCTGCATAAGGTCACGTGTTGGGGGTATGGCCACGTTAAGCGTTTGGTAGGTCGCCAGGGCGACTCTATGTACCAGTCGACTTGCCCCTCGTAAGCCATCCGACGTGTGGGCAGGCATCTGGCGGGTCCTGCTGGTCCTCGGTGGACAACTGGGCTCATCGGCTTCTGGGCTGGTGGTCGACGTCTCGGGGTCGTTGGGCACTGTTAACCGGTTAGGCCCCTTGTCGGCTGGGGTGGCCGTCAGAGGTAAGAGCTCTTGGGGCTCCCCACCTCATCGGCACTGTTGTGCACCTTGTGCACCTGAGTCGCCATCGGAAGTGAGGGCTCTTGGACCTCCCCTACGTCCTCGACTCTGCTAGACTCCTCCGCTTTGGGGCCGACAGGCAACATCTCGGGGCTGTCCAGCACCAAGATCCTGCCATGCCCCACATCCTCCGGGGTTGCCGATGGAGGCAACTGCTTTTGGGGCTCCCTCACCTCGTGAGGTTGGTCATGCACCTGGGTAGCCATCGGAAGCGAGGGCTCTTGGGGTTCCCCCACCTCCTCGGCTCTGCTGGGCTCCTCTGCTTCGGGGCCGGCAGGCAACATCTCGGGGATGTCCAGCGCCAAGGTCCTGCTGGGCCCCACGTTCTCTGGGGCAGCCGACTGAGATAAGGGCTCTTGAGGCTGCCCCACCATGTCTGTGCTGTCGTGCACCTCGTCCACCTGGGTGGTCGTTGGAAGTTAGGGCTTTTGAGGTTCCCCCATCTCCTCGGCTCTGCTGGGCTCCTCTGCTTCGGGGCCGGCAGGCAAGACCTCTTGGGCTGTCCAGCGCCGAGGTCCTGCCGGCCTCTTCAAACTGCGGTGTGTTGATGGTTCTTGGTTTACCAGGTCCACACAGACTCTGAGACTTGCCAGTTTCCAGTAGTCTCTGTGTAAGGTGTGCACGTGGTATCTGTGGTGGTTTTCGGCTGATATCATGCAGGGTATCTTTGGCTGTATGGCTGTACACACACGCAGCTTCCCTGTCGTTGCCTCACACTTCACCATACACCAAGACCATCTCCGTCATTTCGGAATTGGTGTACTTGTCCATGTTCACGTCTGCAGTACAGTGGAATCCTCTTATAAGGTGCTTCAGGGGTCCACAAGAAAGTGACACTATAAGCAGGAAAACACTATAAGAGGGAAACACAAAAATTCAAGAATCTGGACAACAAAAGATATAAAATTATGCACCTTAATAAACACACAACTTTACATAATGAACAAAACAAATATTTCTTTTAAATACATAATCTTTTAAGAAATTTTATCTTCTGGTTGTGAAATCATAAAATTAGTATACGAGCAAAAGATTACTGTACATGCAAAACAAGCACAATTGTTCGTGGCAGTTTGTCTCCTAATACCAAAGCACACAAAATTGTCTACAAGCAAAATACGTAACATAAAATCTTTCATGGAAGTTTGTCTCCTGGTTACATCAATGATTCGGTTCAAAGTAATCACTGGGATTTCCAAATTCCGAGGAATTGCTGTGCGTGTTCTACCGGGATTACTGTCCACGTGCTTGATTAAGATTAACTTTTCAGCCAATGAAAATGTTTATCTTATCTTAGAGACACTCATTTTAATTTTTCACTAAAACTGTTTCAAGGATGAATTAATTTTCACTACATAAATATTAACTGGGCATGTGCGAAGGTTGTTTTTTATATGCGAAGCGAAGTCAAAGCGAAGCTTGCATCATGCGAAGGAATTTCGAAGAACAATCGAAGCTGAAGGATTAAAAAATATTTATAGTAAGCTACAGTTTTCAAGTATATTCAACTCGTTTGTACTGTTACTGCAAAAAAATATGTATGCCTACTAGACACTGAGCAATGGAATAAAACATATCCTAATCTTGTTCTGCTGAAAATCTGAAATATCAAAATCTTTAAGAAAGTAATCATTATACATTTAGATACCTACAAACTTTATAAAAACTATCATACTCCATATATCCAGTCCCATTTGGCACCACCACCGCACAGTGATGTCAATGGATGCCTATCAACATTTGGCCTCTTCCCTTTCCTTCTCCAAGGACTCTTGTCA
The DNA here is from genome assembly GCA_002778355.1 of Clitarchus hookeri. Classification (NCBI taxonomy): domain Eukaryota; kingdom Metazoa; phylum Arthropoda; class Insecta; order Phasmatodea; family Phasmatidae; genus Clitarchus; species Clitarchus hookeri. The sequence continues at coordinate 219,664 of NQII01003059.1, forward strand.
ATGTCAGGCTAGATAGTAAACTTGCTAGATGGTGGTGGTATTAGGGCCTCAGAGCAAGAGAGTTGAGCCACTTTCACTGCTTACAGGGAAAGTGTGAAGTTCTTCCAAAAATACTATCAGCTGTGGTGTGGTACATATGGCAACCCAACTCCCCCCATCCCCCTGGCACGTGATAATTTATAAGATGGTTACACATGTCAAAATTAGAAAGGCACAGAAACATTAATTTTTCGAGACAGAAAATCCACACTGTATTTGTGTTATGTTATGGTCTGTCACCCTCCTATTAAACAGCCTTCCACTGGTGTGTGCAAGGCATGANGAGCATAATCTGCTGGCCCCATTGCTTGTACCCTACGCACATGGTATGATCGCAGCATCTGTTCATGGAGGACACGCCATACTGTTCCATTCGATGCATCCATTCTCCGTGCGATCGCGCGGGTGCTCGTCGAAGCATTGTCCGCTACATTCTCTAAGACTGCTTCTTCAAACTGAGGAGTGTGGACGGTTCTCGGTCGACCATGTCCACATCGACGCTGAAACGTGCATGTTTCCCGTAGTCGCTGTGTAAGGTGTGTGAATGCCTGGTAGTTCGGCTGACGTTGTGCAGGGTATCTTTGGTTGTACACACATGCAGCTTCCCTGCCGTTACCTCTCACTTCACTATACACCAAGAACATATCAGTCAAATCAGAAGTTGTGTACTCATCCATTTTCACGTCTGCAGTACCTAGTGAATCGAAACAGTGACAGGCTGCGAATAACAGGCCGCTCGGGCAGACGGGGCGCGAAACTACACTGCTCTGGACGGGGGAAGGGCAACTGGCTGTGACGTATAACGTCGTGCATCATACCACCAACATGTTTTTACCACCGGGTGCAGGACGCGTTGCCTACTCACCGGACCATGGCCTTGCTACCACTTTACTCCTTGTTAGCGTTGTACGTGGAAGCAGTGGGTCCTAGAGCGTTGCAACTAGGGGGCCGTTTTTGCTAATTACGATGTCCTGCTTCATCCGATGGTATCCACAATCAATTTAATGTCACTGTGTAAATGTTGCGTGCGCCCAAAAGGTGCCAACCCCTATTATTTACATGAAGGAGGTGTGTACGACATAGCATACCGTCATTTTCTCCAAGATCTTGGTTTCATTAAGCCATATAACAATTTGTGTTCCCTCTAATGCAAGTACTTTGCATAATATCCCATGTGATATGCTTGTCGCCCTCTGCCTTTAAGGGCTTCTACAGCCCTTATTATTTGATATGGACCATGGTTGTCCTATATCAATCTTCCTCTTTTCCGGTCATGAATCATGTGCCTGTTTTTGTACGCATGTTTCCTAAACACGTTGTATAGTTTCAGTGTGTGTCAACAACACTAAAGTAACATGAGCAATCATCTTGGCCAAGTTATTTTGTGTTAATGACAATTTTAATTTGGTATCGAGGAAAGTATCAGTTATCGTAAGAATGTTTTGGTATTGATACTAGTATCGAGTATTGATAAAATATTGTATTGACCCATCCCTAGTTTTTAACATTGGCTGGTTATCTTTACATGTGCTTAAACTTCAAATCTCTCTTACTCGCATGTGGCTGATGGCTGTAACACCTCAACTGGCAGTTAAGCTGCAAACTACACATCATATCAGCAGTTAGCCTCCGAAACCTCTCAAACCCAAAATAAGCAAAAATTTGCAAGAAAAATCAGAAACAACAATACTTAACAGGCCCTACTTACATTCTCTTCATGAGCCAGGAGGCATAGCTGTGACCTTGGTCTACAGCTACAAAACAAAAATTGAAGCACAATACATGACCAGGTATTTCCTTAGCTTGCTGATTTACACATCACACACCACTTGGGCTAGGGATTTCTCTGGTTTTACACACAAGGGGGTTTGGCTTCTGTAACACTTCTTATTTTATATTTAACCTATGTAACACTCTTACACTGCTATCTACGCCAAACTCTATACTAAACTCGCACACTCTTTCATGGTCAGGGCTGTTTTCATGGTGAGGTGGAGGCTCTTAAGTGGGTGTGGCGTTGCCAAGGACAGCTACACACATGAAGTCTGTGCCTCTAAGAGGGTGAGGAGTTACCGAAGTAAGTTCCTGACACAAAGTCTTTCTTCTGCGGTGCCAGCCTTCTGAAGGTGGGGTGGTCGGCGTCACGGCTTTTATTGGTAAAGCCCAGGCCTCCCCTTGACGTTGGTGCAGCAGGCTCACCACGGCTGGATTCTGGGCTGCAGTGGCATGTAGCATGGTTTAGCTGACGGCGTTGGCAGTTCTGGGTCAATGGGACGAGATTAAGTGACCTGCTATACGTAGGTCTCGGCCCCTGCTCTCAGCTGACTGACTCGAGGTGTAGCGACAACTTCCTCTCTAAGAGGGTGGTTGGCAGGCTGCTTCCCCGCCCCTGTAGCAGCCGGCGTGGGGTACGGAGACTGCACTGGAGGGGGCAGTGCTTTCTGTTCCCTGCATGCTGGTTGGTCCACCAGGGGTTGCTCAGAGTGCCTTCTTCTCCCATTGGTTGGCGCTGGCTTGGGCGAAGGCATGTGCTGTGGCCTGTAGATGGCGGCAGCATGGAGAGAGTAGGAGCCTGGGCGTGACTGGAGGCTGGCACCGCAAAATCTGTCTGGCCACAAACAATCACGTGTCCATGCTCTGGCTTTACTTTTGGTGGCGGCGGTGGACTACGTAGGGTTTTTTGTTTGATATCCTTATCAAAGGCTCTCTTGACGTGTGTCATATGCACCTTGCATATATTTCTGTTCCTGTCTTGTACCCACAACGTATTTACTTGTCGTTCAGCTACGTGGTATGGACCTTCCCATTTAGGGTGGAACACAGCGTAGAAGTCCACAGCCTTGCAGCTAAGTAGTCATGTTTTGACATGCATGTTTTCTCCTTTTAAGACTTTTCCAGGCTGGCGTGTAGGTGCGGTATATTTGCGCCTAATATAGCAGGCTTTGTTTGAAGGGACTGTATCAGCCTGCTTCATACGTTCTCTGTGCATTTTTTCGGCTTGAGGAATTTCATGGAGTTCAGCTTCCCAGTCCCATTCTTTGGCTCCATGTAGGGGGTGGCTGAACAGAAGCTTGCTGGGTGAAGCTCCTAGAGCTTCATTACGTCGATGGCAGAGTGTAAACTTTATGTCGATGAGTCCCATATTTGGTGATCCCCTTGCATTTGAATATGGAGACCTTTCTTAATCTCTTGGTTCCTCTCTCCGTTAGGTTCCTGGGGGGTGGTAGCAGGGTGTAGTCCAAGGTTGAACTCCATCTGTGACAGTCGTTTTCCCATGGTGGTCCTATGAACTGGGGTCCATTGTCGGTTAGGAT
>NQII01003059.1:223058-247864 GCA_002778355.1 Clitarchus hookeri
GGGGGGGGGGGGGAATTCCCTCTCCATCATGTCGATTATATTGTCTTGATGTCTGCTTTAGCGAGGGGTATGCTTCGGCCAACCTAGAAAATAAATCGGTGACCACCCCAAGATATGCTGTTTTCCCTTCTGGAAGTGGTGATACTGTCCCATTAGGTCGACTGTGATTTTCTTTCAGGCTTGCATCAGTCTATGAGAAATTGCGGTGGTTCTTAAGGCTCTGTGTGCTTTCGTGCTGGTGCAGCCTTGGCTTTGCTGGACATAGGCTTCCACGTGTCTACTGATTCTGTCCCAGGTGTATCTTTGGTTAATTTCGCAAAGTGGCTCCTTCACTCTGGTGTGTTCCGCAAGGGGGTATTGGTGGTAGTAGCAGATGGCCACCCTCAGGTTGTGCAGCACCCACAACTTCCAGTCTTGAGTATTGGTGTGGGGACGGGCCCATACATACCCTTGCTCTTCTTTGAAGCATTTCGGGTACTTTTCTAGTAGGTTTTGCACTTTTGGGTCGGCTTGCTGTTGTTTGCAAAAATTGCTTGTCTGATTTGCGCTTCTAGTAGTTGTATGTAACCTTTGAGTTCTCCTTCCAGTGCAGAGCGTATTCAGTAGGGAGCATCCTCTCCTAATCTGCCAGGTCGTCCCTTCCCTGGTGGGGTTTTGGAGTTCTAGAGAGGGTGTTGGGCGTCTCATTCTGCTTCCCTGGACAGTGCTATATTGAAAAGGTAAACTCCTACAGCAAGACGGCCAAGTGGCCGAGCTTGGATTTGGTAGCACTGGCAGTATGCTACCAGGTTAAGGCGCAGTTGTCGGTTCGCAGAATAAATGGTGTGTCTTCCATGTGGTCACGGAATTTCTTGAGTGCCCAAATTACTGCCAAACATTCCTGTTTGTTGGAATTGTACCTCTTTTCCGTGTCAGACAGTAGGTGCTGGCGTAGCTAAACACCTGTCACCATCCGTCTGGTGTTTCCTGGAATAAGACAGTTCCTAGACCTATTCAACTAGCGTCCGTCTGGAGAATTTGTAATAGGCCAGAGAGTGGCCAATAAAGCATGTCCGGCTGTGCGAACTGGTTCTTGAGTGTTTGGAAAGTGTCCGGCCCTGGTCCTTGTGTAAAAGGTTGTTTAGTAGTCCCTTGAGTTTGACGATATTGGGGATGAAGTTGCAAAGCTAGTTGCAGAACCCCAAAAATGTCTGCAACTGTTTCCTTTTCTTTGGCTTAGCTGCCTTATCTATTGCTCGGATTTGCTTGTTCTGAGCTAAATTTTCTTCGGGAGTGACTCTGTACCCCACGAAGTCAGTTTCAGTTTTTCTGAAGTGGCATTTAGATAGCCGGCATTTGAGGCTGTGGACTTCAAACTTCTCTAAGAACCAATTGAAGGTGGCGCTGGTGCTCTTCCCAATTCTTAGACAAAATTATTACATCATCTAGGTAAGCGTAAAAGATATTGCCAAATTAGCCAGTGAAAACTGCTGCATCCATAAGGCAATTGGAACTTAGCGGGTGGTTTCTTAAGGTCAAAGGGCATGACTTTGAATTGGTGTGCTTATCCATTATGAGCAATGAATGTTGTATATGGCCTTGATTGCAGGTGGGTGGGTATCTGCCAATATCCACAACGCATCTTGAGGGTACTGAAGATTTTGTCTTCGCCAAGTTCCTTGAGCATGTGCCCCAAATTCAGTGATAGGGGAGCTACTGGCTTGGTAATCTGGTTCAGGTTATAGTAGTTGCCACAAAACGAGAGTGTGTCATCTTTCTTGAGTACTAGGACAACTCGAGCATTATAGGCAGAATCTGATGGCTCGATGAAGTTCAACTGCTGCATCTCCTGCTGTTTAATGATCGCTCTTCTCTTGGCTCAGACCTTCCCTGGTCAGTTGTAGATTATCTGGAAACTGGTCAAGTGTATCTCATGCGAGATTGTGGTGATTTAGCATAGTGTGCTGCGCTTTTCGAACTCCTATCGGTGCTCCTGCACAATTTGCGTTAGTTGTTCCACAGCTTCTCCGTGCAGCTGGTGGTTCAACTTTTCCCCCCAAGGTGGGTAGCTGTTGTTTCAGTTCCGCAAGCTTGAGCCAGGTTATTGATCTCCTTTTCGTAGCGCCTAGATATATTCACCCTTGTTGGTAGTCCAGGATTGCTTGCTTTTCCGACAACCACGGCTGACCTAAGATGATTGCCTCTCCCAGTTTCTTCACCACGTGAAACTTCTTTTGGATGGTTCTGTCTGGAAACATCAGCGTGAGTGACAGTTCCCCTTCTGTTGGTAGGCGGGTTCCTTTCTGGGCCATATGGATAGTGGTGTTCATCCAGAACTCTCGAGGTATGTCTTGTTTTCGGATGACGTTGACCTTGGCAGCAGTATCCAAGGTCGCTAAAACTTCAGATGTCTCAATGAGCACAGTGATGCGGGGGTGAGAGTCGTAGACGACCTTCTCCTGTACAACGGCTACTTCAAGCGCCTCCTCCTTTACTATACTGGTGCCCCGGCCCCATTGGGTTTCCCAGCCTTCTCGTTTCCCTGGGTCTTGGGGTGTGTAGGAGGGGCAGAGGTTGACTCCTTCGTCCTCCCTTGTGTATGAGCTTCAGTGTCAACCATTATTCCGGCAGAGGAGTGTGTGGCTTTGCTTCTCACTTGAGCCTTACAGATGTCTGCCGATTCTATCTCTCGAACACGCATCCCTTTTACCAGTTCTTCCAAGGTATCTGGCTCTGTGTTTTTTAGGTGCACATGTATCTCCAGCAGAAGTAAGCAGGTTATCAGTTCTACTGCGTAGAGCTCTTCTCTTTCTTGATGTATTCGCTGAAAGATTACGGTTATGCTGTAGGAACAGTTCTGCCTCTTCGTTGCCCTTCTCGACCTTCGTTCGTGAGCTGTGCTACCATGTGTGTGCCCGAGAAGTGGGCTATGAGTTGCTCTGATAGCTCATCCCAGTTGGTCACAAATTCCCTGTATTTGTGCAACCAATTTTCTGCATCTTCTTGTAGTTTTCCCTTTGTTTTGAGGACCCACAAGGCCTTACGTAGTAGAGTTCTTTTGAATTCTGTCGTACATGACTGGAGGCATTTCAGAGGATCCTTCTGCATCTTCCCTGCTTACTCAGGCAATGGTAGCTGGTGAAAGACTGGCAGCCGCTCTTGCACTACAGATTCTGGCCGGTGTGGTACCAGTTCTGGTGCGAGTCTGCATGTCGGGCACTTGAATATTAGACAGTCTAGGTCTCTGGCTGTCTCTTGTCATACAAGGCAAAGTTGATGGAAGGTGCACTGGCATTCATGGCAGGCTGTCATATAGACTCAATTTCCTGGGTAACCGGCATAATCACACTAGTGATGTCTGTCCCTGCAGTTCAGACATCAGTTTTCCAACCATTCAGTATCTCGTTTCTTGTCCTCCCAATGCAGGCATAAGTAGTAGAATGTGACATTGCAGTGCATGCACATGATGTACTAATGACCTGTGCCAGGCACTCTTCTACTGAACGAACCTGTTCTTCGAGCTCTGCAGTGTTCTCGGCTGTGGGAATTTTGGCGTTGCTAATGGGTGCCACTAGGATTTTTCACTCAAATTCTTGAAGTCGGTGCTGTGGTGTATACATGAGGGTCCAAGGAACTTTTCTCAGGGTTTTCCCAGTCTTGAGAACATTGGTTAGTAGGCGCAATTTCTTCAATGGCCCCAAGTTGGCCGCCAAGAAAGAAAAAGACTTGACGCTCTACCTAATGGGTGCCTCTTGTGTTGGCCAGCATCAGTACTTACCCACCACCTCCCAAGATGGCTGGGAAGCAGGCTTTGTCAACTTGACAGAGTTTCTTGTAGGGGTAGAAGTGGCAGGTTTTGGAACCTCAATGACATGATGTTGCACACAAGGAGATGCGCTGGCGAGTGTAGGCCTAGTTGGTACTCGTCATGGAGCGTAGCTAGGAACCAGGCTCAGGTGCCTGACCATCTTGTCTGAGGCTGAGGTCCGACTTGGAGCTGCTGGTTTCTTTGGTGGTGTGGGAGGCAGTGGTGATATAGCTCGTGGGACGTGCCAAATCAGGTTCTTGTGTCCTCTGGTATAGCTGGTGGTAGTATCTCTCTGTCGAGCAGCTTCCTCTCTCTTCCCAGTATAGACCGGGCTGGCACCCAGTTCTTTACTCTCCAGGCCTCCAACCAGGACTAGCCCATGCTTGACTGCTTTCCTCTGCCCATCCCTGTGAAGTGGCAGAGAGGGTGAAAGTATTGAGAGGTTGACAGTGGGTATACCTAGGAGTAGGCATGGCCTGAGAGGAAGTAAAGGAATACTTGGTTTGTGCGCGGAACTTCACTGGCAGTCCCAAGCTCTTGACAGAAGAAGTCAGCAGATGCCCCGTCTGCTCTCGCCTTACTAGGGAATGCGGAACTTTGCCATAGATCCAAGCACTCACGAAGAGGTGGGGCTCCTTGAAGGTGAGGTTGGGAACAATTAAGTAAGTGGTTTTGTGGACAAAGCAGGAGATAGCGGGAGCAAGGTAGAGGAGTGAAGAGTGGTGGGAGTGATAACTCAACCAATTTTGGATTATGTCTGTTTATTGACTGATCAGTAAACACACACAAGCCAGTCTGTACCCTGACTAGGGACTGAAGGGCAGATCCGAAGAGGCCAACCAGAGTGACACCTAAGACTCGATAGACGCAGAGTTGCGGTGGGTGAGGGTGACCTCAGTCAATGGTACTCAGACGTGTGAGACTAAGTGCCGGGCTACTGTTAGCTGAGAAGCACGGAGAGCTTCAGTGCACTGGCGGGCAGCGTGGCGTTCTTGTCTGATAAATGATGATCAACTAGCAGTTAGTAAAGCTTCGCATCGGTATACGTTCGGGCAGAGTACCACACTACGAACGAAGCTGGTGGTTGTAGAATCTGTGTGCGCTTGGCCAGAGTGATGTCCGGCAACTGTGCTGTGAGAGACCAGCCTCGAACTGCGGGCTGCTAGCTCTATATAGACCTGGAGCACAGGGCCAGTGTGGGGGTGCAGGTGGAGCAGAGAAGTTGCGGAGAGAGAGGGCGGCGGAGAAGCCACGGAGATGGCTGAAGGCATCTAAAGCTGTCCCTCGATTCCCATAATGTGGCCAAAGGTTGAAGAGTTAGAGAACTGTGCTGTGGTGCAAAGCAGGTTGCAGTCCAACAGAAGGCATCAGCTGGCCAAGCGAACCCTGGGCTTCAAGGGCAAGTTGTGGCATGTGGGGCATAACATCTCTTCTTAGGAGGGGACTGCGTCTTTGGCAAGGCTAGACGGTGTAATGACGACAGTTGCGCGTCAGATTTTATAGTCACCATTCTGTAAATAAGTGTCTGTCTCACTTAAAAATACACATGGCCTTCCGCAATACAACTCCCCCAAATTTGGTAAGAATGGGTTGATTGTTTCCTGAGATATGACATAAAAACTTAATTTTTTCATGTTGCATGTTTTACGAAATTCCGGACAAAAGATGATCGGTGTAGACGTATTTGATAGTTGTAATATATAACTGACTGTCATCATACAAAATTAAGTTTGAATTGATTAGATGGTTTTGATGATAAACTAAGATGCTTATGTGGCTGTCATTGTGAAAATAATTGTCTTACATACTTAAAACATACCATTTTACATCATCTGCTGCAACACTACTTGTTTGCCAAATTTGGCAGGAATCTGTCAATTGTTTCCCGAGATATGACATAAAAGCTTTATTAATCGTGCGACGCCATTTTACAAAATGGCGGACAAAAAATGCTTTGTGTAGATACAGTTAATAGTGGTAAAATCTACTGCTAGCATACAAAATTAGATTGGTATTGATTACATGGTTACAACAATATAGCATTCTAAGCTAAAATATCTATGTGGTCGCCATTTTAAAAATAAGTGTCTGACACACTGAAAACCTACAAAATTTGGTCAGTATTGGTTAAATGGTATAGTAGGTATACCAAACAAACATAAAATATTTGAATTACTGCCATTTTGAAAATAAGTACCTAATCAAGTTTAATTATGTACATTTACCTGACCTGTCATAGTATTACTTACATACCAAATTGGGTGAGAATTGCTTTGATAGTTTTCAATATATAATATAAAATCTTTGTGTTTTCATTTTATGCTATCTTCCAAAATGACAGACAACAATTTAAAAATTTAATGTTTACACAATGATGTGTCATACAAAATTTGGTTTGGATCAGTTGAATGGTTCCCGAGATATGACATATCACCCTCAATATTAAAGTAAGTTCCGACGTGGTTGAAAACTATATATGTCAAGTGTCTTTGCTAAGTTCTGTATCTGTACAGAGTTTGGTGAAATTTGGTTGATGCATTCAAAAATGAAAGTGGGGTCACACACACACACATGCACGCACACACACACACATGTGTGCATGCACGCACATGTGCACACACACACACACACTCTCTCTCTCCCTCCCCCTCTACTAATTAAAATTTGATGGTCATTGTGACCAACCTACACAGCATGTAAACAGTAGAAGGCTTCATTTACAAAGTACTGTTTCAGCTGATGGTTGTTACGAGTTGCGAGGTACGTGTTATTATGTTGGTGTTTAGGCAGGTAGTTACAACATCCATGGTTAAAATTATGCTCATTGAAAAATGTACAATTTTTCTGGATTATGGAGCAAGGGGTATTAAATCATTTAGTAAATTATTTTTGTATTTCATATTTCATTAAATGTAGTTCGCCGTTGGTGCCTTTTTAGAACATTCTCCTCAATGAAATGAATTATTGACACGTGTCTGCCGCTTTTATAAAAGGATATGTTGTATGTTGTGGTCTGCTATTTTCCTTGATCATTGCAAAGCGTGAGTGAAAGAGTATTTATGTTGTGAAGTTTAAATTTGTTAGTTTCAAGAAATAGCTCAAGTGTTTTGTTAATTAAATAAGTCAGCAAATAAATTATTTTGTATCATTGGCCTACAAAAGTAATCATCCAAAGCTCTCCACTAAGTTTTAACGTTCGGGCAGATTACACTGCCGAATGTTACGTTGCCATGGCTTGCTCAAAGGTGAAACACAAGACTCAGTACAATTGACGCAGATTAATTGAGAAATAATAAGTTCCAAGTTCCAGGTTAGTTGTTATATATGTTTATTTAACATTTAGCGACACAGTTCACAACCGAATCTCATATGCAGAGTACGAACATTCTCATATAAATATACCAGTGCAGAAACAGTGCCACCGTAGTTTACAGATTATTGATGTCTCAAACTTGCATCGAAAGAAATATTACATGCGTCAACCTCCCACACCGGCGGAGAAATAAAATAAAGTCTAGTTGCCGATGTGGGGGTTATCGTCCTGCCCGACGCGACCTAGACCACCAATGTTTAACGGAACTGAAGGGCGACTGCCCTCGATGCCGACTGACTTGAAGTGAAGTGCTACTGAAGTGAGACTGCTCAATGACTGACTTGAAGAAGATGGAGGGCTACAGACACACGCGTCTTTTGTGTGTTGCCTCTCACCCCCCCCTCTCCTGAGATAAGGGCCTGGCCACGCACACTCTCAACACGTTATCGACACTGACATATTAACAAAACTTCCTTGTACACACTAAAACTGCGCCGGAGGAACTAAAACTTGTCTACGTCACCTGAAAGTATCTAAATAATGCTGACGCTTAAAAAAACTCCAAAGTTCGAAACAAAACGACAACCATCCGCCCGATAACCGTAAAACGGCAAACGTCTGCCCGATAAACAAACTATCATGGGAAACGAGCCACCATGGCTTTAATTTCAAACCTGATAAAAATATTATGAAGCTTGGAAAAGCTTAAGAGAAACGAAAGAAATTTAAACACGTGTCCCGAAATTTAAGAATATTGCGTCATTACAAAGTAAACAGTAAGTTTGCGTTTTTTGTAGATATTATTTTTATAATTTTTAGAATATTTTTAATGTATTTGTCCTACAAAAAAACATTGTTTTACCCTCGTTAATGTTATTGAGACACTAACAATTTTTACTTGTGAAGTTAAATTTGCTGAAAATGTTTACATTGTGTATTTCCCACATTGGTATCAACAATGAAGTATTTATTAGGTTTTGTTACCGTATTAATTCCCATAAGGTCCGCACTTATTTGACCAGATTTTTGCCCAAAAAAAGGGTTGCAAACTTTATGAAATGAAGTCAGAAATTTTTATTTTTAAATTCAACATCATGTTTTTTATGGAATGAAAGGTAAATGTATGTATTTATAATGTGTTCCTTTTGGTTGGTATGATAATATAATATTGCGCAAAAATGTTAATAATAGTGCTGCGACTCACCAGGAAACACAGCTTGCATGTGGTAGTCAGAGCTGGCTGGCCGGCCGGCACATAGAAGAACTGGCGTCTGTATGCTGGTTGCTAGTTTGCAACAGCGCAGTGGGTCACCACATCTGCTGCGTATGCACTTGTACGTCCACACCCCTTCCTCCTTTTCAATTTCCTCCACCATCGGATGTTTAGAGGTAATGTGTGGGAGAGAGGCGTGAAGGGGAAGGGAGTTACCTTGCTGCCCGCGGCTGTGAGAGAGTTGCTCACCTCGTCCTATCCAGAGATCTGGGTATGTTGCATTCACGTGGTCACGCAGAATTCTTGTGAAATGGGTCACTGTCTTCCAGTAAGGCTGGCAATGTGAACTGCATAAACGACCAATACTGGAAGCCTGTCAAACGGGTTGGCAGTAATTACGACCAAATAACATTGTCGCCAAGTATTCCAACCCAAATGTTGATCTGATCGAATGTCAGTGCTGGTAGCCCCCATTGCAGTTGCATGTGGCTTAGTCATCCCAGATATGGCTATTTTGACTATTAAAACATCCTTCCTACATGAATGTAGCTTAGCGTGTGAACATAACAATAGCAGGAAAATCATAAACCTTTTCACACTTATGCAAGAACCACTGGCGAAAATCTCAACCAGGGGCATAATCCGCTGCTGTCCCAGAAGCTGTTCACATAGTACACGCCATATTGTCACATTTGATGCATCCATTTCACATGCTATAGCACGGGTGCTAGTAGAAGGGTTTTCCTCTGCACTCTTCACGACTGCCTCTTCAAAACCCTGGTTCAAACGCTTCTCTGTTGACCTGGTCCACCTTGCCTCAAAAATGTGTCCGTTTGTCATAGTCGCTGTGTGATGTTTCCGAACGATGGCTGTTAGGCTGATTTTGTGCAGGATATCGTTGGCTGTACAAACTTGCAACTTCCCTGCTATTTCCTGTCGCCTCTCCATACACCAACACCATGTCCATCATCTTCGAATTAGTGTACAATGCCAAGGCCTTCTCTTGCAGTAGTTAAGCTGCACAATGGCTCGCAGTGAATAACAGGCTGCTCTGGCATCATGGTGGGGCAGTGACAATTGTGACTTCGGGAGGGGGGGGAGGTGGTTGAGGAGTAGGAAACTGCTATGACATTCAATAATGTGCATTCACTATTGCAAGCTTTATTCAGGTAAACAAATCACTGACTGTAATATGAAGCTAATGTTTTCTGGTAGGATGTCAGTGTCTTCATCACTGCCCACACCTAAGTGTAACCCGCTAAAACATGTGGTTACAGTATCTGCAGAATGGCTAGAGTTAGGCAATTGTACAGAAATGTTGTTTCTTCGTTTCTACCCTCTTTCTTCATAATGTGCCACCAAATACAACTAAACGTCTGTGTAGCACATTTACTAATTGTAATTTGTTTGCTGCCTATTTGTTCTTGGCAATAATTATTCAGTGTGTGACGTCGTATTACCGTCAGTATGTGTTCACCTCAGGGTGTTGAAGTGTTGCCTACCCACCAGGCCAAAAGTATTGCTACAACTGAAACCTTTGTGTGCATTTTACTTTAAAGCGGTGGGTCCTAGAGAGTTGCAATGAGAGTGCCTTTTTGGCTAATTATGACATACTGCTTAATACGACGGCATCAAACATCAACTTTACCCAAGGTAAAAAATTGTTTACAATAACAGCGTGCAAACTGCTATTGTTTACATCAGGGTTTCCTAACCTTTTTCAATAACGGACCCCTAGGAAATCAAGCACAATTTAATAAAAAAACAGCAAAAAATTTTGGACCATTAATTTTAGTACTACAAATACAAAAAAAAAATACTTTTTTTATAAAAAATACGTTAATGTGAAGGTTGGTGTTGCTTTTTTGCAACTAAATTAGTGATATTCGGGTTTATGTTACTACTAAGTTGTAATCTCAAATCGGATTCCACTTGTAATCTATTCAGTTATGGCCCGCACTCACTTATTTCACTCACTTCAGTCAGTCTCGCACACCACCCGCTGGCGCACGTTCGTCGTGCTAAGTAAGTGTAGCCATTACGAGACTTTTGGTGGCATTTATTTATTATTGTTAAATGGTCCAGAGATGAGACTGTGGACCCCCATACATATACTTGCGAACACCCAGGGGTCCGCGGACCCCAGGTTAAGAAACACTGGTTACATGATGGGGGTGAGTACGACGTACCATACCTTAATTTTATCCAAGATCTTGGTTTAATTCATTTGTATAGCAAAGTTTGTTCCTATAACGCAAGTACTTTTCATAATATCCCTTATAATATGCTTTCGGACTCTGATTTTAAGGGCTTCTACAGCCCTTATTATTTGAGATGGATCATAGCTGTCATATTTTTAATTTCTTCTTTTCATGTCCGCAATCCCCTGCACTGTTTGGTCACATGTTTCCAAAGCACGTATATTGTAAACAGGTAAATAAGGTGTGCATGGTGTTTAAAGAGTAAATATATAAACTATATTGTACTGAGTGGATGGAACTGTATAGTTATTTTCCTGTGGCAGAGATGGTTAAGCATTGAAGTTTGGTGTATAGTAAATGTACCTAATATTGAAGTAGATCTAAGGAATATAAATGTGGTGTTGTGCTTTTCAATTTCCTGTTCACTAACTTTTTGCCAGTTGCTCCGAAATAAATAAATTTATAACGTTGAATTAAGTCTACCTAACACCTCTGCCTGTACAGACAAGTAGGTTACACTATATGAGTTTCTGTATTTATTATTTTTACACTAAAACAATAAACACAGTTCCCCTGTTTTCCAACCTTCTTAAGACAAAAAAATATTTGTTCATAACAATATAGGTATGAGGAGTTACAAGGATATGTCAATGGCTTGCACGTAATTATAGTTTCCTTCATACGTGAACATAACACATCACTGCGAACATTGGTTTGAAATACATTTCTTCCCGTCGAACTACTAAAATTTTTGTAAATGTGTAACTGATTTAATTTCTAGCATGTCATACAACACACAATGCATCACAGCTGTAGTGAAGTATTAAAAAACATACTTTAAAACATTTTCAAGTAAAATCAAAGAAAGTTTTAATTTTTAGAGCTTTTAAAGTTGACAGTTGTTATTTAATTTCAGTTCAATGTTACCAACACCAAATTTCCAGGGTTTTCATAACAGTAGTGAAAATATTTTTGTAAGTATCAAATACTGAAATACTAGCTGTAATCTTCTAAAAATTATGGACAAATAATACTCCTAAAACCTGTTCCATGCATGAGTATGGTAAGTTCTGTACCATTGCTTAGTCACAACTCTACCAAATAGCTCCAATTTTGACATTATACTTTCAATTTAGTTTGTAACACTTAATGCAGTTTTGCGAAAGTCCATCTACACAAATAATCCTTGTAATATATAACATTACAATTTTCGCCTATGCTTTTGTTAGGAGAAAATTACTTTTCATTTATAAAATCCTTCTAGATTCTTTATGTTACAGGAAGCGTATGATTTTACGTTTTCCCACAGCCGCTTGTGTACTATGAAGAGCTAAAACATGCCTGAAACTGTTGTGTGTTAATAACACTCTAAGAATGTTCACGTTAAGTATTTATCCGTTTAATGATGTTATTGCTCAAAATGAATGTCATACAGAGTTAGTTACGTATTGTAAACATGATTCCGGGGTTTCCCCTCACAGAATTCATCATCATTTGGACACAGGGGGGGAAAATAAGTTGCCATATTAAAGAAAATTTTGGTGGCCAGAAGGATGTGAGTAGTTTACAGCAAAGGCATGGAGTTCACCTACCATTGTCCGAAGCATGGTTGGGGGAATACAGGGCCCTTCTCGAAAACAGTCCCCACTGCGCAGGTGCTGTTTCAACTGTCCATCCCTTCCCACTCCGAAAAAAGGGTTTCTGCATCAGCATCTTTAAAGTGCACACACAAATACCTGAAGATCGAGAGTGATCCTCCGGAACATGCCAGACACAAAGCAAACAAGGTTTTTCCACATCTCTCTGTTTAACATGCACTTCACCTGTGATGGACATCAGTAATGATGTCATGTTTGCTGAACAGGAGGCAGTGGAAAGGCTGCTTTACCCTGTTTCCAACATCTTTTGTTGATAGGCTCATCTGTGAAAACAGTCCCTCTCCCCTGCCCCCCTAAGACTCTGACCCTCATCAGTGTCAAGCTGGTAGATTATCTCACAGCAGGTGGAGCTTAGGACAAAAACTACAACCTTTATTTTAAAAACAGTGGAAGTTTAGCATCTTTTTCACTGAGACTTTCATTTCCAGATGCTGTGTACTGGTGGTGAAAGCGCACTTCCTTCTTACTGGGGAAAACTTTCAATGTTTACAAAGGCAAGACTTATCAACTATTTATACCGAAGAATAACTCAGAACTACAGTAACGTTTTATGTTTGTCAAATCGGCTGAAAACTATATGCAGTTCATGCATCGGCAGAAGCGCAGATTCGGTAACATCAGCAAATTCGGCAGAAGCCTGTTTGAATCGGCACAGCTCTAAAAGCCAAGCCAATTCACACTAAACATCAGAAAAGTAACATCAAGCTGTGTTGCTTTTTAGGTGAAATACAAAAATTTTATAAGTTACAAGAAGCTACATACAAAATTATTAATTTGATGTAACCAAACTTCTGAGTTATGCTAAGTTTGTATGAATGATAGTACTTTTAATTAGTCAACATTTGTGAACTACTTTAGAAAGACAATGCGCAATATATTGTTACCGCATTCTGTTTCCAAGTAAATAAATTTTAATTTTGAGGTGAAATTTAAATTTTTTTATAATCTAATTTAAAGGTTTTTTGAAATGTGAAATGTAAACTAGGATTAGATACCCTGTTAGAAATAGCTCATTATACATACATAAATTCAGCTGGACAACTAGCGACACAGGAAACTTACTTGGTCGCCATCTTGAGATCCACTGCTCTTCCTAGTTGCACGATCTACTTCCACAACAGTTGTATCCTTGCACTCAATACGAGATAGGTCCACATGCAAGCACGAGTATATAGCACAACATCACAACTACTCACACAGTTATGGCTTGGAAGGTAACACAACACAACACAATAACAATACAGAACAGAAAACAACATATAGAGTGTATATACAATTGGTGCACACAATCTTGAGGAAGGTAATTACTATACAGGAAGTACATGTGTACTCCTAAAAATGGTTACCAACATTTTGGCATTTATTAAAGCTGATAATCACAAACGTTACTAGATTCCAGATCCATACAAAATATTTTAAGTTTAACAAAACGTACTACAAAACATAGAATAAATCAGTGAATTGCTCTGTCAAATTAAGAATATTTAACACATGTTATGCAAATTATGAATAAAATACAATGATTTAAAACAGTTATAATTTGCAGAATACAATTAAAGTGTTACACTGACTAGACTGGTAAATATGAGCTATTACAATTACTTAAAAGCTCAGTACAGTCTCCTTTTATAAAATGAAGACCTTAAAACCTTTATTAAACAACCACTTAAAAAAGTAGTATCGTTGGAGGCAGTTGAATGACCCATAAAAACTCCAAAGTTACTACGCCCAACGCAAGAGTCGTGGACACGAAGCATATTGAAAAAAGGTTAAAACATTCTTGGGCACCAAACAGAACTAGACACTACATGTTAAAACTGGAAACACACAGCAAAGCTAAGTTTTAGTTAAGCCGAAACCAAATTTGGGCTGGTGTCTGGAACAACAATTTTGAAAAAAAACACTAACTTACCGCATTCTCAAGACAACACATTTACGCAACACAAATATTAAAGACAATTAAAAAGAGGCCCAACTAATACACAACTTGCTGTCCACGACTCACCGTTTCAAATTGCTCCCACATCACGGCAACTCAAGTGACGAAATATAATAGACTAGCTGTGCTCACGGCTCCACTTGCATTGACTACAGAATTATAGTTTAGGTTTTTTTAAAAATAAATAATCAAAATTTGCAGCGGACTCGCAATAAATACACTCATATGTTCGAACGTGATTAGTTTGTTCGACACCAGCCGACTGAGTGCCGGCAGAGCGCACGCGACTTGTGTTACCCCTCCCCCTCCCCCCTTTCCGAAACAAACTTAAAGAGAGAAATAACTGTATTTGTTAGTAGACAGACACTGATCATAAACACAGAACAGATCACTAATGATGACAATTTTTGGTTCTAGAATCACTCTTTTACATAGTCACTGGTTGTCATTTATATTTCTTTGTAAATCTAGGTAAACACTAGCAATCAGTTCCGTATCACTCTGCACCAAATTACTAAAATCCCCCGTTAGTGATACACAGCCCTCGGCATCTGTTTCTAACCACCCATCTCCCATTTTTAATAGTGTATCAGCATAATGTCCTGTATCAATGTCATTGTAGAGGTGCACTCTCATATTTATCATCAAGCTGAATTTCTTGACATTTGCCCATAAGTTTGATGACTTGAGGAAGGCTTTGATTTCATCTGCAGGTGTGCCCCTCTGAATCACCGGTAGAGTTTGGCGGAAGTCACCAGCCAGTAATACAACCATTCTTCCCATAATGTCTGTATTGTTTCGTATATTTTGTAGAGTTCGATTTAGGGTCTCTATCACTTTTTTGTTTGACATTGTGCTTTTGTCCCACACTAACAACTTACATTGATGCAGCATTGTACCCTGAGCGCTATTTTTACTAAATTTTTTTTTCCTGAGGGGACGAGATATTTTTATGGGTTAAAAAGTAGCGTATGTCACTTCCCGGCCCTCCAACTATCTCTGTACAAAAAATCACGTTGATCCGTTGCGACGTGAAATGAGGACAAACAAACACTCACACTTTCGCATTTATAATATTAGTTAGGATGTTGCCTCATCACAGCAAACGCCCTAAGGATGACAAATTTGACATCTTAAATCATGTTGTACCTTCTCTGGGACTCGTACAGGCGATAACCGGGCATAAAATAGCAGCGTCTCAAGGTGTGCAACAACATAAATAAACTGCCCTGTTGACAAAAAAATTATGACGCACGAGAGGAAGGGAAATTAAGGGTAGGAAAAGGGAGGGGATCTGAGCCGGGCTGAGCCGGGCAAAGAGCAAGTCACCATGCACAGTAGAAAAAGATGAAGACGTCTGGCATGTTGAGTCCTAGCGTCTCAACCCCCACCACAAAACCTGTGCACTGGCGACAAGTCTCTGAACAACTTGACAAAAAATATCCAAACAATATGCAAATATGAACGATAGAAAACTCGTAGTCACTGAAGTAGAAATTGAAGAATAGTAAAAAAGTCCAAAAATAGGATAGACTTCAAAGTTATACGCAGAACATCACATAGAACAGTCCAGCAACAATTTACAATATGGAGTGATCAGCTCCTTTTTGAGGTTGAAGTTGACAATGTAGTCTATGTAATCCCCAGGGACAGTGGGCAGCCTAGTGGAAAACCACTCAGCGCCATCAGAGCAGTCTCTTCTCGAGCACATGGCACAGGAGCATGCCAGCATCAAGGGGGGTTGCGGATGGAGATACCAGTTGAAGTACTACTTCCTCCAGCAGATGACGCGAACCACATCTCCTCAGCACAACGGCGGCGCAAGGTGGGCTCAGCGTGATGGGGTGGGAAGATGGGAAGCATGCAAAATAACGATGGATTAGAAAAGGGAATACAGAACAATGAAGAAAGCATAGGAAAAGGGTTTGGGAAACAACGTGTGTGTAAAGAATTAAACATGAACAGCCGAGCTGCAGGTACAAAACATAATCATTAAACAATTGTGTTGCAAATAAGGTTTCAACTGATACACGTGTGCATTTCTAAATAACCGGTTTAAGCTGGGCGACACAAGACTAACAGTGTTAGGACCTAGAAATTTATTAATCGTAAACGGACCAAGAAACTTTAGTATCAGCTTCCTCGTTATATCCTTCACCATATCTGCCAACATTTAATTCTTACATAAGACCAGGTCTCCTGACTTGAAACTAACTGGTAACCTGCCCTGGTTCATCTTAACGATAACCTGCAGCTTTGCTACCCCGAGCCTACAGTGGACCTCCTCAAACAGGCAATGTAGGTCAGTGTCACCAAGGGAGGAGGGAAAAGAGGGGATATTCAAAATATTAAGTCATGGATGACTAAGTGGATGACCCTAGGAAAGGGAGAGAGGGTGGAACTCCCATGGAATCATGTAAGGTATTATTGAATCTTACATTTATGAAATCCAAATCCTGATCCCACATAATGTGGTCCTGATTATAGAAAATGTTTAAGCAATCCTTCAGATTCTTGTTAAATCTGTCGACCAGATTACCCATAGAGTAGTAAGGACTGGAAGTAAAATGTATGATAGCCCAGCGAAACACATGTTCTTAAAAACATTAGAGGTGAAATACTTGGCATTATCTGTAACAATCTCTACAGGAGCACTAAACACCTACACCTGATCAGTGAGTGCTTTAACAATGGACGATGTTTTCATATTTCACAACAGCAACAAAATAACAAATTTAGTAAAAGTATCCAGCAAAATTAAAATACGTACATTACTCTTTTTAGATCTAACTAAAGGACCAAATATATCTAAATGAACCGTGCTCCAAGGACCCTTGGAAATCTGTGTTACAGCCTGCCCAACGTTAGCATGCTGAACCTGCTTACACTTTTGACACAGGTCACACAAACGCACAAAGACAGAAATGTCGCCCCTAAGACTAGGCCAGGCAAACTGTACAGCAATTTTATTAAAAGTCTGACTGATGTCCGCCAAACACGGCATCATGAAAGTAGGACAATACCATAGGTCTCAGGGATTCGGGTACAATGATCTTACGAGCATGTCCAATTTTACCAGTAAAATACAGGCTACCATTATCTACAACATAAGGAAGTACATTGAAGAGCCAAAAAAACTGGTACACCTGCCTAATATCGTGCAGGGCCCCCCCAAGCACGCAGAAGTGCCGTAAGACGACGTGGCATGGACTCAACTAATGTCTGAAGGTATGCAGGAGGCAATTCACACCATGAATCCTGCAGGGCAGTCCACAAATCCAATCTGCGCCAATTTGAGATAGGGTTGCACGTCTGTCACGTTTAATGATTCTCGTCAGTCGTCGTTTGTCCAGTTCTTTCACTATCTTTTCCGGCCGCAGCGATATCGAAGATGTGATGTTTACCGGATTCTCGATATTCACGTTACACTCGTGAAATGGTCGTACGTCAACATCCAAATGTTATCGCTACCTCGGAGATGCTATGTCCCATCTCTCGTGCGTCGGCTATAACACCACGTTCAAACTCACTTAAATCTATATAACCTGCCATTGTAGCAGCAGTAACCGATCTAGCTGCCGACTGCATCGCGTTACTCAGATTGGTTCCATACCTGTGTTATTTGTATACGCAGGCCTATACCAGTTTTTTTGGCTCTTCAGTGTACAACGCCATTAGTCAAGTCCCTTTGTACTTGAACACAGAAACCGTCATCTGCCTGGGTTTGACGTAACTTATCAAAGAATTGGGGAAATCCTGTATAATATTGAGAGATCCCTCATGAGCCGCCATCTCGTCCATTTCAAAATGTGCTGGATCATACATTCTAGATAAGGCATCAGCCACCTAGGACATGATGAACCTTGAAATGAAAGTGAGACAGACGTAACACCCAGCGACCCAGTTTGTCCAGTTGTTGAGGATGATTGAGAACCCATCTCAAAGCCTGATTATTGCATTCGTCATATATTGAATACGACGCAAGTTTCTCAAGCCCAGATATGCATGCCAGGGTTTCCTTCTCATATATTCTCAGCCTTCGTTCCTTCTCAGTAAGGATTTGGCTGGCGAAAGCCACTGGCGCCAAACCCAACTCTGTTTGCTGACTTAGGACGGCACCCAAAGCCAGTAACGAGGCATCAACTTGAACAACAAAGCGGCACGAGAAGTCCAGTAGAAGGAGCACCAGAGGTGAAACTAGCTTTTCCTTAAGCTGGGAGAAGGCAGGCCCCTGCCTCTGACCCCACTGAAATTCAACCCCCCNTTTTTTTTTTTTCCGCTGCCAATTTTGAAAAATGCTCTATGAAGCGGGAGTAATAACCTAATATCCCTAAAAATTTCTGCACACTCTTCAAGGTCTTAGGTCGAGGGAAATTTAATATAAGGGCCACACGGTCTGGATCAGTCATCAGATCACCCTCACAGAGCAAATGTCCCAGAAATTTCACCTTGTCCAATCCCAAGGTGACTTTATCGGGATTTACTGTTGAACCAATTTCCCGCATTTTGAGGAACACCTGACGCAAGTGAGACTCGAGATAATCACGGTACACAATGATGTCATCAATGTAATTAAAAACAAATTTTAATTTTAACTCAGAAAGAACTTGATATAACACTCGTGACAAGATTTGGCTATCAAAATTGGAACCCATTGGAATGCGTGTGAACTTATACTGGCTCCGGTGTACTAAAAGCAGTTTACTTCCTACAGGAGGGATCCAGTAAACATTGGTGAAAGCTGTTAGTTAAATCTAGCACTGAAAACACACGGGCTTTACCCAAGTGCTGAAAGGCGCAATCAATGGTAGGCAATGGAAAACGATCTTTATGAATTTTTTTTGTTTACCAGGGAATGGTTAACTGCCAAAAGATACTTGTCACTATCCTTTTTATGCATCAAAAATCCTGGTGAACAATAATCTGACATGGATGGAACTATTACGCCAACTTCTAACAATTTGTTTATAATTTCCCGGAAGGCTTGGAACTTAGGAGGGGGATATTTAAAATTACTGTCGCGCACAGGAATATCATCCGTCAATGAGAACTTATAGGGGAGTAGATAGCATTTACCAATGCGTGAAGAGATGACATCACTAAATTCCTCCTTCAACTGATTTGATGGCACTTGAAAATCAGTGGCAGAAATCGCGTCATCAAGTAAAGGAGAGAACACATCCGGGACAGCGTCGACCTGATGTTCGGAGCAAAGCCAAAACACAAATAAAATTCGTCGAGATTAACTGACATCCTAGTCTTTCCCAGAAATTCGAGGCCTAAAATAATGTCCTTTGAAAGATGAGAAGAAACCTACCGATCTTAAAATGCAGGTTTACCACTACATTACTCCTAACGACGTCACCGTTAGCGATACACAAATGTTTCTCAGACATACATATGATACGCTCTTTGGAGATGATCTTGGAATCCAAGAGTTGTTTCAGAAAAGAATTACTTAACACAATGGGTAGCCCCAGTGTCAACCAAGGTGGAAAAATTCTTATCCCCACAGGTGATCAACACCGTACACTTCCTAATAGCGCACAGGACTTTATCTTTAACCTGACTGGAAAACCCACGCTGATTTACAGTCACTTTTTGTTTCCCGTCCTAGGATAGGATCTACGCAGTTGCCCGAGCTCGCCACATAGAAAACATTTTCTCTCGGATGTCGTACGCCTGCTGTATTGAAAATTCCATGCCAAGTGTCTCTGAACTGCACAATTACTGCAACGCACAGGGGAACCGCATTGCTTGACAACCTGTATATTGAAAATTTGGCCGGACGATGCAGAGTTGCAGTCGCAGTCTGCCCTTATGGCAGGTGAAAAACAAGCATGATACATGATACTCATGAAATTATTTGTGCTTCGGCACAAATAATTACACAAAACAAAATTGATTTAATTCCTTTATTTTGCCATATATATGTTTATAATAACAGACAGCACCCTAAAAATAATTACAAACATTTTGGCATTTATTAAAACTGATAATCATGAAGGTTACTAGATTTCAGAGCCATACACAATATTTTAAGTTTAACAAAACGTAGAATAAATCAGTGGTTTGCTCAGTAAAATAGAGAATATTTAATACATGATATGCATATTGTCAATAAAATACAATGATTTAAAACTGTTATAATTTGCAGAATACAATTAAAGCATTACGCTGTCTAGACTGGTAAATATGAGCAATTACAAAAAGGAGGACAGCCTTAAAATCCCAGTAAAGCCTCCTTTTATAAAATGAAGACCTTAAAACTTTTATTAAGAAAACCACTTAAAAAATGTAGTATCGGTGGAGGCAGTCAAATGACCCCTTCAAAGCTTCAGCGATTTAGATTCAAATAAACAAACACATTTAAAAGTTACTACTCCCAACGCAAGAGTCTTGGACACAAAGCATATTGAAAAAAAAGGTTGAAACATTCTTGGGCACCAAACAGAACTAGACACTACACGTTAAAACTGGAAAAACAAAGCAAAGCTAGGGTTTTAATTTAGCCGAAACCAAATTTGGACTAGTATCTGAAACCACAATTTTGAAACAACACTAATTTACCGCATGCCCAAGACAACAAATCTACACCACGCAAATATTAAGGACAATAAAAGAGACCCAGTTAACACCCAACTCGCTGTCCATGACTCATCGTTTCAAATTGCTCCCACATCATGGCAACTTAGGTGACGAAATATAATAGATGGTGCCTCATCACAGCAAACGTCTCCTAATGACAACAAATTTGACATCTTAAATAATGTTGTAACTCCTCTGGAACTTGTACAGGCAACAACCGGGCTTAGAATATAGTTCATTTCATATAAGAAGGCCACATTGTGACAGTCAGTGAGTGGCAATTGATGTATTCAAAACAAACAACGTGCCATTTACAAAATTCTGTATCAGCTGATGCACGAACGAACAAAAGTTAATATTACGTTGGCTATTCTGAGTGCACTGTCGACGCACATTAGACCAGCCGAAAATACGCTATAAGAAAGAGTTCCAAGGTTAATTAATACATTATATTTTACATAGTCATAAAACAGCAGTTTTTAGTTTTAGAAACTAAACATCATGATAAAATAGTAATGTATAGGTGTTCAAAATGAAATGCACAATAAAACAACCAGTATAGAAATAAAACACAATCTCAAAACATTTTTCCCATTTTCATACCGCCCTCTCCAGACCAGCTTTCTTTATGTGCTTGATATTAATTCCAAAAGCACACAGAAATATTGCATAATATTGTTGAATTGTTTTTTCTAATTTGGTGAAATATATTTCAAATACGTTTCGTTCCCAGCCAGTAATAGAACAACAGTCTACTTTACAAAGATGCTAGCTATTGTCGAAAAATCTGTTGTGCACGCGATCTATTGGTTCTTTTGCAAAGCATACACCATATTGTTCTCCGAAAACCCATTCCTTGTTTCCGAAGAGTGTGACACCGCACTCTCGCCGCACTAGCACGCCATACCTGTAATGTGTGTTGCACTCACGTATTCCCGCTGCTCCCCTGTACACGTTCTTGCCCTTCCAGTTATATTACGTTTACGAACAACTGTACAAATGCACTCCAAAATCAGTTTCGATTCCTCTCCCGCCGCTTGCCGTGCCTTCCCAAGGGGTTCACCAATTGTTGCATGTAGCAGCTAGATGCGCTGACTCGTCGGACCAGTTGAGGCCGAAAGGATAAAGTAAACATTGGCGCTATGATCATCAACTGTCAATAATCTGGCCTTCATATATGAGATCGCAGCTGTGTATTTCTGAGTATCAAGTTTGCCTAAAACGTCCCATGTACAGTACATTGACTAGGGGATCAGCTGATAATGACAGCATGAAAATAAACAACATCATTGCCATGTGGCCGATCAGCTGATGGCAGAAGGATACGTAGTCAGATGTAAACAGTGGTGCTACTTTCGCCGAGCTGTCAAAAAGTGACCTTCTTGTAGGGTACAGAGTATAGCAGGGTCTCGAGGTGTGCAACGACTTAAATAAACTGCCCTGTTGACAAAAAAATTATAACTCACGAGAGGAGGGGTAATCAAGGGAGGGAGAACTGGGGAGGAAAAGGGAGGGTATCCGAGCTGGGAAAAGAGAAAACCACTGCACACAGTAGAAAAAGATGAAGACGTTTTGCACGGCGAGCGCTAGTGTTACAACCCAAAATATTCCCAATGCGCCCCGAGGGAAATTTGAGAATCCTTGGACACTCAATATGAGACTCAACTATGTCATCCAGAATTTGAGACTTGTTACTCGACCATTTCCTGAGCTCAAAACCACAACAATATAAGAGTTCACACAGCTGATCTTTCAATGAACATGCTTCCTCCACAGTATTTGCACCCAATACGTCATCAGCAAAGGTATGGCTGAGAAGCGCAGTTTGGGTGAGAGGATATATTATGCAGATGGCAAGAAATGGAGATGGAGACAATCCGTATGTGACTGTATTATGTTGAAGAACCTGAAGTGGAAGAGTGGGGTCTTCACGCCAGAGAATCAGTATATGTTCTTTGTGGATCGATATCTGCCGTTACTTCTGGTTTATTTCACATATGAAGACATCCTTATAAAATTTAAAACGCAAGATGACATCTACCATATCATTTGGAAGTTTGGGTTCCCGGTAGAAGAATCGAGAGACACACCGTTCAAAGTTTTGGCACTCCCATCAAACACCACCCCAAGTTTGGTCGGCAAGCTTAAACTTTTGAATACACCTTGATGAGGGATAAAACAAGTAGGGATTTCCTTACCATCAACCTGTTGTGTGGAAGTAACGTAAGGTTACATACGACCTGAATCTACATAATCCTTCATCAATTCTTGATACATTATTTTCATCTGAGGATGAGACAGAAGCTTCTTTTCAAGGGAGTGAAACCTTTGCTCTGCAGTTACACAAGAATTCCCAAGAGAGTGGGCATGATGTTTAAACGGAAGGCAAACCTTGTATAGACCAGAAGGTTCTCGAGTGTGAGTATCTAGAAAACGAGTTTTGCATAACTCAGCTTTTGGTTCCTTAGCTGTAACCTGTGGAGGCTCTTCCACTTCCCAAAACAGCTTGACCATTCAGTCCATAGATTCTTCCATACCCACAAACAGGGAAACAAGACCCTTATCAGGTTCGGCACAAGATTTGGGGTATTCTCCCAACAACATCCAACCAAGTTTGGATTTGAGCGCTACAGGCATGTGACTGTCTAGCTCTAAACGACCACTCATACACACCCGTGCATAGACGTCAGCGCCTAGCAAGATACCAATGCAAGCAGGTTTGTTGAAATGAGGATCTGCTAGTGGAAGCGAGCCTAGTTTGGTGCGGACACATTGATCAACAGCTGCCCATGGCAATTTATTGACAATTTTTGACACTGCAAATAGGGAGTAAGTGAATGTATACTGGATGTCCACTGAGGATTGAATCGTACAATCTATTGCTCCTTTCAAATTGACAGTATCATGTGATAGGCCAAAAACCCTGTCATTAAATTTCTTTAAAGGTAAACGAAGAACATTTGCTGCAGTTTCACTGATGAATGAGGTCTGAGCTGCACTATCTAAAAGACAACATATTACATGGGTTTGTTTGTCAGCTCTATAGACAGTGACAAGAGCTGTAGACAGAAGTACAGATGTACAATCATGAGCTGAAATACCTATAATTTTTTCATCCTGTGAATCATGATCAGTACCTTCATCACCTGGTTCTGGCAATACATGCAGGTTATAGGTATCATGAAGAAGGGTGTGATGTCTTTGTTTACGTTTAAAATGTGTATGCATTGATGAACAAGAAGTTACTGAATCAGAAGAACCAAGGCAGTTGAAACAGAGTTTCTTCGACCGGACTAAGAGTTGTCTCTCTGAGGGAAAGGCATTTATGAATTGTGAACATTTGTAGACTGAATGAGATGTCTGTTGGCACACTGCACAGGGTTTAGGTGAGCTTGTCTCACTGTTGTTGGCCACGAACACAGACTTAGTTTGTTGGATTGTCTGGTGAGACTTGTTAAGAGAAGTGGTTCAGTTTTGCCCTTGGCTTCCACCAGACCTGGTTCCTACCGCATTTGCACAGTCCAAGCAAGCAACTTAAGTATGCAGGAAATCAATGACTACTGAGACGTCTCTGTTTCCAGAACAGGAATTTTCAAATTTTGTCTGAAGTCCCACCTCAAGTTTCCTCATTAGTATTGTAACGAGGACTGGATTGTTTTCAGTAATATCACAACCTAACCCCTCCAGGTTATGTGCATTCTCATTAAACATATTAACGAAATGCCTGACATGTTTGTGATTGGATATGTTAACTGTCTGAAGATCAATAATTTCATTGATATACAGTGGAACCGGGTTATAACGATAGTCGACAATGGCAAAATAAATTATCGCTATAGCAAAGTATGTTATAACAAAATTTACTGTGACCCGTAATTTTTTTTAATGTATTTGCCATTGTAGATCCTGTGTTTAAAGAATGCCGTAAACTACGTGTATGCAGTAACAAGTTAGTACAAAAAATCTACGTCTGACAGCGGCATTATGTAACGACCAGCAGACGCACGCGACGTTGCTTCCTCCTCCATTCTTCTTCCCCTCCCCCAAATTTGCGGGGTGACGGGAGGGAGTTAGTTGCCTACCAATCAGCACGCTACTTCACTCATT
>NQII01003059.1:247949-293918 GCA_002778355.1 Clitarchus hookeri
CACTATACTCTTTCTCCTCCCTTCTCTCGACCCTTGT
Source organism: Clitarchus hookeri (assembly GCA_002778355.1). Taxonomy (NCBI): domain Eukaryota; kingdom Metazoa; phylum Arthropoda; class Insecta; order Phasmatodea; family Phasmatidae; genus Clitarchus; species Clitarchus hookeri. Next base: position 247,987 of record NQII01003059.1, read on the forward strand.
TCACTCCCTTTCTCATTCTGTTTGCAGATGGATAAATTCCTCCAAGTCTTCTTTGTGTCCGTGTATGGCAGACGATAGCCAACCTCTCAGGTAGAGAAGGGAAGAGGCGACACTATGTTTTTTTTAGGGTTGACATTCTAGAACGGCTACAAAAAAATAAAAAGGAAGCACGCCGCCCACCCACCCTTCTAACGACTAGCCCCCTTGACCTTGGTCACGACTAATTCTACACCCATTCGTACCTTTCCCCTCATCTATCATACCCCCTTTCTTATCCCTCACAACAACATTCTTCTCAAGCTACACTGCCAGACTAACAAAGGCTGGCTCGCTCATGGCAAGTGGGTGAATGTCACCTGCGATACGACATGTTTAAACATTTTTAAAATACGAGTTTATAAATGTTCCTATCGCTATAATGAAAGACTTCATTAACAGATTTGCGTTATAAACAAAATTAAGTACCTTTCAAATGATAGGGAAAATGATGGTGTATTTAAAAACTATCGCAATAGCAAACGTGATGCTATAGGCCATACTCGCAATAACGTGGTTCCATTGTATTTAGGCCACGTACATTTGAAAACCTTGCATATGATTTTGAACTTTGTTGTAATGTCAAGTGTTTTTCTTTTATTAGCACACTTCATAATTTAAACAGAACTAAGGTTTACAAAAACCGTAACGCATAAAGCTATGCTCACGATTTAAATCCGCTCAACATAAGATGCAAAAAATGCACGAGCCATCATAATCGATGTAACATTGTCTAGCAACTGTTAGACGTAGTCATGCTTTTCCCCTTACACGTCTGGCACGTTGGGAAGCGGCAAGCGGCAGAATTTTCCTACCCCCATAACATAGGAGCGGTTGGCGGATAGCATCTCGCCGCCCCTCCTACATTCAACAGTACCTACCATTCCCCTCCAACCCCTCCTAGTCTATATCTAACGTACCCACTATCTTTCTTGTTCTCTACTAGCTCCACTTCCGATCGTACCTCTCCCCTTCGCACCTGTCCTTCTATCCCTCACTACAACACCCCCACACTCCTCCATCGGATGAGAGTGACTCCACGTGATACAGACTAACAAAGGCTGGCTCGGACGTGGCAAATGGGTGGAAGTCACTTGTGGTGCAACGTGTTTAAACATTTTAAAAATACGTGTTTACTAATGTTTGTATCGCTATAGTGAATGGCTTCTTTAACAGACTTGCGTTATAAACAAAATTAAGTACCTTTCAAATGATAAGGCAAATGATGGTGCATTAAAAAACTATTGCAATGACAGACGTGACACTATAGGCCATACTCGCAATAATGCTGTTTCACTGTATAATGAAGTGAGTTTCCTAAGATTCTGGTATTGTGATGTCAAAATGTCCCAGGCAAATGAAGGGTTCTCAGCAGTAACTGGAAGATTTTTCACCAATTGAAATGCTTCTCCCTTTAAACAGCCCATCAAGTACTGGAACTTCTCTATGTTGGCCAGGGACAGATTTTTGTGAATTGTTGTCTGATATAATTGGGAAAAGGTTGGCCATTCCTCCCATTGACCAGCAAAGCATGGCAAGTTAATATTTGGGAGTCTTACACTTGGGGAGGGGGCAGCAATATTAGTAGCAGCCTGATTTACAACAGCATGCATTGCTAGGAATGATGTCACGAGGTATCTCATGTCGGCAAGTGCAGTAGAAAATTTGTCATGATTGCATACTAATATTGTTTCATCAAATTCACCAAGTACTGGATCCAACGTAAGTATTTGCCCGCCCTGGCATCGACGCCCATGCATCCACCAAAACTTCCCATCTCAACCTCCGCCATTCTTACCCACAAGAGAAACTGAGATGAGGAAGGGAGGCAAAGCATTAATTCCAAAACTTTTCAAACTAAAACAGGAAATTTGACGATCTTTTTGCTTTCCCAGGTTGGTAGAGTGTATGTGTAAATGACAAAAGTCCATTAATTTTTTGCAATATAAATGTGGCTATAAAACTTCTTTTCACAAACGCCATCAAAATTCATTAACAAAATGTAAAATCTTTAATAACAATTATAAAATTTAACTTGCGGAATATCAACATAAAACACAACAAAAACCTTGCAATATAATTTATACAAATGTTTAATTAATCTAGACGAGAGGCTCCCCAAGAGAGAACTTAAATTATGGTACCTAATCTTCCTCCTGTGTCAGACACACACACAAACTTGCTTGCAGCATCAATCCTGGAGCAGTGTGTACTCACCTCACCTAAACCTGAGGGTGTTGATAGTGCTTACTGATGTAACTTTCACTCATTCACTTCACTAAAGCCAAGGATATTCTCTTCACCTTACTCCCGAGGGAGTAGGTAGTGCTTCTCCACAGTACCAATTTTAAATAAGTCAGGGCAGAGCCGGGGATATTCTCCCCACCGTCTTGGCCATACTCAACACCACTCAAAATCAGACTAAGTTTGCAACTTCCTGGACCGCCTTGACACTACTACTCTCCCATACAAATCTCATCTCGGTTTGTGCCCAGAAGTCACATCCTTTACAAGAGTGTATAAGTTTATGTTCCACAATATCCCGTTAGCCCTATTTTTCTGAAGGCAACTCCCCGTTGCACGACTAAGTCCCACACATGTACGGAAAGTGCATATACTTATCTGAGAAAAACAAAGTCTAAAACCTCGTCCTGGAAGTTAAAGTCCCAGCACATACATTGACTTTAGTAGTGTCTCATGCATGGTATCCCTATTGCTGTGAAGCATAGACTCCTCATCCGCTAACTCTGGTCGTCTCTCCTCAATGCTGGCAGATGTCTTGTCGGTCAATCTCTGTGTGATGTCTCTGGGCGCTCTCCTGGTCCTGCTCTCCCTCTCCCCCCAAGCTTGCTCTCCCACATTTATACTGCCCGACGCTCTCTCCCAGCAAACCCCACGCCTAGCGAAGAGCTGCCAGTCAGGGAGCCTTGAGAACACTCTACAGTACATTACATCACATTCTGTCATACTTAGCAACTCACAAACAGCTACAAGCATGAAGTAAGTGACCTCTAATTAGGATATTCCATCGTATTGAGGCGGCAAAATGACTAAGCTTTTCAGGTAGCAACCCGCACCTGTGAACACTAGAAACCTATTATAAGAATGGCAGATCAACAGTATATTATGTCTAAAAATCTGGGATATCTGAAGTATTGGAAGCAGAAAGAAAACCAAACATGTGATGAGAGTACTCTGTCACATCCTCAATGCTGTAGTGTCCCCTACATAAAAATAGCACAGGGGCTTTGATTTGACTTAGTATCCCCTCCACTGGTAAAACCTGCCAGTCCTTCCCCCACTTAAAGCTGATATTTGCAGCCTTATCCATGAAATCTACTGTAATAGTGTCACACTCTCTACCAATCATGCACAGACATTTGTCACTAGCACATTGTTTATCACAGACAGTTGCTTATGCTCTGCGACAACCATAAGGTACAAATAATAGCCTATTGCCTGGATACCACACATTGTCATAAATTGTGGTATCTAAGCAAATATAATAAGAAAAAAATGCAGCTTCTTACTAAAACTTAATCCACATAATACTCTTTTCATATTCATTGACGAAGTAACAACTACAGTAGAACCCCGATTTTGTGAGGCCTCATGGTGCCTAAGAATGACCTCACAAAATTGTTTGAGTGATTTTAACCCCCCAATACCCCAAAAATTGCATTAAAATATCATATTTCATGTTATATCAGCTTTAATCGTCTCTAATTGCAAAAATTGCATTGTTTTTACAAGGAAATATTAATTTATTTTAATAATAATCTTCCGAATCATGTAGAGCCAAACTTCTCCTCATGGACACTCCTAAAAAATTGACATTTTTCAAATCACTGGCAAACAAACCAGAGACTCTNGGGGGGGGGGGGAATCTTCCTATTAATGAGCATTCTAAATAGCGGCCGCTGACAATAACTACAAGAAAACCATGCAAAAACTGCGCAAATGAGTGCTAAAACAGCAAGTTTCGTGCGGGTTGAGGAGGTTGTACACCCGTCTTTGGCAACAGCAGCGCTGTACTGTATACCCCTTCTCGAGCGCGTGCCACATCAGGTGGCTAATCTCCTCTCCCCCTGCCGCCGACTAGCGGAAACGAAGCCAGTGTTTACAGTCTGTGTGTGTATTGGAGAGACAAGATTTATCGGAAATTATAATGGTTAACTTTGCAAGACAAAGTGGATTTGATTCGGGTACAAGAAAAAGAAAAGTCAAGTGTGCGTGACCCAGGAAAAAATTTCCAGTTCCTGTTTATTTTAGTTTCATAGCAGTGTGTGGATGAGAGAAAGATGTTCTGTTTAACTTACCTGCTTCTCTAAACATGCATCCCACAAATTCCATTAAGATAAGGCAGTGGGGAAATGGCTGTTGTGGAAATGGATTAGGGGAAGGGAAGAAGTCACACTACTTAAAAAAAACAGGCTTTTTACTTGACTGTCCTTCCTCCCCCATGCCACACCCACACTGCACCATGCTCCCTCTTGTATACCATTCTCCCACACCACTCCAAACCCACTTTCTCCCTTCCACTCTTTTTTCTTTTTTATCCTTTTGTTCTTCCTCCCCCTCTTCATCATTCTCAGTCTCTTGCTCCTAATAGGGTTGGGCTGTTTCGTTACAACATTCGGGTATTCGTTACTTCACAACTGAAGACTTGTTACTTTGTATTCGTTACATTTTACCGAACATACGGATAAAAGTGGTTCTGTGAACAGAGGAACAGTTACTTCATTTCCTTCTCGTTACTAAAAGATTCATACTCTTAGCACACACTTTCACAAGAATAAAAATATGTATGCTTAGCAAACTCAGCTCGACCCATGATTTTTACTTAATATAATAAATCGTAGGTATGTTATTGTACTACTAATTTATGTTGGTTATTTTCTTTTATTGTAGCATAAGTTGATCTCAGAGTAGGGAGAGGTTAGTTGCATTAATTTTTAACAGATAGCCACGTGGATTGATTATGTAACCCTTTATTGGCCAAAAAACATCAAAATATAAAAATGTTTATCGGATTCTCATAATCTATTTTCTTTATTTACTCATCATTTGTTATTGAAAGTACAACTTGTTTTTCCTTCTCACCCTCACCCAAAAAAACCAGACCTCATGGACTTTTATTTTTGGAATCACAATAAGACCAAAATAATAGCATGGCGTGCTAGACAGTTCAATGTCATGGTTTCTCGACTAAACCTTAAAAAATGCAGAATACAAATTACGAAACACAAAACTCCAAACAAATTAGAATGCGGCCTGTTTATTTTTTGGCGCCTTGTCTAGTTTCTCCTTCTTAATGCATCACCGAATGATACTTTCTGGATCAACATATTTACTTTCTGGATCAACATATTTTCTCATGGCAACTTGTTTTCCATTTTATCCTGCGTAATTAATTACTTTTAAAATTGCTTTTAACTTGAACTCGAAAGTGTAACTGCACTTTTTTTTCATCCACTATAATATACTTTCCTTTGTATACTACTGTATCTCACTCAAGCAAGAAAATCGATGAGAAGTGCAGAAACAGTGTAGCTAGCTAGGTTGTAGAGCAAGTGTCACTCGTTGGTCGCCTTTTATTTTACTTTATGGGTGACAAGCACATGGAGACAGACAAACAAAGTGCTCGCTCACGCCCATGTCTCCCTCTCACATACCTGGGTACATCTTCCCCTTCCCCTTCTCATCCTAGCAGAAACATCACTCACCACTCTCTCACCCTGGGTAAAACACATTTTCTTCCTGCAAGCGTGTCTCGTGTGGATCACAGCTGCTTGATACCATGTTGTGTGCACTGCACATAAGCTAAGATATTGATCGCCCACAGATGTTCACATGAAAATTGGATTACAAGTAATTCTTTCGTCAAAGATCAAACATACTGCATGAACATAATGCTAAATTGATTAAGTACAAGAGAAGGCAATCTAAGCCTTAGTTTGACACCTACAGAATACGCCTTTCTTTTCTGTGGCATTGCACCACGCGAACAAAACTGACTTTGGAAAAACAAACAATATCGGCTGTAAAATTAACCTCGGTTAGCAACTGCAAACTCTGTTTTTGGCCTCTCTCAAATAGATAACGCATGTCAGCGCCCGCTCCTGCCTCCTCTCTCCATTTTTCTACATCCCGGCCACCCACATGTCTAAAAGACTTAATACTTTTCACTCATTTATTTATTCAGACTGGGGGCGCTATAACAAGCCGCGGTATTCCGGGCTTCTACTGTACCTCAAAACGGTACATACGACCACACCTAGTTGCAAATACAGGATGTTCTAGAATTGGTTGTCGCAAATTGATTGTGTGGTAGATAACGTGAAAACAAGCACATAGTGTGAAGGAACATGTGTCCAGAAATGCCACCCTGCAAAGGTGCAGGCGCAAACATAAGACTGCGCATTTGAATTCTGCACACACCTAGGCGCCAACCCAGTGGCTGAGAGGTTGGGCGATCGCAGCAAAGTGAAGTATCACGTTTAGGGGGAAGGGGCGAAGAGCGGGCTGCAGATGCTTGCATTTACACAGATGCACTAGATACTGGTAGTCCGGTGTACATCACAGTAGATGAGTGGTAATGGTTCATTTATATGTTTGGTTTCGGATGATTAGTGCAGTGTTGACAGTTGACAGTTTACAGTTGAGTGTGCACAGGTTTGCAATTATGGATTTGGCAAACAGCAATGGCATGGCAGCATTTACATTCACTGAGGGGGCTGATATGCTCTTGGTTTATGGGAGGCCAGAGGAAATGCAGCAGAAGCAGTGCACATTTACCAAGGGCACATTTACCGGCGCCAGAAACGTCACATTTCGAGGAAGATGTCCTGGAGCACTTGGCCGAACAGCCATCAACTAGCACTCGGGTCATAGCACACAACATGGGCGTTAGTAACAGCACCATGCGGGAGGTTTTACATGAACAGCTGTTGCACCCTTACCACCGTCAAACAGTGCAGGCGTTGGAGCCAGCCGACTACCTGCAAAGAGTGGCGTTTTGCCAGTGGTTTATCATACAAGGTCAAAATGCTAATTTCAGTAAATCTGTGTTTTCGTGCGACGTGGCAATGTTTACTCGCGATGGTGGGTTTAACAGCAGAAACAGCCATGTGTGGAGTAAGGTGTGGAGTGAGGACAACCCGCACGCAACTCACATCACTACTCACCAGCTTGGTTTCAGGTAAATCTGTGAGCGGGCATTGTCCACAACTGATTGGGACACATTTCCTTCCCCCGCAACTCAATAGTAATTCCTACCTCCATTTTCTTCAACAGATCCTCCCGGAGCTGTTAGAAGATGTGCCACTAGCTTGAGGAACAACATGTGGTTTCTGCATGATGGTGCCCCAGACAACTTCACACGTGCTGTGCGACACCATTTCAACGACACCTTTCCTGGATGATGGGTGGGACATGGTGGACCAGCTGCTTGGTACCCTCGTTCATCTGACCTAACACCTCTGGACTTTTTTCAAGTCTACGTGATGCTGGTTGAGATTGAGGTGAAATTACACCAACGCTAAATGGCGGCTTGCGAACAGCTGCATGATGTGCGACGAATATTCACAAGAGAGTGCGGGACAACATGCTTCGCCACTGTAACGTCTGCATTGAGGTTGGTAGGCAGTACTTCGAACATCTGTTGTGAAGGTGGTCCACTGGGTTGGCATCTAGGTGCGCACAGAATTCAAATGTGCCCACTCATGTCTGCATCTGCACCTTTGCAAGGTGGCATTTCCAGACACATGTTCCTTAACACTAACGACGACTCATGTACCGCCACTGTGGAAGACATGGCGGCTGATATGGTCAGAGTTAATGTCCCCCAGGCACCGACTATAAGGTGCGTGGGGGTTGCGGGTTTGGTAATGAGGTAGACTATTACTGTTGTATTTTGAAGTACGAATATATTGTCTCGTATATATTCACAAATACACAACATCAACACTTGAAAGGTGCGGTACTGTGATAGTTTGGTTACTTGGATTTACTGGGCGAATTCGTGGTTGAGTGGGCTTCTCGTGACGGTGATTGTCATACTTAACTCTTGTTGCGGGTGTTGTCAGCTGTGGTGGGTGATCTCCGGCGATGGGTAGGCCTTGGCAAGGCCACAGTTGCTGCTGACGTACTGACGTGGTCAGGGGTCCGAACCCCTGACCTGACTCTCTGCTCGGCGATCTTCTACTGACTGGTTGACTTTACTGACGTAACTGATTCTCCCGGCATGGAGTATCGCAGCCTCTGACTGCCCCGATATGACTGCCTGACGTACCCGATATCACTGACTCCCTTCCTATTCTTGGAAAGGGGTTTTTATACACGCCAGCCGCTGCCCTGAATCGGCGGCACGTGGCGCATTTTAGGGGAGGGAAGGGGGTGAGAGGGGTGAAGTGGAAGAACGCCTAACAAGCCGTCCAACACACGTGTCCTCGTATCTGAAGGTTTGGAGGGGCGGGGCGGGGGTAATACCTCGGCACTAATACATCTCGTCAGGTATTTCTGCCGCGGTGCGTATTTACTGCGTTCAGGCGAACTACACCGGATTATTTGCTGATGACTCAAGAAAGCCCTGCACTCTCAACAGATCTCCCGGCGGGTAGGGGCGTACAAAGATGAAGGGGGGTGGGAGGGGAAGGCCTACGCTTCAGCTCCACGTGTGCCGAAATTTTCCACCTGCCTGTGGTTCCACGTGCCGCCTGGAAGGCGCCTAGCGAAGTGCGCGAGGCGGGGGTGGTGTGAGGGGGTGATGGATGTGAGCCAATGTCGTGCTATAATCCCTAAACCGGCATGCGACAACACGATATGCTTGTGTTCGCTTTATTTATCACCCATTCAATTTACGACCACCAATTCCCGAACATCTTGTATAAAATGTAAGCATTGGGTGCCGACACACTTTAACAAATGCAAAGTCCGTTTCCAGTAGCTTTTTGAGAAAAAATCTGACAATGTATTAATGCAAAATTATTTCAGTTCATTATCACCATATAATTCACACTTATATAATTGCATTCTCATTTTGGTAACGTCATAGTATCATCATTACCAAAATATGTGTACCTCCAATGTTACTGTAATTTATAGGAAAATATTCAACTGAAACCTTTCATTCAAAGAAACATAAAATGTTTACCAAATATTACAAATGTATTTTAATTTTGTTGCTCTTAGCATTATCAAATGAGAAATAATAAAGCTATGAGCCCAAATTATAAGTATTTACTTTAAATAACCAATGTAACATAAACAAGAGCGTGTAACTTACCATCACACAATCACTGCTTCTTCTGAAAATGTAATTAGAATGACCTCAGCACGATTTGTTGTCAGATGACAGAACCAACTGCACAGTGTTACCGAACGAGACACAAACTTGGTAACATAACTTCATCGTGCTGGGGTTACAGTCTCAGAATGTATGCTATTGAAAATTTTATTTATTTTTATTACCTGACCTCTTTATCGTGCAAAACATATACAAAACTCATTATCTCAGCTGTAAACCTCACATAAAACTGAGCAAAATACTAGATAGCCAGCAGCAGCAACCATTAAAATTACAGATTTTAATATAAAATAAATAAACAAATACTTTAATGAAAGCTGGCGTGTACTACAATTTACACAGGACAACTTACTGGTATTTCCCACAATGTATGAATAAAATGCTGCAAACAGGTTTTGGCCAGTTTCCCAAAAAAAAATAATGCAGAGAGAGAGAGAGATAGATATATATATATGTATATATATATATTAGGGATGGGTCGAATAACCAAAAATGTCGATTCCGGTTCCGGTGCCGATTCTACAATTTAAATATTGGTTCCAGTATTCGGTTCTATGTATTTTGAATACTTGCCTTTTGCTTGCAACTTTATTAAACCAACGCAGGTAATATTCATTAAATGTTTTATTTAACAGTTATATGGAAGAATTGAACAAAAACAAAGTGTGAAGATAAGTTTTAATGTATACAGATAAACTTGTTGTATTGAATTTATTTAGTTAGTAAATATATAAAAAATTATTCTTTTTTTACATTAATATGTGGTGATTGTGATATGTTTGGAAAATACTTTAATTAATTTACTCATGGCCCTCAAACCAAAACATTGTGGCGTGCTGTATGATAAACGTAAACTACAAAAGTTCGTTAAAAGAAGGTCAACAGCTGTGGTGGGCCGGATTTCTTATCTTTTTTTGCTTCTTTTATGGTGTCTGGGCGGCCCTTTTTTTTTTGCGTCTTTTACACAGTGACTCACTGTTTTTTTTTTTTTGCCATGCTGAAATGTAACACCTCAAAAAAAAAAGTCTCTTCTTCCTCTCGGCCCAGCCATCCTACCAAACAAAGAAGGCTTGGAGGAATGTATCGATCGGCTAGCAGTGTTGTTTACGGTGAAGGGCTGAGAGATAAAGAGAGAGTGAAGGTAGAGGAGTGTTGTTGAAAGAGCGAGAGATGAGATAACGGACTGTTCCCATACACTTCCTTCCACTCCCAACAGTTTACGACTACCACTCCTTAATTGTTTTTTCTTGTTAACCTAAAACCGGTTCCGAGTCAAACCTCAAGAACCGGTATAAATTGGAACCGAAGAACCGAACCGACCCATCCCTAATATATATATATGATTTTTCTCCTGGAAACATACTTTTATTTCAACGCCCTCTGAAAGTACATGCAAAGAGGAATTCAGTGTTATAGCATATGCAATGGAAAGTAACACAGAAACGCCAAGAAATAATGTGCAAATATGATTGGTAGAATCAAGAGTAGGTTGTATTTGCATTTCAAGAAATATTTTTTTGAATGTGTAATGTTCAAATTACCCTTGCATGTATTCTTGGTGATGTGATCAAACAATTTGAAAAGTAAATACAGGGAAAACTATGATTCAAAAATTGGTGCAGGTAGAAATTTTTAGCATAAATTTATATAAATTCTGCTGGGACTATGAAAATATTCAATAAATACAAACAAATGGTAAATGCAAGATGGATAGAATTTTAAATTTTGCCATGTGACAGTAGTGCTTTCCTGTGGGTACTCCACAAACCAGTGTGGCCATTAATGTAATTACTATGCCTTCTTGGTTGTTGTTTATGTACTGTGCACTTTAGTTGGTCATGTCAGTGCAAAAATATGTGTAGTATTTGTAAGCAGTCCTTATTCTTAGTGTTTCTGTGCCTTCTCATTAGAAATTGTGAAATGCCTGTTTGCTTTTTCTTCAGAGAAGAGATTTTGAACCTTTTCACATTTTGAGGTCGCAGTTGACATAGCGGCTAGAGTACTTGCCTCCCACCAAGGCAAACTGGGTTAGATTCTCAATGAGGCCACTCCCACATTTTTGCATTTGGGAATTGTACTGGATGATGCCACTTATCACCCTTTTTCTCAGGGACCTCCCATTTCTCCCTCCCTTGAGCTGCTCCTTGTCCACCTTACTTCACCCTAATCAGCTCTCAAGACCTCATTTTTAAGAGTCATATAAACCTCTCCACTCGATTCTCCCATTTACTTGATGCATGTCCACCATAAACATATGGTCTGTGGAGATGTGTCCATCATTCTGAAGTTATTGTTTTGGGTTCTGTATGTAAAGTCATCCAACTTTTGATGGAAAGACTCTTGTGGAGATATTGGTCTTTGGAAATGTAATTGACGTTATAGAGATGAGTCTGTTTTGTAGTGGCAAGCCATTTGACTCAGGCAGGAGCATCTATAAACAGATTCAACACATGCCTGTGAACAAAGGCTTTGACAACAGCCTTGGATACATTGTCCCATTAATTCACCTGGTAGCGTTGTTATTTGCTTTTCCGTACATTCCTTAACATTTCTGTCAGTGGAGTCGCTGTAAGCTTTTAATTCATTCATACCTGACCATCTCAAAAAATTTCTTTGTGTTGTCAAAGGATGCCAATGCTCCTCACCATTGAAAAACTCTTTGAGACTTTCTTAGCTCCCACCGCCACTTCCGGGGATTTGAATGTTGTTCCCACATAACAGCATCATTCAGATATTAGAGCCTGTTATGGTTTGAAAAAATACTTATTTGATTTAGATTTACATTTGTTGGAATTTTTAAGCTTATGGGTTCCGCCTGGTTTGTGCATGAATTACATTGCAGAAGTTAGGTATAAAACACATGATTAAAAAACTGTTGGATATTTTCTTGTGTTGTCTGAACACAAAAGAATGAAAGAATCGTTTCGTGTTGAAAGACAAGTTTAAAGTTCTCATTTCAATTCGAAGAATATTTTTCAGGCATGAAAATTATTAAAATATGTGTTTTTCAGAATCTGTTTCAGCTGCCCAATTTTCGATAAAGAAACTGTAAAGTGGTGTTTAGACACTTATTATACTTTTATCTTTATTAGCTTCCCATAAAAATGTAGGGTCACTGCTTAAAGTCACATTCAGACGAGTCACTGATGGAAAGACCCTGTGCGTAGAGGTGATGAGGCAAATGGAAAGTGAGCAAAAGTTGGCCTACAACTAATGTGTTTTGAGGCCTCAAACATGCAAAATATCTGTAGGCAGTTGGAACTCTCAAACCATACATGTTAGAGTAGGGGCAAGTTTGTTACGGGGATAACTGGTAGAGTAACAGTTCAAACAAGAGGGAGTAATGACAAAAAGCTATAATGGGACATTAATCAACAGTATAGATGATTAACTATTATTATAATAATGTATTATATTTTAGGCTATGTCAGAGTTTATGGAGTTGCATTAATGTTTTACCTTAAAACTGAAGCCAAAGGTTGATGAATAAACTGACTACGGTAGTCGGCACGTCTTTGTGGCATCTCTGTTCATCTCGTTTAATTGTAGTGGTGCTGAGAAAAGACCTCGCATGCTGCCTTGTGCTACCATATATTGCTGGGATATTACACAATTGTGACCTGCTTCTCAATCTTTCCAGAGACAAAATATTTGTGCAGCAGCATCTTGATTACTGCAGTCTATTGCCTGCTGGCCAGATTACCATCTTATATGTGATGGTGAATTCAGGCAGGCTGCTGAATTAAGGCTATTGCATCCAGTAGGAGAAGAAGAGTAACAAGGATGCACTTGCCTTATCATGGACTGAGACATGGCAGTTTTCCTCAGCTTCAGTAAAAATTTACTGGTTTGAATTCAAAGAATTATTTAATATAATTCCTTTTGAAACATTTTTTACTGCATCTAGACACCACAATCTTCATTAATAATTATTTGGTTTATTTTTTAGATTGAAGAATTTGGGCCATTAATATTCAAGGGGCAGGTCTTAAATCACTACAACATACACAGAAAATTTGTGATAGACTGTCACATAAAGTGAAACATTCTTAAGAAGTTTCCCATTTAAAAAGTTTGCTATGTAATAAGTTCGTTAATTTTACACCTTGTATATACACACTTGTATAATTTAACTCTTTTAATAAGTTTTCCTGGTTAACAAGTATGAATTTTTTCAGTCCTTTCAAAAATGTCAGAGTTTTACTGTATGTAGTTATTGATTGATGTCTTAATTGTTAACTTAAAAGTTTTATGCTGGAGTTCAGAACATTGACTTTGTACTTTTGCCTTTAAAAATGTGGAAATCGGGCAACCTCATTCAATGTGATGTTAACATGTAATTTACAGTACTTGTGTATTAATTTGTTCTATGCAGGTACGATCCACAGACAAACCAGTGGTCTTGTGACGTAGCTCCCACCACTTCGTGTCGCACCAGTGTCGGTGTTGCAGTACTGGATGGGTTTCTGTATGCAGTTGGTGGCCAGGATGGAGTGCAGTGTCTCAACCACGTGGAAAGGTACTTACATTCATAGCATTGTCATAAGCAGACAGCTTATCTGGAACCTCCAGGCAATTTTATTACAATCAAATAAAGAAAAATTTTATCATTAAAGCAATTAATTTTTATTAATATTCCTTTGCAGCACTTGGCAATTATTGTATAGTATGTTGCAATTTTCAGACATGAGTGAAGCTTCATTTTTAAGAAAGCTCAGGAAGTGGTAGCAATGCTGCTGGACATGTTTTCCTTAAATTTGCTGATTAATGTGTTTGCTTAAGTTAATTAATTAATACAGCACATATTAATTAACTTAAGGAAACACTATCCGTCTTTGAGAATTCGTGAAAAATGTGGGCAAAAAAAGTAGAAAATTTAAGGAAAATTGGTTGAAAAATAAATTTTTGCCACTTTTTTGGTTTGCTACACATTGAGTTTCTCTTGGTGAGCACTGTACTGCACATGGAACATGTATAAAATAGATACCAGCCCCCTAGGCCACCTGCACTAGCCACTTCCACCCCTCAGGCAGCCGAATGTTTCCCTGCAGGACTACTGCCATGTGTTTGTTCTGTCATTGTGTTCTCGCTCGCTTGCCTTCTTACTTAGCTTGTATTAATACAACTTGGATTTCACTTGGTATTTTATTACTGTTTGTTGACGACTTATTGATTTTTTGACGACCTGTGCCTTTTCTATGGACTTGCAATTTCATTTCATTAAAATGAGTGGAAGGAGAGCCAGCTTGTCGCACTATATAGTCGGTTCATGACTGGAAGAGACTTTCTTGAAGCCCTGCTAAAGATTTACTTTCAAGCCCATTTCGTATCCTTCCACCAAAGGTAAACAAACATTGCCATGTGACTGCCATGTGGCAGTCACATGACAATGTTTACATGCAATGTTTACATTCCACTGTGTGTGTAGATGTGTTCGTACATGCACGTACCCATTATAAAAGTCATGTAATGTATATATTATTAATGGATATTCCACAAGCGTAAAGTTTTTAATCTTAAGAATTTCACACAAAAGAATATGCGATGCCAGTGAAAAAACATTTCTTTCTATAAACACAAAATGCTAGTATTTTGATGAATCGATAGTTGTTGTCTATTTACAATCGATTTTTAGTGACTTTCGATAAATACCCGTACATCGAAGGCAAGATCATCAGTATTGATCGAAATTGCTACAGACGTTAAAATGGTGTGGTAGTTAAGTCGGATGTTTCGCACAATTGTAAAACGTTATTTAAAAATGGTTGTGATGGTTTTCGACAGGACGGCAGAGTTTGCGAGTGAAGGATTCTACGTCTTCGACAATGTGAAAACAATTCTTATGTGCAAATACTGCAACGTTAGAATAAAGTGGCAAAGGAAAGATACGTGCACGAAACACATAAAAACAAAAGAAATTAGAACTGAAAGTGAGCACAAATTAAAATCATACGTTAATAAAAACCAAATAATAAAGAGTGGATATTAGTAAAACAAGACAAATAAATGAATTATTATAGGTTAAACGAGATAATCGCACAAATTCTCTGGCACGTGTGTCAACAACACAAGGACTACGAAGGTTAGTAAACAAATGGTCGCGTTACTTTAACCTTGAGCGTAATCACGTGACTATGCAAGAAACGTTGAAATCTAAATATGTTAGCATCACGTCATTAAGAATTGGCATAATAAGATCCAATTCTTTTAGACACCCATTTGTAAGCGATAAATTAACAATTACGTTAAAACTTTGGAACTATTTCCTCTCTTTGTGCTGGCAACCTGACGGGATAACTGTATCCTCGCTCGCCGCTGTTTGTAATGTTATATGCATGTCGCTAACGGCTAGAGTGTTTTTTCAAAGGTTGATTTTCAAAAGTTTCTTCCAGTCGTGAACCGACTATATGTAGTGACGTGTGATACCTTTTGGAATAGAAGCCTTGCTGACCCCCTTCGTGAGCGCCTCCCAGTTGACACGTGTCACGAGGCACGTGGCCAGCCAGAACGGATCGCAGTTACACATGTCTTGCTGCGTGTCCCGCCGCGTAGGCCTCCCTGCCACCTTCCCACCCCCCTACGCCCCTAGCAAGCCAGTGAGATTTGTTGAGCGCCGAGGTATCACGAGATAGAGAAACGCAGTTCGCCTAAATTCAGAAAACACGCACCGCGGAGAGAAATAGCTGACAGAGTAAGCTAGGGGCAAGGTGCCACCTTCCCCCCCCCCCCAACCTTCAGGAACCAGGGCACGTGTTTTGAAAGGCATTGTTCTGCTTTCTACCACCTCACCCCCTCCCCCAACAAGGCGACACGTGCCGACAATTAAGAGGAGAAGCTAGCGAGCATATAAGCCCCCTGCGGGGAAGGTGGAGGGGATCAGTCAGTTCTAGAGTACCGCGCAGAGAGTTAGGTCGGGAGATCGGACTCCCGGCCCCGTCCATCAGTCGGACAGTTGATTGTCACCGCGCCGAGGGAAGAGTTACGTCAAGGAATCGTAAGAAGACGTGAGCACGAGCCCGACACCCATCCAGTGAGACGACACCAAATGCGGGCCTTTGTCCAAGGCCTACCACTTCGCCAGAGCTCATCCCCAGATGACAGCTTACCAGCACCCACAGCAGAGATAAGTATACAGTCGCCGTCCAGAGAAGCCCCCCTCCAACACGAAGTCGTACACAGTTAATACGAGTAGCCAGAATAGAGTACCACACCTCGGAAGTGTTGCTGTATGTTGTTTTTTGTTCAAACTCGAGACAATATATTCGTCCTTCAAAATGAAACAGCAAAAGACTACCTTATTGAAAACCCCTCAACCTTCTAGGCACCTTATAGTCTATGCCTGGAGGAATTAACTACGACACTAGAAGTCACCCTGTATTCTCCACAGGTGGGGTAAAGCGCAAGTTATATTGGCTTCCCCAACCAAATAGCGTCAGTAGGTAGACTGTTAATGGTAAAGTGAGCACTTTTGGAAGCCTTTCGTAGATTCTTCTTTCTTCAGTTTGCCTATCCTTCCACCTAATGTCAATATAAACGTTGCCACGCAATTTCATTTAATATTTACATCAACTACACAAATTGGTTGGGTTTTACTCAATAAATAAAAATGCACCACATAATCATTTATGGTGAACAACATAAACGATATAACACTTTGTTTTAATAACATATACCGCATACAGCACTATAAAAATTAGGAAAAAAATATTTTGCATGTTAAAGTGTATTCAAGACGTGTGTATTTGATTTCAGTAGAGTAGTGCAAAAATAACATTTTTCAACGGTATTAAGATGGTAATAATATCTGCGGTTGTGTTAAAATGTCCACTGCAGTGGTGTATGCATTTGTGTACGTGCAAACAATCAATACTGAACCTGCAAGCAATCCATGGGTGTGGTTGTAATAATGATCACATACAAAGTCAGCTGAGGTAGTGAAGCGCTGGAGGTACTGGAGTTAAGCAGTTCATGGTTGTGATATGTAAGCAGTCTGCTGATGGTAGCCACTCTTTCCCTCCCTTGACTCGTCCAGCATGAGTGAAGCAACTCTTTGTTTATGTTAGCAACGTTATTTCACAGCAATTGAACCTTGTCGACACCTACATCACATTTTAAAGTGAATAATAATCTTATTTAATTTTATAAACTTGTAGTATTGGGAAAAGAGGTGAATAAATGTGGTCATTAAAATTGGTTTCTTTGTGACCTTCAGGAATTAATAACTCAAACTTGGCACTTTCCATGAGTTGTGGGTGCTTAATGCTTATGCATTATTTGGTGACAAAGAGGTTCCGTATATTTGTTTCCAGGATATCAGTTTGTTCAGAAAAAATGTATGTATTGAAATAAATTAAAACATTTAGTAACAAATTCTTTGATTTTTTTTACAAGAACCCATTGAAAATTGACTTTACACTCGGTTGCAGTGTAATATTTAAACATTTATGATGACAAGGTGAGGTCAGGTGCACATGTCTGGGGTATAATTTTATTTGGAAGATATCTGACAAATTAATTACAGTAAAATCTCAATATAAAGTATATTAATAATGCAATCATTTTTGTACATAGTAACGAAAGTTCTTTGTACTGAAAGTCTTATGTTTAAACTAGGGATGGGTCTGTTCAGTTCTTCGGTTCCAATTTATACCGGTTCTTGAGGTTTGACTCTGAACCGGTTTTAGGTTAACAACTACTACTTGGTTCTCGTTTCTATGCAGCAGTAAAATTACTGCAAAACTCTGTCCTTACAAAAATAACTACCACCTGTATAGCGCTCCCTTTTTCCCAAAAATAAAGAAAAAAAATTCTGGGGTGCCATACATGAAAAAAAAATTAAGGAGTGATAGTCATTACAGTGGAACCCTCTTATAAGGTTCTTCAGGGGTCCACAAGAAAGTGACACTATAAGCAGGAAAACACTATAAGAGGGAAACACAAAAATTCAAGAATCTGGACACCAAAAGATATAAAATTATGCACCGTAATAAACACACAACTTTACATAATGAACAAAACAAATATTTCTTTTAAATACATAATCTTTTAAGAAATTTTATCTCCTGGTTGGGAAATCATAAAATTAGTATACGAGCAAAAGATTACTGTACACGAAAAACAAGCACAATTGTTCGTGGCAGTTTGTCTCCTGGTACCAAAGCACACAAAATTGTCTACTAACAAAATATGTAAAATAAAATCTTTCATGGAAGTTTGTCTGCTGTTTGCATCAATGATTCGCAAGTCTCATCAGTGACCCTAAAGGTTTTTCCGAGGAATTGCTGTGCGTGTTCTACCGGGATTACTGTCAACGTGATTGATTAAGATTAACTTTTCAGCTAATGAAAATGTTTTTCTTTTCTTAGAGGCACTCATTTAAATTTTTCATCAAAACTGTTTCAAGGATGAATTAATTTTCACTACATAAATATTAACTGAGCATGTGCGAAGGTCGTTTTTTAAATGCGAAGCGAAGTCGAAGTGAAGCTTGCATCATGCGAAGGAATTTCAAAGAACAATCGGAGCTGAAGGATTAAAAAATATATATAGTAGGGATGTCAAAAGTTCATATAAGTTGAGCAAACAACTGTTACTGCCAAAAAATGTATGCCTACTAGACACTGAGCAACGGAATAAAACATATCCTAATCTTGTACTGCTGAAAAACTGAAATATCAAAATCTGTAAGAAAGTAATCATTATACATTTAGATACCTACAAACTTTATAAAAACTATCATACTCCATATATCCAGTCCCATTTGGCACCACCACCGCACAGTGATGTAAATGGATGCCTATCAACATTTGGTCTCTTCCCTTTCCTTCTCCAAGGACCCTTGTCAATGTCAGGCTAGATAGTAAACTTGCTAGATGGTGGTGACATTAGGGCTTCAGAGCAAGAGAGTTGAGTCACTTTCACTGCTTACAAGGTAAGTGTGAAGTTCTACCAAAAAGACTATATCAGCTGTGGTGTGGTACATACGGCAGCCCAACTCACCCCATCCCCCTGGCACGTGATAATTTATGAGATGGTTACACATGTCAAAATTAGAAAGGCACAGAAACATTAATTNCCCCTGGCACGTGATAATTTATGAGATGGTTACACATGTCAAAATTAGAAAGGCACAGAAACATTAATTTTTCGATGCAGAAAATCCACACTGTATTTGTGGTCTGTCACGTCACCCGCCTATTGCCTTCCACTGGTGTGTGTCGGGCATGACGTCTTGTTAGCCTAACAAAAGAGTGTACTAGAAGGGGGGGGGGAGAGAAAAAGAAGAGACAAAGAAAGCGGGCCATGACATCTATGTGAAACACATCACCACGGACCACGCCAGTATCATGGCGGGGGAGGGGCGCCCACCACCGGGCGGCACATTCCACAGTCCCAGCCATGCCTACCTGCCCCAGCGGCTGTAAAAACATTCACTCCTCCCCTTTGCAGGCTCACTGACCCTCGTCAATGTCAAGCTGGTAGATTATCTCAGCAGGGTGGAGCTTGGGATAAAAACTACAAATTTTGTTTGAAAAGCTGTGTAAGTTGAGAATCTTTTCCATTGAGGTTTTCTTTTCCCAGTGCGCTTCCTTCACAATTTGCCTTATTCCTGGGAAAATGAAAACATTATTTCCGGGAATGTTTGTTATTCTTCTTATGGAGAAACATTCGGGGCTAGAAAAATTCTGCATTATAGGCGGGAAAACCCTTTAAACGGGAACCTTATAAGTGGGTTCTACACTGTTTGGTGATGGGTGATGTTTAGAGAGAAGTGTAGTGGAACACTCTCTTATCTCTCGCTATCTCTCGCGCTTACACTCTCTTATCTCTCGCATCACACCCTTCTCTGTCTTTATCACTCAGCCTGCCCCTGTAAGCAACACTGCTAGCCAATCAATACATTTCTCCCGCCTTCTTTGTTTCTGTGTAAGGCAGAGAATAGCCTTGTCAAGGGGGCTGGGGAAGGGAAGAAGCAATGGTTTTTTTAGAGGTGTGGCATTCCAACACAGCAAAAAAAACCAGCAGGTCACTGCATAAACGAAGCAAAAAGAAAAAGGAAGCAGGCAGGTAAAAGAAGTAAAAAGAAAAAGGAAGCGAGCTGATAAAAGAAGCAAAAAGAAAAAGGAAGCGAGCTGATAAAAGAAGCAAAAAGAAAAAGGAAGCAGGTCACCCACTGAAGTTGTCCACATTCTTTTCTTTTAATGACCATAGGTTAAAGTCATGCCACAACGTTTTGACTTTTAGTGCCACTGCCAGTTATTCAGTTAAAGTATTTTCCAAACATATCACAATCACCACCTATTAATGTAAAAAAAAAAAAAAGAATAATTTGTTACATATTTACTAACCTTAAATAAATTTAATACAAGTTTATCTGTATACATTAAATCTTATCTTCACACTTTGTTATTGTTCTATTCTTCGGTAGGTTAAATAAAACATTTAATGAATTTTACCTGCATTGGTTGAATGAAGTTGCAAGCAAAATGCAAGTATTCAAAATGGAACCGAATACTGGAACCAATATTTAAATTGTAGAATCGGTACCGGAGCCAATATTTTTTGTTATTCGACCCTTCCCTAGTTTAAACCTATACGACTTTGGTTCCTTGAAATTATGTCATAGTTAATCATTTAAGGTATGAAAATATATGTACAGTCAAAACTCAAAATTATGAACATTCCTGGTTCCCAAAAAAATGGCAGGTACTTTGGTAGAGATGTTGTTTGATTTTGGACTGATTCTGACTGATTCTGTAAACGTATAAATTGCATTAAATTTTACTTAGGCCATTTTTTCATTGTTTTAGCAGCAAAACTACCTATCATATTTGTTAAATACAGTCAATTGGCTCCAGTGAATTAACTCGTAAGATGTATGCACCTGCAAGCTCAAATTTGACTTATTTTGATTGACTTTGATCCCCAAAAAGTCAAAAGTTCCATGTTCAATCACTTCTAGAGCGAAAATGTGTTGTTTAAATTAAATGTTAATTAATTTTAATACTTAAAAATCTTCAGAGAAAAATGATACCCTCCATAAATATATATGTCCTTTCTTTGTCACTAAAAAGGACCTAAACACAGTGCGCTGAGCAGCTGTTAGCATGTACAAGCTTCACGTTTATTGGCCTCTTGCAGGAAAACCAGTTAATTAATTATTTAAATGTTAACTTTTATTACAGGTCCATTACCCGGTCCTTCGTGGGTTTTATACACACTCGACATAAGGGTGGTGAAAGGTAGATGTGCTAAAGCATTTGCAATTAGCGTGACTCCCTTCACTGTTGCTTTGAACAAGCAGAGTCCCGTCATTGTCAAGGGGAGTGATAAGGGGAATGTGACTAACTTGCCCTCCCTCCAGCGACAAAGAGAGCTGCGCATGCACCTGACCCGATCGATACTGTGTTCTGCTTCGCCTGTTGACACACCATGGCTAGCTGAGCACACACAGAGAAAAACTGTGCATAGGCTCGTATCGACTGGAGCAGAGCACAAACTGTCTCTCTTGTAAATGTGCTCATTTCTGGTGTTCTCAGAATATTTTACCAGCAGTTACTAATAATTTTTCTGTTTTCTTTCATTAAATATAGTTGATTGTAGGTACCTTTCGGGTGCATTTTCAGTGAAACATCAGCACACCACTTTGTAAAATAGCCTGATCCACCATTGAAAAACAGCAAAATTTACGTTCCTGACAGTTTGATTTTGGGAAATGTAAATAATTCTGCAAATAAATTATCTTGTATCAGTGGCAGACAAACAAGATTTAAGAGTAGTAATCATCCACTGATTTTAATACAACAGGTGTTTAGGTGATATTAGGAATACAAACAGTAAATTTTTTTATAAAAAATGTATTCTGAAACAGTTAAGGGTTTAGAATTTTGAATTGTGTGTGGCCAAAAACAGCTGTCCTTTAAACGTAGTGTAATAGTAACATTTTATTTTATAGAAAATACGAGATAGAGGTTAATGCCACTAAAAAGGTTTTATCGTGTTTATTCGCATCTGTATGAACAGGAACATATTTATGACATTTTATTCTTTCAGCATGCTTTCCAAGTTTTTAGAATTTAAATGTTATTTCCGCACTAGCAAAATTTTCCACTGCTTCATTAAAACACTGAGCAAATTAAAGTGATACATAATTGCCTCATAAGAGAAGAACCAAAAAGCTATGCCGTCTCATGAATGGCCCTTTTTTTCCCCCCATTACACAAACTAAACATAGCCCCAGCTATGGACATGAGTGCTGGAGTGAAGTTGGCTAACATCATCTTTCAGTGCCTACCATGAGATAAAACAAATTAAAAGGTGAGGAAAATGTGTGCGTTGGATTCGTAGCATTTGTTTTCATTTTTCGTCATTGGCATAACAGCTGTCATGGAAAAATACTTGCCTCTGTTACTTACATTTTACTATAAATATAATATTTGTTATTTTGATGGTTACAGAACATGCCTACATTAAAAAATATTATTTTGTGAATTAATATTGTATTATTTTCTTCCAAACTGTAAGCAAAACTTCTATTCGGTTGCAGGTCGATTCGTGGTCTCGTTTTTATGCTAATTTTTATGGTAATGTGTGTATATCTGCGGTACTGGGGAATTATTTTAATGGCAACATGCCTACATTTTCAAAATTATTTTTTTGTTATTAGTATCATTTTTATTATATTGTCGAGCTGAGCTCTTTGGAAGTGTTCATTACACTAGGGATTTAGAGGTTCTCGAAGGGGGGGAATTACAAAGAATATAAATAGAACATTTAAAATTAAAATTTTCAACAAGGTTTTAAAATATGCTTAAAAGCTAGTGGATTGTTAGGTAAATAAACATATCAACAACCAGTATTTTCAGGAAAACAAGCCCATATATTTGTGGACTTTCTACGTACTACATTTGCGTGCCTTAGTACAGCTTTCTAGAGTCCAAAATCAGTAAAGAAAAATAATAAAGTTCTAAACAATTGACCAAAAAAAATTAATGTTTCAGTTATGGCCAGCAAGTACTCACAATTAATTTACAAATTTAACTTCACAATTGGCCTTTTACAGGATATTTATGTTATTTAATTAAATTGTAGACTTATGTAACATTTATTTTTTAATAAGGGAACGGGTCCACCTGTGTATGAACTTACTTATGCATTATTGATACATTGGTCAGAAATTTTGTTGTAACATCAGACAGAAATAAATCACAAATTTTTGTTAACCTGTTCAATCACCTTGTCCATGATCATGGACACGTTGCACATGAATGGTATTTATGAATAGCTCTGTACACACCAAGGCACCACTGCCCAGTCTTTCTTGTGGTTAATCTGATTTGTAGAATTTTCTACACCTGTTAGACATGAATGGTTAATGCCAATATCATCGAGCACGCAGCACATTGTTCACCGGTTGCTAGACAAGTGCTAAATACAAGTACGTCGCATACCAAAATTTACGTGATTCCGACACTTGAACTCAGAAATTAATGTGTAACCGAATGGGTTAAATTTCTTAAAATTATTTGGCTGAATATTCTTCAGTTGATTACATATTTGAAAATCTTAAGTCTCTACATTGTAATTGAAATCAAGTTTTCTTTTAACGACACCAAAGCATGATTGTGGTTAAAATATAAGAATACAGGAGGTGCTATGAGTTTGATAAACTGGCCGGAATGAAGACATTTCAGTCACGGAGCATCACAGTCTTAAGGCTGTACCACTACTAGCACACAACTCTTTAATTCCATGACGTGGTGGATTCCTTGGATCATGGTGGACTTATTAGGACAGTGGAATCCTTGGACCTCCTTTCAACAAAAATTAAGCTGAATTAATAAATAATACTCTGTAGTACTAAAAGGGGGTAGTGACTTGAGTAAAACGAAATGAGTCACTCACCTTTACATGGGAATATCTTGAAGGACATCGTAGGCAGCTGACTTCTGCATGTGCTATGGCACTACATTGGAAGAGAGGAAGAGAAGACTGGATGGTAGATGCATCTGCAGGTCTCATGCTCACGCAGAGGAAAAAAAAATTCTGCAAGTGGCACTGTATAGGAGAGTGGCGGGCCAAGTCTCGCATGGGAAAGACTGTCTGGTGAGCTGTTATCGAGGTAGGTGGAATGCATAGAGCATGATGTTAAGTGCATAGACAGGCAAGATAGTGAGATAACATGTCTGGGGCCTGAGAATTCTGTTGTAGCTGTGAACAGTTCTGGCTGGCAGAGCTACAAAGTTTAAAATAAGTACTATAATGTGGAGAAAATTCCCGGACAAAAGTAATTAAATTCCCACTAGTTAAAATTCCCTAAAACAAATTTATTTACTATTTAATTGCAGTTTTAAAATAAATTATAGTGGCACCCAAAATAAAATAAAAATTGCCTAAGGGCACCTCAAAAGTCCGGCGCTGCATCGTAGGCCGATTCACTGCCTGTTTAGTTCTAATTTTGATGCTAACGTGTGCTCATCTCTGCCCTATTGAGGCTTTCCTGAACTGTAAATATTGACTTACTCCACCTCTATCAGATGAAGGAAAATAATCCCAGTTTCTCTTTTCTACTTTTTGTCTCATGGGACTTTTTTAGCTTCCATTTTTTTATCTATAAAAGTCCTGTAGCAGTACCTTTGTGGCTATCCAAGCTAGGAATATTTGTTTACTAGTGTTGAGATGTCTTAAAAGAGTTTTAAAAAAAAGAACAAATTTAGTGTATAGTGTTTTATTTGTAATACCTACCATACAATGTTATCACTTTGCCTGTTGTCCAAGTAACCTTCACATATGTAAAAAAAAAAAGTATCTTGATAAGAACTTGTAATTAATCTGGTTGTTCACACCTGCATTCAAGAGAGAGAGTTTTTATTTCTCCTTTCAGTTCAGTGTTTTTATTATTATAGGACAACTCTGGAGCGTAACTTAGTGACAGCAGGCCGGCAGGCGTACATGGGTAAACATTGGCGACCTTGATGAAATTGATGAAAGAGCGGACAGTTTGTGTTAGTGAGTGGTGTCTACTTTTACATTTTTACCTCTTCCGAGTAGTACAGGAGAATTATACCCTTCAGCAACCAAAATAAATGCAACAAAATTAGTTTTCGCCCTCTTTCCTTCAAATTTTTCAATTTTCTTAAGCAAATTATTTAAGTTTTCTCAAAAAAAGTCTTTATTTAGAGGTAATCGTTATTATTGGTAGCATTTTGTTGAGATTTAACTATATAATTACAAAGAAAATAATTCAATAAAGTAAAGAATAAAACAGTACCTTCTTAAATCTGAAAATGCGCAAATTACATTCTACATACACAAAATAATACATAGTTTGTAAATGGTACATACTGCTCGTATTTTGATGGATTGTCCTTTTGAAAAAAAGTTGCACAGCTTGCCCTTAAGAAATAACATTGAAGAAAGTCATTAAGTTAAGAATTCACACAAAATAACACTAACTAATACAAATTTAGTGGTCTTCTTGCACTTTATTTTTAAGCTGGGATATTTTTGTTTACTTGGTATTTTTTGCCCTAGTTTGTTGCAAAAATTGTTTAACTTGATTCATTGACTGCAATACATGATTTGGCATATTTTCATGTTAATTAATTCTTCTGCAGTGATCGGACTCTTCTTGTACTTCTTCATCTTCAGAAGATTTGCTAGTTGCAGACTTCTTTTTTGATGACATCATTTACTATCTCACTGTCTGTCAATACAGCGGAACATCTGTGTATTGAACCCAGATGAATTGAAATTCCGCATCCATGGAACATATTCTGTAGTCCCATTTTTTATTTATCTGCATTTCAATACCACATTCATTGAAAGTCCACATATATTGAAGTTGTTGTCAATCCCCTGAGAAACGATGGATAGAGAATCCACTGTAGTGGTGGTGTTTGCACATTACTGTCAACAGACACGTAGTGTCAAACAAAATTTTTTGTCAAACTGCAAAGTACTGGAAGCATCTTGCCATAGCTCTGCTGGGATGTCTTCACTGCCACTTGGTTCACTTCCTGAGTCATGCTGGTGCTGTTGCTGTCCTCTCCACACACTTTTGTTACACCTCAATTCCTCCAACAATTGCAATAGTTTCTTTTTTCACACTCCACCAACCACCTGTTATAAGTTGGTTGGCTTGGCAATCATTGACATTGGTGGATAAATTGCATCTGATATTAATCAAAATCCTTTCTACAAGACGTTTTTGAAAATGCGCTTTGGCATTTTGGATAATGCTGTAACCTTTCCTTTCCACAAGACTTTTTTGAAAATGCAATTGGGCATTTTGGATAATGCCTTGGTCTAGTGGTTGTAGCACTGAAGTGCAGTTGCCAGTTAGAAGTTCCAGTTTGACATCTCCAAGTCGTACATCAACAATATGAGCAGCACAGTTGTGAATTAGAATAATGACATTCCTACCTTTTGTCTGCATTTCTCTGCCAGTCTTTACTAGTCAATTGGAATATAATTCTTTTGACATCCATTCTCTGCTATTGCTGACGCAGTCATTTCGAAAAGATGCAACACCTTTAAAGCATCTGGGATTTTTGTACTTCCCTATTACCAAGGGACGCAGCCATTGTTATTTTGATCACATGTGTGAAAAAATATGCTTTTTTTATCATCATTAAATATTTCCTCAAAAGAGTAAGATTCCAAAATGGCATTTAGTTTTTCTACTTTCCATTGCTCATCAGTTGATGTGTCTGCATCTCTTTCCTCGCCTGATACAACATTCCAAGAGACTCCTTGCAGTTCACGATAGCCGTGTAGTCAACCATAACTTTTTTGAAAGTCATGGATATCCATCACAAATGCAACAAGTTTTGACTTAACCTATAGCATTGGGCCTGTGATTGACATGTATTGTGTTCTCATGTCCTTCAAGCAAGTGTTCAGGAAAACTTCAAGATCCTGGTTATCACCTAGGCAAAGTCATTTGCAGCGAGAAGATAGTGACTTTTGTTCATATAACTTAACCATTTTTGTCCTATCTTTTGTAATTGTTGATGATGTCATGGATGTCAGACCAAAGAACATTGCCACATCAGCATTTTTGCTGCCTTTATATATCAACTTTGAAATTTCAGTTTTTTCTTTTAAAGAAAATTGCTTGCGTTTATTTTTTTCTGGTTTTTCATCCATTCTGATAAATTATAAAAACTATTCAGTGACAAGTAATAAAACCATGTTGCAATGTATTATTTTGAGAAATGCGCAAATGACAAGTGCTGTGAGCATATAAAAAGTGGGCATTGTCGTAACTCAACTAGTGTGAGATGTCGAGGATCGAGAACGAAAGGAAAGGTGCGAATGTGCCCCACTAGATAACGTCACGCACCTTGCCAGCTACGTAAAGGGAGGAAACGAGGTCGCAGTTGGCCATGCCAGCTATCAACGAAGCCGTAACTTATTCCAAATATTGCTGCTACTAGCTTGAGGGCCTACAACACTATAATTTTATTTATTTAAAGTAATTAAAATTTCGTTAAAAAAATAAAAGTGAAATATTTGAGGCAGATGTTTATAAATACAGTTGATCATAAAGATTTGTGGTTTTACAACCCTCAATAGTTATACTGCTATCGGACTTAGTGCTTACACATTATACTTGGCAACAAAGAGGTATCGTTTATGCCCTACTAGGATTACAGTTTATTCAGAATATGTATATATTTTTAAATAAATTAATATTGTAATAACAAATGTTAGAGTCTCTGTTGCACATTGGACACCCTCCCTTCTCTGTCTATACCTCCACTTTTTGACTGCTAGTGAGATCAATACATTTCTCTACCCTTTTTGTTTCCTCGAGTGTAGCTACACCAGACAACAGGACTAGTCAACCAAGCCCAAGAGGGGAAGCCAATAGGTGGTACCGTATTTG
This sequence comes from Clitarchus hookeri, assembly GCA_002778355.1. Lineage (NCBI taxonomy): Eukaryota > Metazoa > Arthropoda > Insecta > Phasmatodea > Phasmatidae > Clitarchus > Clitarchus hookeri. The sequence goes on from NQII01003059.1 coordinate 276,222, forward strand.
ATGGGAAGAAAGGGATGGATGCGGTATAGAAAACTGTTTAAAAAGACACAAAAAACAATTATTTTGTAGGTTCTCATTTTAAATAATGTAGAAGGTAACTCAAGATTCTTTCAACGCTGTGACTCTATGGTCAACACACGGTGATAGATGAATTGTGAGTCGACATCAAACAATTGATTGTGTACATTGTGTACGTAAACAGTATAATTAAATGTGACCCTGCATATTTTTACATGCTATAATGGTAAACAAGTCCAGAACTAGGCTAGAAATTGTTAAGAACATAATACATTTCTGTAGAAGCCGAATTAAAACATTTTTATAATTCAAATTAGTTAAGGTTACAAGTAAGCCGCTAGGCTACCAAAAATATGTTAAGGACAGGAGTTCAAGTATTCACAGTCTAGTACTTGTCGACAGGCACACACACAAAGAAAGACAACACATTTTTCACGCGGTTGCACAATTGCAATGTTAAGCTGGCTAGGCCAGCTTCATCAGGCGGCGAGTTGTAGGACACTGCAATATGGTGGAAGGGTGCTGTTGGTAGTAAATCAGGTGACAAACTAGGGTGGCGTAGGAAAATTTAAAATTTGTCGGTATAGTTGACGAGTATGGTTTGGAGCTGTGATTATCTTATGTTGAGGCTTTGGGGCTGCCTACATTTTGTTATAAATTGATGAGCTAATTCCCAGCATCTTGAGTTCTGAACTTTTGCTTGAAGGTGGAAGGGCTTTCTCAATCCTGGTACTGTAGCAGGAATCAAAATCTTTATTGTGTGATCTTGCATGTGCTGCAACTGGTTTGTCTTGTAGGTTGTGGATGTGACCAGCTATGGCTTGCTCTGTGGCCATTCATTCTCTCTCTGAGAGTGTTGTTGGTGAGGCTAATGTATTATGCATTACAGTGTTAGCACTGTAGCTGATAGTTCAGATTTTCTGTTGCACAGTTATAGTTGCCTTGGTGGATGAGCACAGAAGCCACAGCATGAGCTATTGCAGGGGTGGGATCCTCTGGGGGCGATATCTGGTTGGCATTTGTGGTAGGCTGCAGCTTCGGACAAACCAGTTTGTTGCGGAGGTTAGGTGGCCTTTTGAAGACCAATCTGGGTGGTTTGGAGAGCAGATCTTGTATTTGTGATAGGGTTGAGATGATTTAAATCACCTGATTTTAATCAGTGATTTAAATCACGATTAAAATGAAGTGATTTTTTTTTTAATCATTGATTTAAATCAATACCTTTTTTAATGCAACAAAATCGACCAAAAAGTGTCAAGGGACTTCCCCGACATAAACTACGGCGCACACATACGTGAAATGCTATGTTTATCTACACAGTTTGGGTATTCCCCGAAATGTAAACTCACGACTTAATGTGTTTTCGCCCGGTCATTCGTGATTGATTAGTGAAAGCGTAAATACAACAAAATGGCTGGAAGAAAAAAAGATGCTGTGTGGGTTTATTTTGATGAAAAAAAGTCTGCTTGCGGAAAGTTTAACAAAGCGGTGTGTAAAAGTTGTAATAAGGAGTTAATGGGTTTAGTAGCCAGAATGAAAAAACATTTAGAAATATGTGTGGCAGAAAAGGATCGCAGTCAGAACATCGACTCAGACGACGTCGGCGGCAGTGCTGCCGTGAGCGCGGGTAACTTACTATCTTTTTTATTAACAGTACTATAATTTTTGTTTGTCATACATTTTTATAACTTGTGTAGTTATGTGGTGTGATTTATTTTATATCTTACAATATCCGTCAGGATGTCACGCCACTTTCTTTGGCGGTAACGGATACCGCTTGTTCGTATGAGATCAGGCCTTGTTGTTGGCAGAAAACTTACCAGGACATTTATTTACAAGACATATTGTTATAGAGATGTTTGTTTTAGAAGTAAACGAAAATGCTTGTGCCTCGGTGTCTTCTGCATCTGCTAGTTCCTTACCTAAAGCAAATCAGAGCCCTGGTTTAGGCCGAAAGAAACTAGATGACTACGTTGTAAAAACAGATGCCACGCAGAAACATCTTTTGGATTTGCAAGTAGCGAAGTATTTTTATGCAACTAATACCTCATTTCTGCACGCGGAGCACGAAGAGTTCAAGAAATTGATGAGTATGTTACGGCCAGGTTACGTTCCTCCAAATCGATTTGATATTGGTGGCAAGTTGCTTTATGAAATTTTCAAAAACAAACAAAACAAAAGTAGATCAGATTTAGAGAATAAAACTGTAACCTTGTCAATTGATGGGTGGTCTAACATACGAAACGACCCTGTCATTTGCACGTGTGTCTCAACGAATGATGGTAAAACTGTCCTGGTTGATACCATTGATACGGCAGACCACAGTCACACTGCCGACTACTTAGAAACTGTGGCAAATGAAAGTATACAAAAAGCAGAATAACTTTTTAACTGTAAAGTTAGAAGTGTTGTATCGGATAATGCAGCTAACATGGCAAAAATGTGTAAGCAGCTTCAAACAAACACTGCTGACGATAATGGCGCGGAAGTTAATGTACCTATAGTTACCTACGGATGTTCTGCGCATATTCTTAACCTATTGGCTAAAGATTTAGAAATTCCAGATGCTACAACACATGTTCTGAAAGTTATCAAGTACTTCAGAAACAATCATTTTGCGAATGCTAAATATTCACTCACCAAGCCGAATAGTTTAGTAATGCCACAAGAAGTAAGATGGAACACAATGTGTGATTCACTAAAGAACTATGTTAAAAACTGGCCGATTTTGATGCAAATAGCAGATGAAAATAAAGAGGAAATTAGCTCTGACATTATAAATCTCATACAAAATATGAGTATTAAAAGAAATGCAGAAGGTCTAATTGCACGACTAGAGCCAATAGGCAAAGCTCTGGACAAGATTCAGAGCGATAAGTGTACCATTTCAGATAGCGTACTTATCTGGAAGGAATTAATTGACCAACTAGAGGAGGAACTACATATGATTCAAATGAAGATTGTCATGAAACGTTATCGCCAAGCGATTACACCGGCTCACTAGTCAAGTGACGAAAGTGATGCAGCCTTACAATTTTTGCGAGAAAGCTATGGGGAGACAGGAACCAGTTTGATAAATAGCATTATTCGTTAGAATGCAAAAGTTGAGCCTTTCACTGGAGTATTAGTTGATGAACAAGTCATACAGAAAACCGCCTTTACTGATTGGTGGTTAGCAATCCACAACATGAAAAAATGTATAACTGAAGCAGAATTACAGATAATAAAGCAACTGCTAAGTGCTGTTGCATCTTCCGCTGGGGTGGAAAGAATATTTTCAACGTTTAATTTGGTGCATACCAAAATAAGAATAGGTTAGGCACCGAGAAGGCAGCGAAATTAGTTTTCCTTTTAAAGAACCCGAATGGGAAAAAATAATTATGTAACCAGCCAAACGGATTTTGTCAATTTTAAGTCTATTTTCTTAATTTTTCATTGTTGAAATTTTGTTTGCATGTGATTAATATTGATAATTTTAGAAGAACTGCAATGTTGATTCTTTTTTATTTTATAAATTAAAATATAATTAAAATAAAGAAGGAGATGTTTTTTTTTTATAATAGCTGACTTCCAAATGAAAAAAGATGGGAATATGTAAATATATCAAAAAAATTTGATTTAAATCAAATAGATCCGATTTAAATCAAATAAATCCGATTATTTTGATTTTTAAAAAAAATCGTAATTTTTTATTAACCCTGATTTGTGATGACAAAGCCAGAATTTTGTATCCAGAGTGGAGAATGGTTCTGAGTTTACTTAGGCCTTCATGATATGAGAGCACCAGAGGTACATCCGAGTTGTTGACCTTGGTTTGTGTTCTGGTATTTGAGATGACTTGCTGAATCTGTTTATGGACAAGGGGCCTGGGGTAGGCCTTGTCAAGGAATACTAGCGTCATTTGTTTACACTGTTTGTGGAGATCACTGTTGGTGAAGCAGATAAGTTTGGCTCTTGTGGAAATACCGTAGGGTAAACTTTGTTTGTATTTTACAGTTTAACTGCTGATATGATGTGTTGCTTTGCAGCCTAACTGCCAGTTGATGTGTTAAGGCCATGAGCCAGATGAGAATAGGAGAGTGGGAAAGGGAGCAGATAGGGGTGAGGGGGGAATGAAGGGGTGGAGTGTGTGAATGAGTGACGAGATTTGGGCAGCTCTTAACAGCGAGGTCTTGAGAGCCGATAAGGGTGATTGAGGTGAGAATGGAGCAGTGCCGGAATCAAGGGGCGGAGGAAACGGGAGATCCCCGAGAAAACCCGCTGACCAGCGCCATCATCTGGCACGATTCCCACATGCGAAAGTCTGCGAGTGGCCCAGCCAGGAATTGAACCCTGTTAAGGGGTGGTGAGAAGAGGGAAGAGAGTGCGCACCACCGTTCCAGTCGCCTTCGAGAGACATCTTGTCCTCTGTGCCTGTAGCTCTGGCTAACAGAAGGGGAGAGGCTCGGACATCGTCAGTAATCCAGACTAGCCTCGCATCAGCGGCGGCTCCCTCCGACGTTAAGCCATACACGCCAATGGTCACCTTTGAAGCCCAGGGTTGGCTTGGACCAGCTGATGCCTCCTGTCGGACCACAATCTGCTTTGCACCATGGCGCAATGCTTACCCCTGGAGGGGAACCAAGTCGCCATCTTTGGCAGCGTTCAGCCATCTCCAACACCCTCTCTCTTTGCGAACTCTCTTCTACCCCGGCACCCCTCGCGCTGGCCCTGTGCTCTTGGTATATATAGACTCAGCATCCCACAGTTTGAGGCTGTCTCCCGCGGCTCAGTCGTAGGGTGTTACTGTGCCTGAATGCGCACTGACTTCATCATTAGTAGGGCGTTACTCTGCTCGACCATGCACTGATGCCATAAGCTTCACTTTCCGCTCACTGATTGTTCATCAGTCTAGATCGCCACATTGTCTGTCAGCTCACCGAAGCCTTCCATGTTTCTCAGCTACCCAGTAGCTCCACGCTTAGAGTCATGAGTCCGAGTATCGTAGGACTGGGGTCAACCCCCCGTGCCTCCCCATGCACTAAGTATAGACGTCACTCTGGTTGGCATACTATGATTGGCACTTTAGGCCCTAGTCAGGGTACAGACTGGTTTATGTGTGTTTACCCTTCAGGCAATAAACAGACATAATCCTAACTAGGTTGAGTTATCACTCGCACCACACTAGTCTTCTCTGCCTGCTTCCGCTATCTCCTGCTACGTCCACGAACCTCTAACATTCTTACAGGAGTAGTCACGAGCCGAAACCTCTGTTCCAACCTCACATTCTTGGAGAACCGACTCTTCATGATGATTGGACCTATGGTGACATCCCGTTTTCCTGAGTAACATGAGAGCAGTATTTTTCCCCTTCCTATTTTCACCGTCCTTAAATGCTTGGGTATGCCGGTGATATCCCGCCAAGCCAACGTGCTCGTACTTGAGGGAGGCCAATAGACAAACTCCTGTTGGGGAGCTCCGACTCATCATGGTGCTTGGATCTATGGCGACGTCCTGCCTTCCTGAGTAACATGAGAGCAGTTGCCCCTATCGTGCTGCTGGCATTTTCTTTCAAGTGCTTGGGTCTGCTGGCAAGGTCCCACACAGCCAACGTACTTGCTGGAGACCAGTAGTCAGTCCTACCTTACCCAATTCACCTGCCTACCCCCACTTCCTCTCAGGCCATGCTTCACCCTACGGAACATCTGCTGTCCACCTCTCTATACTATTACGCCTTATACCACACCACAGGGCTGGGCGAGATAAAGCAGCCAAACAGGGGCTAGCCCTGGTTGGAGGCCTGGAGAGTAGTGAAAAGGGTGCCAGCCAAGTCTACACTTGGGAGAGAGAGGAAGCTGCTTGGCAGAGTGGAACCACCATCACCAGCTTTACCGGAGGAAACCAAAGCTAGATTTGGCACATGCTATTTCACCATTGGCTCCCACACCACCAAAGAAGCCAGTAGTTCTAAGTCTGTTTTTAGCCGCAAATTAGGTGGTCAGACATCTGAACTTGGTACTTAGCTACACCTGATTATGAGTACCAACTAGGCCTACACTCACCAGCACACCTCCTCATGTTCAATGCACCGTAATAGAGGTTCCAAANGATTATGAGTACCAACTAGGCCTACACTCACCAGCACACCTCCTCATGTTCAATGCACCGTAATAGAGGTTCCAAAACCTGCCAGCTCCACCCTTAATAGAAACCTCTTCAAGTTGAAGACGTCTGCTTCCTAGCCGTCTGTTGTGTTGGGGATGGGAGGAAAGCACTGATGACGGCCAACACTGGAAGCAGCCGTTAGGTAGGGCGTCATTAATTCTGCAATCACATTCAAAAGTATACAACGTTGATACACTGTTGAGGGCATGATATAGCGACACGGTGGATACAAATAATACCACCATGGCCTCGTGTCATAGCTGTAGTGGAACGTGAACTAACAGTGCTGGTAGTAGAGGGCTGTACCAGTTAAATTTAAAGCTGGGAAAGTGTTTACAAGACGTTTGCATTTATAAAATGTTTCTTCTGCAGCTGTGCCAATTCGAATTGGCTTCTGCCGAATTTGCAGATGTTGGCAGAATCGGCACTTTTTCTGATGTATGAACTGCAAATAATATTCCATCAATTTTACGAACATAAAATGTTGCTGGTAGTTCAGAGTTATTATTCAGTATATATAATTGATAAGTCTTGTCTTTGGGAACATTGAAAGTTTTCCAGTGTAACGAAGCTTTTTCACCACCAGCACACTGCATCTAGGAAACAAAAGCATCAGTGATATACTCAATTTACACTTTTTTTTTTTTTCAAACAAATTTTTTATTTTTTGTCCCAAATTCCACCTTGCTGTGAAATAACAATCTACCAATTTCACATTAATGAGGGTCATAGTCTCATGGGGAAGGGAAGAAGCAGGACTGTTTTCACATTTACGCTCATCAACAAAAGGTGAATGCCCATGGGTAAGAGGAGGGTAACAGACCACCAGAAGATAACACACACATATTGCTGATTTTCTGTGTCAAAAAATTCTAGTAGAAGCCTTTCTTTTCTTAACAGAGTTGACTATTTAAAGTTTATCAACTACAGAATAGGCTATTATTTTCTAGGAAATATTGCACCCACCCATACAGCAAACCAGATGTTGATGTCTGGATGGAGATAAGTATGCGTGCTTTGTTTTTCCTGCATGCACCAGTTTTTTTTATTTTGGTCCCTTGAAAAACTGTCCATATACACTGAAGAGCCAAAAAAAAAAACTGGTACACCTGCCTAATATCTTGTAGCCCCCCCCGCAGCACGCAGAAGTGCCACAAGACGACGTGGAATGGACTCGACTAATGTCTGAAGGTATGCAGGAGGCAATTCACACCATGAATCCAATCTGCGCCAATTTGAGAAAGGGTTGCACGTCTCTTCTGTCACATTTAATGATTCTCGTCAGTCGTCGTTTGTCTCATTCTTTCACAATCTTTTTCCGGCTGCAGCGATGTCGAAGATGCAATGTTTTACCGGATTCCCGATATTCGCAGTACACTCGTGAAATGGTCGTACACGAACATCAAAATGTTATTGCGACCTCGGAGATTCTGTGTCCCATCTCTTGTGCACCGACTATAACACCACGTTCATACTCACTTAAATCTTGATAACCTGCCATTGTAGCAGCAGTAACCGATATAGCTGCCGACCGCATCGCGTTACTCTGATTGGTTCCATACATCTGTTATTTGCATACGCACGCCTATACCAGTTTTTTTTGGCTCTTCAGTGTAGTTTACAATGTAGTTCTGTTTTGTCTTAGGTCAACATTAAAAATTTTTGTGTGGGTATGTATTTCATTTACAAAATGCTTTTCCACAGGTTATTAAGATTATAAAATTCTCTACTTATGTAAATTTGGTACATCAGTTTTATATATTAGTTCAAGACAAGTCTACATAATGAGGTCTCCCTTCTATAGTGAACATAGAAAGTGTTGCTTTCAGATTCATTATGACAAGGTTCGACTGTGTTTATGAGTTATTAGTAACATTTGCATGTTAAAAATTAATTCTGTGACTGGCATTAATTGTGAATCTTCTTGTTCATAAACAAATATTTTTATATAGGCTGTTCACGGTAAAGTGAGCACTTTTGAAACCCTATTTACTTTTTCCTTTCAGCCATTTTTATCCTGTAACAACCTTTTTAAAATAAATATTGCCATGAAGTAATATACACAGCACTCAGAAGGCTACAATAAAATATATTTATTGACTATTATTCCAAATGAGGGGCTTTCAAAAGTGCTCACTTTACTGTGAATAGCCTATACCAACCCAAATGTGTAGCAAAGCTCCCAAGCCCAAAACAGTAAGATTGTAAATTAATGCCCATCAGATAATGAATTTTTAACATGAAAATAATTCAGTATGTGATTTCTAACTCGAATTTTTTAATCTTATTCAGTGCTTGTTTACATTTTTTGAAACAGACCAAATCATCACATATTTGTAACCAACTCTTGTATCTACTTTATGCTAAAATTTGCATGGTGCTTGGTGTTTTAGCTTATTTTGGTGAATGTGAGGATTAGAGAATATGTATTACAGGTGTGCGAACATTCGAAAATTCGAATACACAGTTACTAATAGTAATTTATGAATTATTCGCATGTCAAGCAAATAACCACCTGAGACATGAATGTAAGTTATTCATAATTTTTGCAAAAGATATTATATTTGCTTGTTCAGCATTATTCCCAGCAAATGCTCAACCTACCTCTGACCACTCATTTCTTTGCTCCTTTTCTTGCTCTACATTTTCAGTAAACTTAACCACATGGCATCTCATATGTTCATTCCGGACTGAAATGTTACTCTAAATATACTAATTGAGGTACTGGTACTACCCTAACAGGAAGTTTTATTGCCTTGTGTTCAGTGACTATGGGATGGATATTAGCCATATTTGTTGACTGACTAGTAGCATGGTGCTAATACTTCACCTATTTTCTGCTTATATTAAAGATGAGTTAATACTGATTGTTCATCTTCTGCACGTGTACTCAACAGTGACCTACTCCACACCAAATCAACTGTCAAAGTCTTAATTTTCAGAAGACAAGCCCTTTTGTATGAGTTGAATACGTTTACCTATTTGAATTTAACCTAATTGCATTAAAAATTGGTTATAAGAAGTATTCAAACATCTCAAAGTACTTGCATATGTAAACAGTGTTCTAACCACAAGTCTTATCCATCCATATTGTTTATGATAGTCACATTAGTCTAAAAGCAGTCCAATGTTGGGACACGGAAAGAGCTGCTATGTACCTTGGATGTGCATCCTACCCCATTTTCCCCTCTATAGTTGTCTGCCAGCACCTCAGATGATGTAACAATATTTGCACATTGCTGCATTTCAGACATATTTTTGAAGTGGTGAGATATAAATTTTCAATTATAATACAAAACTCTTTTCAATGAAAGTGCTGCCAATATATGAAAAAGGGTCATCTGGATATAGAATATGGCATATGGCATCTACGTTTTAGGTATGTGATGATGTATTGTGAGTCTGCCATCTTGTCATTCATGGCACATCTTAGTGGCAAACTGAAAAATAAATACAGCGCTTGTAATTTGTAAGCAATGCTGTATTATAGTTGTATGTTTTTTTTTTTTTTTAGAACTGTCCTGATTCAAATCTGCTTCTGCCAAATTTGCCAATCTTGACCGAATCGGCACTTCTGCCAACGCTTGAATTGCAGATAATTTTCCACAAATTTGACAATTATAAACTGTTGGGGGTAATATAATTTTAACAGAAACACTTATTTGTATTGTGCCAGTAGGACAGTCATATCTAAACATTCATAACATATGATCCGCGAAGGCTGGAAAACATAGTGGGCAGTGGCAACTAACAGAGCTATATCAATATGTTGGTAGGTTGCTAGATGTATGTAAGACCAAATCGGTCATATGAAAGTTGATTTAGAGGTGATAATATGTCATGTATGAAAGAGCAAGTTGTATGAATCTCGAATGTATGAAGTCGAGGACTGCCTGTATTTTGCCTTTCTGGTCATTCCATTGTGCTGAAGCACAAATTATTTTAGACTAAACAAAGTTAAACTGTATAAAGTAGAACCCCTTTATTACACTATTCAAGGGTTCCAGCAAAAATGATGTGAAAAGTAGGAAAGTGTAAAATGTGAGAAATGCATTAAAGTGTTAAAAATTTAATGAAGTTGTAATAAAGCAACATTGACATACCATTAATGCTATACAGAAATCTTTTTTTACAAAAAAACTGCAGAACATGGAAAGCTCTACCAAAATATAATCCAGTACATTTACAAATTGATTTTAAAAAATATGCATTGCAAAAGAAAGTATATAAAATTGGCAAATATTGAATATAGAAAAAATAAACTGACAAATATAGGCATACTTACAAACTTTGCCTAGAACTTTCTTGAAAACTTCTGTCCCAACATGGAATTTTCATAATAAAGCACATAACAATAAGAGTCAAGGTAATACAAATTTAGAATGATTATTTACTAATGCACTACAACAGTTCACACTTTCCATTTAATTAGGCTTGGAAAAGAAGTCTGAAATTTTGTCTGCTTCAGCTGCTGACTGCTAACATGTCAATTTTTTTGTCAAAGACATTCAGCTGATAGCAAATACTGTCCTCGCATTCAAATCCCGAGAAGTAGGTCCTTGCAGTTGATATAGCTTTTAATGCCTCATGCTTAATGGTCATATATACTTCACTTCTTCCTCTTCTTCACAGGCTTCCTCATTTTCTTTGTCTTCACTTTCCACGACATGAGAACTTACAATATCTTCAACTGACTGTTCGTCAGTGATTATCATGTCAGTCAATGTTGACAAAATCAGTGAATAATACATTTGGCTAAATTTTTCCCCAGTCATCTACTTCAACAGTCTCATCTTCTTTATATTCATTGCCAACCACTGAACATGGAAAACCACCTTTTTCCTGAAGCAGTTAGCAAATAGTTTTCTGCTTAACTTTTTTTCCATGCTTCCGAAATAATGTGGACTGCATTGAACATGCTATCTTCAAGTCATGTGCATTTTCTCCACTGTCAATAAGAGACAGAATTTTTTGGACCAACCTTTTTCTGTACTGGGACTTAAAGACATGCATAATTCCCAAGTCCAAAGGTTGCAGCTCACTTGTGCAGTTGGCAGGGAAGAAAATCAGCTTGATGGTTCGTAGTGTCATGTTAGATGGACGAGTTGGACACCGGTCAACAGCACAATTTTTCTGTTTTTCACTTCCATGCACTTGTTGCTCAAATATTTTAGATGTCATCCAGGCCTTTTTGTTGGCCAGGTATTTGGTTGGCTAAGTCTTGATATGTTTGAAACATCTGGGGTGTTGGTATTTACCTTCTCACTGTCATTTAAATTTGTTATTAGTGCAACTGTTAGTGTCTGCCTGCTGAGCATCCCACCATGGCACTCTTTTGCTGCGAAGAACTGAATAAACCAGTTTCATCAAAGTTAAAAATGTCTTTGGACTCATAACCTTTGATGTGTGCAAGCAATTGTTCCCTTTTCCAAACTTACACAGTTGCAGAATGAACACTGGTACTTTCTCCACAAATAGCCCTATAAGCATGGTTATACCTTTATTTAAAACGGTCAATCCAACCGTTTGATGCACAAAATTATCAATGCCCAGTTTGGTAGCTGTAACTTGGCCTTTTTTTTAAATAAAAGTCCATTAATTGGAACATTTGCTGCTCTTGCACCTACAAACTACTCCTTTAAAAGTTCAAGTTTTTTATAATGCTTCATAGCACTTTCTTCAATGGTTGAACAATTTTTCACAACTGTATTGATTGTGGAAATTGGGATACCCAACTTATCCGAAAAGGAGAAGACATGTGTCCCGGTATGTTCATCGACACGCTTTGAAATTTTGAGCTTTTCATCAATTGGAAACAGTCTTCTTTTACTTTTGTCAGACATTTTACTACACACCATAGTAAATTGACTTGGCTGGAACAATTATAATTACTTTCTTATTTCTTCATATTAACACACTCGTTACACCACGGAAATAAACAAACAATTTATCGGCACACCATGGAACAAAACCAGCCATAGATGTGTAGGTATTCCTATAGGTGTAACTTCTTGATGAAAGAAATCAAAGTGAACAATCTGCCTCCTCATCATGCCGCATCGCAAACGGAGTGCTGTGAACTACGAGCACTGGTGTTGAGTGTACAGTGGCGCTGTAACGTGATCTATAGCAACTAAGTGGCCAACAACATGGCGTAGAGTTCCGAATTTCGACCATTTCATCTATGAGATTGCGAGTGCTGTAAACATTGATTGTACAAAATATTTGTATTCACTTCTCCATGCTCAGCCGTGTTCAGAAAAAATTAAGTTTGCAACAATATTTGAAGTATTTTGTTCATGGTGTTAATGTGAAGAAAAAGTGTAAATAGCTGGAAATGAAAATTTTGTGTATTGTAATTAGCGGGAAAGATGTACATAGAATCTAATTGAGATAAAACGGGAATGAAAATAAATGGTGTCATTTGTGGGAAAATGTAAAAACCGGTAATGCAAAAACGTAATTTTACTTTATTTTGATTCAAAATTTACATAAATTGGTGGCACCATATTGATTCATATAAAATCTTTCATCACCAAAACTTTGAAGATCCAGAAAAAGGCATACAACAATTTAAAAATTGTAACACAATAAATTACAAACTTGAAAATATGCTCCTCACTCAAAATTGACGTTATCAAAAGTACATTAAATAGTTGATTATAATCGTAGCCAAATTTTTAAATAGTTAAAATACCAATAAAGTTGACTAGAGGTTATTAATGGAGCATTTCCCCAAAGAAGGGCAGCCTAAGAAGCCCAGTAAAGCTTCCTTTATTAAAAATACATATTAAAAAACTGTAATAAAAATTCACATTAAAATAGAACATCGATGGAGGCAGTCCAAAGACCCATTAAATCTCCAATCGATTAAAAGAAAAAGGACAACCACGTTTAAAAGGTTACTTATTTATGCCCAACACATAAGTCGTAGACATGCAGCAAAACTATTAAACTTTAAGGTAAACTTGGGCAACTGACAACACTACACATTAAAACAAACTGAAGCACGCAGCAAAGCTAGAATTTAGTTGAACCAAAACCACAATTTAGAAAAAGACTTACTCACTGCATACCTAACACTACACAAAGTTACGCCACACAATAATTAAAAACACTCAAACAGACGCAAAAGACAAAGCTGCGTCCACAACTCACAGTTTCATGTTCCTCCATGTTACGGCAACACACGCAATGAAACAAGTTAAAAGTGCCTCATATACACGAACGTCCCAAAGACGCGTAAATTGACAATTTATGACATATTGCAAATATTCTCGCAGCTCCAGCAGGCGTCGACCCGACGAGGAATAGTTGTAGGCTAGGCGTAGAATAAGTCGTTGCACACTCTGTGCCGGCCTTTCCGGCACAGAGTGTGCAACGACTTATATAACTTGTCCACTTTACCAAGAAAATGATGACGTACAAGGAGGGTAATCAGGGGAGGAAATGGGAGGGGAGCCGAGCATAGAGAAAGCCACCTCTGAGAGTTGAAATACCAAATATGTAAGGCGCGACGGCGCTGGCATCATGTTCAGAGACTGGGGTGGGAGACCCCAGTCTCTGAACATCTTGACCAAAAAAAAATTTCAAACAGTTCACACAAACAGAAGTATACTTAGCCACAAAGTAAGATTCAAAGAGTAGAGACTAAGTTCATACATAGGATATAATTCCTTGATACACGTAGAAATTTACATTAAACAGTTCGTGGACATGTGGAGTGATCAGCCCCATCTTCAATCACATTGATGATGTTGACGAAATCCCAGAGGACGGTGGGCAGCCAGGTGGAAAACCACTCACCGCATTCAGAGCGGTCTCTTCTCGAGCGCAAGGTCCCAAAGCCGGTAGTAGCTCGGGGGGGTTACAGATGAAGAAACCAGGTGGGCCTCTGCAAGTCCCAGCAGAAAACCTGTATCACTTCTCAGCTGACAATGACTGCGGCGATAGGTGGGCTCACCTCAGCTTGGTGGGAAGACGGGAAGCATAAAAACAGAACCAAGGATTAGAATGAGGAAAACCAAAACAACCAATATAACACTGGAAGGAACAAGGACAGGGAAACAATGTGCGTAAACGAAACTCCGCAAAGCAACTAAGCTGCAGTTACAAACATGAGCAATTTACAATTACTTTCGTTGCAAATAAGGCTTCAGATGAGAAACGTGTGCTTTCCTAAATAGCTGGTTAGAGGAGGGCGATACAAGACTAACTGTGTTAGGACCTAGAAATTTATTGATCTTAAATGGGATGACAAACTTTGGTATCAGCTTCCCAGTCAAATCCTTTCCCATATCTGCCAGTACATAATTTTTGTGAAGGACCATGTCCCCTAGCTTAAAATTTACTAGTAACCTCCCTGGTCCATCATCGCAGTGACCCACAGCTGTGCCGCCTCGAACCTACGGTCGACCTCCTCGAGCAGGTGATCCCGATCAGTATCACCAAGGGGAGAAGGAAAAGGGGGGATATTCCAAATGTTAAGCAAAGGGTGACTGAGCAGATGAACAAAGAGTGGGTGTGAGGTTGGAACTCCCGTGGAATCATGCAAGGCACTGTTGAATCCCACATTTATGAAATCCAAATCCTGATCCCACAAGGTTGGATCGTGGTTATAGAAGTTAGTTAAACAGGTCTTGTTTTTCTGTTGAATCTTTCAACTTGATTTCTTTTTGGGTAATATGGACTGGAGGTAAAATGCTTGATAGTCCAGCAAAAACACATGTTTTTAAATTTATTCGAAGTGAAGTACTTGGCATTATCCGTAACTATTTCAACAGGAGCACTGAACACCTTCCACACCTGATCTGTGAGTGCTTTGGCAATAGATGATGCAATTAAAATACATATATTACCCTTTTTGGACCTGATCAAAGGACCAAATATATTGAAGTGAACTGTTCTCCATGGAGCCTGGGGGATCTGTATGACCGCCTGCCCAACATTTGCAAGCTGAGCCTGCTTACACTTTTAATGAAGATCACATGAACACACAAAATCTGATACGTCACCCCTCAGACTAGGCCAGGCAAACTGAACTGCAACTTTATTGAAGGTCTTGCGGAGTGTCCGTCAGACACGGAATTGTGGAAGGATGACAACACCATAGGTCTCTGTGACTCAGGCACAACAGTTTTACTAGCACGTTCACTCTTACCTGTGAAATACAAAATACCGTTATCTAACACATAAGAGAGTACAATACCATTACTCAGGTCACTCAGAACCTGAGCACAGAAACCGTCATCCACCTGAGCCTGATACAACTTAACAAAAAACTCCGGAAAACCCTGTATAATGCTAAGAGATGCCTCATCTGTTTCAAAATCAGTTGGATTGTACATTTTTGACAAGGCATCAGCCACCTGATTTTCGGAACCTCGGACATGAAGAACCTTGAAACGGAAACGAGAAAGACAGAGCACCCAACGACCCAGTTTGCCCAACTGTTGAGGATGCTTGAGGACCCAACTCAAAGCCTTATTTTCTATGTAAAGGTTGCATTTGTCATGCTCGATGTCTGAAGTAAATTTCTCTAGTCCGAAAGTGTATGCTAAGGTTTCCTCTTCATATATTCCAAGCCTCCATTCCGTCTTAGTTAAACTGCTACTAGCGAAGGCAACTGACGCCAAACCCAACTCTGTCCGCTGGCTTAGGACAGCGCCTAATGCCAGTGATGAGTCATCAACTTGGACGTTACATTGGTGCATAAAGTCGGAGAAACAAGCTCTTTTTTGAGCTGAGAGAAGGTAGACTCTTGCTCCGGACCCCTCTGAAATTCTACTCCCTTCTTTTTTGAATCCATTTAAAGGTGCTGCCTGTTCGGAAAAGTTATCAATAAAGTGGGCGTAATAACCCAGTTACCTAGAAACTTCTGAACTCCCTTCAAAGTTTTCGCACGAGGGAAGTTCAAATGACGCAAATGAGACAAGTGAGAGACTCAAGGTCATCACTATAAACAATATGATCAATGTAATTGAAGACATATTTGAACTTTAATTCTGACAAAACATGATCCAAAACACCCGACAATGCTTGGCTACCGAAGTTGGAACCCATGGGAATACATGTGAACTCAAATTGGCTCCAAGGTGTACTAAATACCGTATACTTCCAACAGGAAGGATCCAGTAAACATTGGTGAAAGCTATTGTTTAATTCTTAAACGGAAAACATGCAGGCTTTACCCTAGTGCTGAAGGACACAATCAATTGTCAGCAATGGGAAGTGATCCTTATGAATCTTTTTGTTTACCAGGGAATGATTAATCACCAAACGATNCAATCAATTGTCAGCAATGGGAAGTGATCCTTATGAATCTTTTTGTTTACCAGGGAATGATTAATCACCAAACGATACTTGTCACTATCCTTTTTTTTGCACAGAGAATCCCGGTGAACTATAATTTGAGGTAGAAGGAGCTATCACGCCTGCTTTTAACAATTTACTTATGATGTATCAAAATGTTTATGAGCTTAGGAAGGGGGCATTTAAAATTGCGGTTACGCACCGGAATGTCATCCGTCAACAAGAACTTATAGGGAGAACATCACATTTATCAATGCAAGGAGAGATGACGTCACTAAATTCCTCCCTCAACTGGAGGGAGGAATTTATGTCACACCTTACCAAAAATGTAAGGTGTGACGGCACTGGCATCGCACTATGTCAAATCAACCTAACCCCTCTCATTTTTTTAGCAGATATTTAGTAGTCCATGAAAGTACCTTGTTTGATTTTGACTCCATTGCAATTTGATATTTCCATTTTTCCACTGCTTGCAGTTTATGTAAAGTGCATTACCTTGGCTTATTTCAAAGCTCTTTTTGTGGGCTTTCCAGCGACATTCAGGGAGTGGCAGAAATAACTCCCGAATTTGAAAGGCTAATAAAAAATACACAAAAGATTCTAGTCAAAATTTTATTAAACCATCTAAAAGAATTTTGTTTGCCATTTAGTTTAATTTAATTTTTTTAATTTTCACTTAATTTTTAAACATACTTTTTTTTTATTTTCTCTTAATCTTTAAAAATAATTGGTTTTTAATTGTCACTTAATTTTTAAACATAATCTTTTTTTTNTGTGAACTCAAATTGGCTCCAAGGTGTACTAAATACCGTATACTTCCAACAGGAAGGATCCAGTAAACATTGGTGATAGCTATTGTTTAATTCTTAAACGGAAAACATGCAGGCTTTACCCAAGTGCTGAAGGATGCAATCAATTGTCAGCAATGGGAAGTGATCCTTATGAATCTTTTTGTTTACCAGGGAATGATTAATCACCAAACGAACTACTAGCGAAGGCAACTGACGCCAAACCCAACTCTGTCCGCTGGCTTAGGACAGCGCCTAATGCCAGTGATGAGGCATCAACTTGGACGTTACATTGGTGCATAAAGTCCAGAAGGAGAAGCACCGGCGGAGAAACAAGCTCTTTTTTGAGCTGAGAGAAGGCAGACTCTTGCTCCGGACCCCTCTGAAATTCTACTCCCTTCTTTTTTGAATCCATTTAAAGGTGCTGCCTGTTCGG
>NQII01003060.1:0-65077 GCA_002778355.1 Clitarchus hookeri
AGGTGATGGTTGTTGGCGAGGAAATGGGTGCGTGCGAGGAGATGGGTTTCCCGAGGAGATTGGTGTTGGCGAGGATATGGGTGTTGGCGAGGAAATGGGTGTTGTGAAGAGATGGGTGTTGGCGAGGAGATGGGTGTTGGCAAGACCTGAGCATTTGGGAGGAGTTAGATGTTAGCGAGAAGAAAGGTGTTTTCGAGAAGAAAGGTGTTTGCGAGAAGAATGGTGTTGGCGAGAAGATGGGTGCTGGTGAGAAGATGGGTGTTGGAGAGAAGATGGGTGTTTACAAAGAGATTAGTGATGGTTAGAGGAGGGGTGTTGACATGGAGATAGGTTTTGGAGAATAGGTGGGTTTTGTCGAGAAGATGGGTGTTGGCAAGGTGATGGTTGTTGGCGAGGAAATGGGTGTGTGCAAGGAGATGGGTTTTGGCGAGAAGATGGGTGTTGGCGAGGAGATGGGTGTTGGCGAGGAGATGGGTGTTGGCGAGGAGGTGGGTGTTGGTGACGAAATGGGTGTTGGAGTATATATGGGACTAGATTAGGAGATGGGTATTGGTGAGGAGATGGGTGTTGGCGAGGAGATGGGTGTTGGCAAGACCTGAGCATTTGGGAGGAGTTGGATGTTGCCGAGAAGAAGGGTGTTTGCGAGAAGAATGGTGTTGGCGAGAAGATGGGTGCTGGCTAGAAGATGGGTGTTGGCGAGAAGAAGGGTGTTGACGAGAAGATGCGTGTTGACGAGTAAATGGGTGTTGACGAGTGTATGGGTGTTGCGAGAAGATGGGTGTTGGAAAGAAGATGGGAATTGGCAAAGGTGATGGGTGTTTGGGATGATATCGGTGTTGGTAAGGAGGAGGGTGTTTAGGAGTAGATGTTGGTGTTAGCAAGGAGATGGGTGTTGGTGACGAAATGGGTGTTGAAGGGTATATGGGACTAGACGAGGAGATGGGTATTGGTGAGGGGATGGTACTGCCGAGGAGATGGGTGCAAGCCGAGGAGATGTGTATAGAAAAAAAAAATGGGATTTGTCAAGGAGTTGGGTCTTAGGGAAGGAGATTGTTGTTGGGGAAGAGATGGGTGATGGAGATGAAAGTAATGTTGGGGGAGGGGTTGGTGGTTGGCCAGGAGATGTCTGTTGGCGAGGAGTTAAGTGCTGGCGAGGAGATGAGTTTTGTTGAAGTGATGGTTTGTGGCGAGGAGATGTAAGTTTTTACGAAGGGGATGGTTGTTAGCGAGGAAATGGGTGTTGAAGTGTAAATGGGTGTTGGCGAGGAGATGGGTTTTGGCCTGGAGAGAGGTGTTGGCGAGGAAATGACGAGGAGATGGGTTTTTACGAGGAGATGAGTTTTTGCGAGTTGATTTGTGTTGGGGAGGTGATTGATTGTTGGGATGATATGGTTGTTGGGGGTGAAGTGCTGATTGGGTAGGAGATGGTGACTGGTAATGCAATGGTGGCCATGGAAGTGATGATGGCTGAGAAGGAATTTGGGGCTGGGGATGAGAGTAGTTGGTTTGGATATGGGTATTGAGAATGACGCAGTGGTTCGGAATGTTATGGTTCCTGGGGAGTTCTGAAATATCCTCCACGGTATAGAGGAGTAGGAGCTGCTGGAAGTACTTCGACTGCACATAATGCTGCTTCTTCTAGTTCATCAGTAGGTGATGGTTTTGACGAATCAAATTTTTCCGTATATTTTGCTTTTGTTGCACTAGGAGTTGTTGGACGATATAGTGGTTTTCAGGGATAACTGTTAGGAAGTTGTGAAGTGTTTGTTTTTTTTATTGGGTTGGGGATTGTTATGGGGGAATCTGAGGATTGTGGGAACAAACGCAGTATCCAGGATGGGTTGGTAGTGGTATTACTATTAGAGCTGTTGCTAGTATTTCAGCTGGAGCTGGGGTCCATGGAGTATAGTTGCCTATTTTTTTTTGTTAGACTCCTTGAATCTAATGCTTTTATCTGATCTTCGTCTACTCTCATCCCAGTTTTTTTAGAATATTTTGTAACTCACTTATTATGGAATTATTTAAATTATTACAACTTTAAATATTAAACCTATATTTTAAACATTTCACATATGTTATTGTAATTGTAATGAGTCTGAAAACCAATTCACATAATAATTTTTTACTGTGTTCCAATTCGAAACTATTCGTTATGGAATGTGTATTATGGTTTCTCTTATTATAAGTATTTGCATTATTTATTCTTCTGTGTCTCCTCTTCTGTTTTTGTGCATAATTTTCGATTAAATGTTCAAATACCTCATGTAACTGTTTTATTTTACATATTATATTTAAACATTTTTGGAAACGTTTGTGCATCACTTGACTGCACATATGTAAATTACTGTTAACAGTATTTCTTTACTGATTTCTTTTAAATTCATTAAGAAACATAAGGAATTATTACTCACTAATGTTTAAATATCTGTATAGCTAAGTCAGTTAAAACGCTTGGAATGATGGTCATATCCACCATGGGTATTCCTAACCCTGGGTATTGCAATGTATACCTACGAATAATAGCTCATTCATTCAGAAAGTGTAAGTTAGACTATATAGTTATTTATATTTGCATAAATTTCAAATGCTTAGAGTCAACAAATTTCTAGACCATCATGCCTTAATATTTATACCTGAGGTTATCACTGCAGATTACTTTGTTATGGATGTGGTCATAGTCCTTATGGAACTGAGTTATTAATCTTCATCCTCTTCAACTGTCCAGTTTATTAAACTTGCGAATTGTGGTTTTGGTATTTAACTACGTTTATTGGGATGCTTTGTGAAAAAAACTACATCACTTTTTAATTTACTCAGTTTTTGGTTAAATAAAAAATTATAATCATAATTACTCCAGTACTATATATTTTGAATTTTTTGATATTATCTAAATATTAATTTTTGTTCCCCTTCCTTTGCTTTTTTTTTTTTTTTTTTTTTTTTTTTTACAATATACAACATTTTACCTATTAGTATATGCTTGCAAGATTTAGTGGTCTCTAACTTTAAACATTTGTATCCTGAGAAAAAAAAATTAAAATCCCTATTAACGAAAACTGTGTTGTTCGGGAGATTAATGAGACCTGGTCTCAGTATTTGAAGGATTTATGATATCTGAGAAATAATGACTAAAGCTCAAAATTTTTATACTATTCAAAGTATTGAACTGAAATGAGACTTTAAGATAATTGATAAAGAAATAAACACAATCCACCCTAATATGTGAAACACATTGAATCATTTGGAAGATATATATACATATATATTTGTATATATTTATGCTTACAAAGTCCGCGGTAAAAGGGTGACTTATGCTTCCCATGTTGCAGAGAGACATGCGTAATGCTGGCCGTCCTAGGTCTCAGCGCACTGTTAGACTTGAGGAAGTGATGCATCAGTACATCAACGACATGCCCTCCACTAGTGCACGCGCGCCAAATAGGCGTGTCCTGTTCTACCGTGTGGGGTATTTAAACCCCATTTTCCACAGGCTCATTTCTACTTTAATATTTTGTTTAGGTATAAGGTGTCCTGTAAATTTTAGACCTTATTTTTCATAAGGAATCTGCAACCGTCTTTGTAGGTTATTGTTCGGTGGTTGCTGGCAGCACGAGTATACTTTCACACTCGGCGGATGCCGCGTAGGTATTTACGTTTCTCGCCAACAGATGTCGCGTATGGTGAGCTGTAAGTTTATAAACCACAAATATAAATACTTAACTACAATGCCGCACACGTTATTTTTAGTAGCTTTATTCACCAAAATATATAAATTTAGGTAGGTGTTTACGACTGCCTGGACATAATTACTATATAAAATTTACATTACGATTGTCAGTGCATTCGTTTGTTCTGTGACGTTCAAGAATTTCGATATGCTCAGAAGTTGAACGAAACGCGTACCGCAGTGCAGTTCGCAATCACAACATTCGCTTTGTGTTTCGTAATGTCTCCGAAGCATAGCGATTGCTGTCGGAGAGTTCGTATTCAGCCCGCTATACCTCAATGCCATATTATTTTAAGAATGTGACTAAAATTTAAAATTTTTCGCAAAGCTAGCGTTACAACATATCACAAAAAAAAATGTCTACAGATTTTTTACTGTCAAATGATCACATTTGAAAGCTCTGCCCAAGATCTACTTGTATGGCCATTGTGTATTCTTCCACCACGTGTAAAATTAACATTGCCTCAGGTCTGTTCAATTCATTTATGCGTTGGCCAACTGAAACTTAAATGATTAAATATTCGACAAATTTGCTCACTATTGCACCTAAACGAAATGAAAAAAAAAAAACAAAAACCAAAGAAATTATTTTATTATTCATAAATGTTTACCTAATACTTATAACTTAACGTTATAACATGGAACTACTTTCTCTCCGTCGTTTCCAGTCCATGTGCCTGTCAAAATATGCAAATAGGAGGCCAATCACATTATTCCAAGGCTGATAAAAAAGTTTGCTACCTAGAGCGAACAGTAAGAAATTTTTTAGCCACGAGAACATCGTTATTGCGTAAACTCTAGGAAACACGTCATAATCTAGTCTTTTGTGACACAGAAAGCAAGTCACGAACATAGAATCAGCACGCGTGTGTGTTATGCAATCCCGGTTGTACGCCTAGTCAGTGTGTCGCGTTTCTGAGAAAAAAAAGAACCAAGTGGCTTCCACCGGCGTCTCTGAAAATTTCTCGAGAGTCATCTTCAGGATGTTCAGTCTGGGCTCTGCCCTGTAACCATGCCTAGGCCTCGCTTCCGCAGATAAAGCGTGCTCCAGGCAATTCCGCCAGTTATGGAATATTTACACCACAATTGAGTTGACATATTTGTGCAGCGCTCGAGGTAAAATTATTAGAGTGGCTTCAAATGTAGCAGTACGCCTGACGGTACAACATGCTTCATTCAATTAAATGTATTATACGCACTATATTCGCAGATTCTTCACACTTTTTAATAAAACATTTGAAAAATCACCCTATTTATTACGTGTTTGTGTTTCCCAAATATTTCATTTATCAGGCGCGTTTTATAACCCTGTAAAAATAAAAATATCTTATTTTTGTATTAAATTTAAATTCTTCTTATATTTTATCTATAAACTACATAATTTCATATATTTTCAATATGAGTAAACTCAGTGAGATAATAGGCGTGTTGGTAATGCCTAGTAAGAAAAGTTCTTACGAAAAAATGTATTACACTCAGTGCGCACTAATGTGGTGCGTTGTCCCTTTGGTATAATTATCTAGATCTGGTTAACCTTTGTTTGCATGAGGTAGAGGAATATTTTGGAATTATAACTTAAGCAGAACTTCGGAAAATTTGGAAAAACACCGTGAATTTATTACATAAAAATTACCAGAAAAGAGTTATTTTTGTTGTATATTTGAAAGAAGAAAGCAAAGTTGTAAAATAAATTTCTTAAATTAACTTATTTAAACATTCAAAAAATGAGTTAATGAGAGAGTGTTTTTTAAATAGTATTTCTAATATAGATGCTTCAAAAAGCACATTTTGCTTTAAAAAACATATTATCAAACAAGACTACTATAATTATTGCTCTGGTTGTGTGATTTAAATTAGTAGTATTGTACACGGATATTTTCTGATAATTGGTTTAATGCACATTCACCTCGGTTATAAAAATTATATAATTCATGAGCTGAAATAGATGTGCATAAAAAGACTTATTCTAAAAATTTGTAAACATTATTAGAAATTATCTGTTACACACAACCAGAGTAATTGTGAATTATACAGCTCTTGCTTGATAAAACTGTTTTTTGTAAATTGCGTACTGAAGCATTCAGAATGTAAATACGATTAAACTTGTATTAAAAAAAAGACACTAATCAGTTGGTTTTTGAAAAATTTAAATAAGTAAATTCGTAATTTTCTAATGATTTTGGTAGCATGCATACTAATTTTTAATGAGTTCCGCGTGTTGTACGTTAGGGCGCAGTTCTTCGCTGGTAGCCACTCTACATCTACCTTAACAGCTGAAGTATAAAGTATGGACTGGTGTGAGGCAAGTCGAAGAAGAAAAAACAGTATTTAAATGCACTGTGTCTATAGCCGAAAATAAACCTAAGAACAATTACAGAAATAGAAACAAAAATGAAAGATAATAAAAGACAAAAACCTAAAAACCGAAGAAGATACTGCAGTCAATAACGAGAATGAGGGAACAAACAGGACAAGAAACGTGCTTAATAACATCAAAACTCAACTCTCAACACAAATCAAGCCATTATTCTCCCTTGGCCAGAGTATAATGATAATGCCTGAAAGTACATTGGGTCTTTTGTTCACATTGTGGCAAAAGGGTTGGGGGATCGGAGTGTCGAGGCTGTTCATGGCCAGCGGCTATTTTTCCCTAAAAATTTTCCTTTTTCCCTAAAAATGGGCTATTTCATCTCAAAATTTCCCTTTCTCACCTTAAAATTTTCAGTTTTTCCCTCAAAAAAGCACCGATCCTCTCACCTGCGAAAACGAGCCGCAGAAAGATGATATTCGATCCATCAGAAGGATTTGGGAGGCTCGCTTCTTGAGGGCAGAGAAGTGGCGGCCATATTATCGATACACAGGATCCAGGGCCATGGTGAATGTCGGTTACCTTGACCTTTTACATTGACCCCAGTGACCTTAAACACTGATTCCAAAAAATTTTTAAAAATCCAAAAAAATTATTTCAAAATTGATTTTTAAGAATTACAAAATTATAATTTTAAATGTTTGGGCTTAGAGGATGCGAGGGACTGGAACCTACCAGCCGACGTGTTATGACATTACCTCTCCACCATGTTGAGCTCAGGGGACCTTAACCTTAACCCATGACCTTGACCTTATAACCGTGATCTTAAATAACATTAAAATCCAAAAACTAAAAAAAATCAACTATTTTTTAATTAAAAGCACACAGGAAACAAGTGCTGAACGTAATACCAAAGAAAATTGTCTCTGGATTCTGGTTATTGTTTTGCATACAAGAAATATATACACAGACGGCGTATTATACTTACTCAAAACGCTAGTCCTATAGCTTGTTGAACAATTCAAAGCTGTAATCCATTCTCTTCTCATAATGTACGTGTGGTTTTCGGGCAAGTTTTCAATAAATAATTTAAAAATTCATTTCTCAGCGAAAAAAAAAAATTAAATCTATATACACTAAATGTTTCATCACTACTCCACAGTGCTCAACAACAACTTAGTTATTGTTTTAATATAAGTTCAGTACCTATATACATCTCTCTGTCCAAGAGGTTTCAAATTATTTCGTGGTTTAATAACAATGGATTACATGCGAAATTGCTGACGCTAATTGAACTGTATTTAATAAAATGTTTTAGATAGTTTGTTGCCTAAATGTTATTATTCCAACCTTCTGACATTTCAGTTTAGCTTGGCATATTATCGATTATGCAATTAACCTCAAAGTCTAAACTTTACGCTAACGATCTGGCGTGGTTACAATAATTTGATGTTAACAGGCAAGAAAATGTAAGAAATTAATTCGTGTATATGAATATAACTTTAATTAATGCATATAAGTCTATGTATCATCCAAAATGGATGCTTCTTTTTGCAGTTTTACTGGTTGATTGGATTACGCTAAACCCAATGGCGTGGGACTTGGCTTAAATTACACCACGATGTGTTTTACGAATTGTGTTGTTGCAACGTCCAGAGTTGAATGTAGTCTGAGACATTACTTGGCATATGTATGCGATTTTTCGTTAAATATAATTACAGCGTAAATTCAATCGTAGGCGGGCATTGACGAAACAGAAAAGGCGGTCATAAGTACAGAAAAGTTACAATAAAAAACATCGGAATCCTAAAATGAGTTTATTGATGAAATTGAGCACAAATACTTTATGTACTATAAACCTGAAACATATAGAAGAGGGGGAGGGGACGGAGCCAAATAAGTGAATACCAATGAAAAAACCTCCGCTGGTAATCAGTAACGGTTAACGGATTATTATTATGCCTGAATAACACTTATTTATAAGTGATTACCGCAATATATGTCGATAATTTTGCAATCACAAGTGAAGTGTATTAGACAGACAGCATAACACTCAAACACAATCTGATTTAATCATACCACATACCTGTAGCTTACCAAAAATATTTGTAGTTCAGGAATGTTTGCAAGAGCCAATCTCCGCAGGGTACCAACAACACAAAAGGGACACTAGGAAGACACAAATTAAAACTCCGACTTGCTACTAATCAAAAGAATACTCACGGACTTGAGTGGAAATAAATGTGATTTAATCAAAAAATAATTATTTTGGTTGAAACACCATGAATTAAATGGATATCTTTCAAGAACTAAGCATTATATAGCAACTATTCTCTTGTTTTCAAAATTTACTTTACTTTGTGGCCGTAACTATGAGTGTAGCCCTCTCGTACGTGTCTCTGATATGTAATTCAGAACGTAATTTAGTTACTTCCGATTCTTTAAATTATTTCAAAATGTGCACTCCAACTCAGTTAGGAGAACATGAAAAGTCAGTTCAGGGGCTCCTTAGGCATTCAGGTAGAGCAACTTTAAATAATTGGGGATCCAATATGGAGTACCATGAGTCAGACTAATTTATAAAAAATCATACATTATTTCATCGGCATAGTCTCTGGGTTGCAAATTCATAATACTTAGCTTAAAACAAGTCTAGATTACTGCATAAACTCTTGAGAACTTCTGTAGCGGGTTCCACAGGTAAATTAGAGCTGCAGTAAATAAAATATATCTGCCACAAAAAAATAATAAATAAAATAAATAAATATTACGTTAGCATACACATTGCAAAAATAAACTTAGATAACTGTGACAGTAATAAGTAGCGGTTATTTGAGGCGTTACACAAGTCTGTATTCCCCAGTTCATTTGATTAATTCGCCATCTGGTAGTAGTTTGTCATATGACTGTCAGTGAATAGTATTTCACTGACGGATACCACAAATTCGGACTGAGAGAGTGTGTATGTAAAGTATTAAGGGGTCATGGAACATAAATTATAGCTAAGTATAAAGTTTAATAGTATGTTGCAATTTCATGGTAGCCAATATAGAAGAACGAAGAAAGGGCAATCCTAAATAATAGTTTGTACTAACTATCAAACAAATATGTTAACAATGTGATTTATATCTACCGAAATATTTATGATGCAGTAATTTGTGATATGTTATCACATTGCAAGAAATTATCCATAATAAATGCCCCAGTACTAGAAAATAAGTGTCTCCCAGAGTTGAAAACACTTCAATCTAGGATAGGTTGCCGTTATTTAATTTTTCTTGTTGGATTCTGACTAAAACTGTATCTCTTTAAAACCAAGCGTTTCTACACACCCTGGCTGATCGGTGTATAGCATCGACTCACATTCCTATCGCGCTGGTGAATACATTAAAACCACTGGTTTACTGCCACGTGCTGCCGTGGGCCAAGCCGCGAGGATAGTAACGAGACAACAAGCAGGCCAACTCTAATACGCCAAGGCGCAACCAAACAATGATGTTGCATGCATCTGGCTTTGTAAAGCACTTGCAATGTAGGACCTCGCGCATGCAGATGTTGCCACTCGACAAGCTGTAGACCAACCGAAGGAGGTGGCGCAGTGGGGCCAACACACTGGACTTGCATTCCAGAGGACCCGGGCTCACCTCCCACTCCAGCCGCACTGATTTCTGTTTACAAAGGCTTTCAGAAATATTCCCAGCGGAATGCTTTGATGGTTTAAATGTAGGCCATTCATTATCCATGTCTGGATGCCCCGGGGTTCCTTCTGTGCTAACTCTGCTGTCGACGAGAACAAATACATTATAATATTAATAATAGCAAGAAGCCGTACTGGCTCCTGAATATTAAACACCTGGGCTGGCTACTGCTTTTGTAAGAGTTATGTCCAGGATGCAAACTTTGTTAAAACCAAGGGAGCACCATGAAACCTTAAGGTAAAAGGATAAATTATTTTAACGCTCAGAGAATAGGAAAAAGAATGGAGGGAGCGAAAGTCAAGTATAGGAGCGAGGGAATACATTGGTAAGGGAAAAATTAGTACTTAAAGAAAATCTCACTCCAGCAGCAATGTTAACCACGTTCATAAATCGGGGTTTAACTCTGCCGGGAATTGAACCGGTTCGCCGATCTAGGAGGCGGGTAATATTGACTACAAAACCATCGCGGACCGTTGCAAATCTATGCAATTAATCGATTATTTATGGACAGACGTCAAAGAACTAATATCCACATACGAGTCATATAAGTAGCCCGAATATTAAAAAAATAAATATAAGATAAAAATATTAATAAGGATAAAGAAAAGTGTTATGAAATTAGACAGCAAACAAATAAAAATGAGTTTGAAGGATGCAAGCTGCGAAATAGTTCTGGCGTTGTTATGTAAGAACTTCACTGCAAAAAAAATGGCACGATTGCCGGACACGAGCAGTATATTTCCTGTCTTCGTGCTCTTTTACCCTGACGACGTGTTCATAAAACCTTCGCAAAGAATTCACTCGTTTTTTTACCAAGACAGTTTGACGTCGATGGCGCGTATAAATCCAGGCAAGTGTGCCCATCGAGTGAGACCACCCATCACCTTCACACAGCCTACAACACGAGCGGACATCGGAAATGATTCTCAAGGTAATACAAGGCTCTTTTTATATATCGTGGCACATATATGGCCTCTGTTACAAGCTGTTAACGGTAGACTAAGCAATTCTGAAAGTCCTGCTGAAAATTTACTTGTAATGCACATGGTGTATTCTTTCGCCTTTTGTAAAAATTGTGATTTCCAAAGGCCGATCACTTAGACGTTATACATGAGTCGGTCAAGTGAAACGGTGAAATTATTATAAAATTGAATATTTTACAAATTAGCATATTTTTCCATGCATATGTATTTAAAAACCAGAAACCAAAAGAAATTTTTCGGTATTCACGAATGTTTACTTAACACTTTTAATCCAAGGTAAATACATGGATCTTCTTGTCCTTTGTCGTTACCACATGTATTATGCGAATGTCACTCAGAGTGCGCGTTAAAATATATGCAGACGGGCAGGGGTATTTCTCTCAGGTTGATTTCAGAAGTGCTCAGTTAACCGTGAAAATCCTATAGAATGACAGTGCCCATAAGATAAGTTACAGGATAAAGAATTCTACTTATTCAAACGAAAATAACATTTCTTTTTCGTGTACATGTTCTCTGTGATATTAATACAATTGTGATATCAACAGACTTATATAGAAATGAACCACTGCTTGATTCATTTATGTAATATGTTAACATGATTATTGTGAACACCTGTACTAATGCAGAAATATATCTTGTTTTAAGTGCATGTACCATCGACCGTCACTTAGGATACGTAGCAAATTTGCATGTTATTTCCAATTGGATTCGCTAATTATCACACTATATTGCTTTGTTGGAACGAAACTTGTTCATTGTAACATTTTGTTCTCTTAAATGTGGATAGCAAAAAAAAGCAATTTATAAAGGTGTGGAAGAAATTTTCACGTAGACAGATCGGAGTAATAAATCTGGCTCCTGAACTCAAAATGAGTATTATTTTAGTCTTAAAATTTGTCCACATATCTGCAGCATACTACAAAATTATTTAAAAAACACTTTCAACAAACGCTATCTCTAAATATTTGTCTAATAACAATCTATATAACATATCTTAAATCTGTAAGTAAGAGATTTGCTTTAAAAATGTTAGAACAGTAATAGAGGTAAATTGTTAACAACACTTGCAGTGAAGAAGAAAATTCTTTTGAAATAATAGGAAGTCAGATTTCGATAATTTTCGAATATCGGGATAAAATACAGAGAAAATAACATTGTAGGCGACAGTAGGCACAGTAATTTCTCTTTTAAGTGGGGCTGGCTTTATGAAATTAAATGACAATGATAAGAATGACGAGTATGTTTGATGGAAATTATTTAATTATGGCTAAAAATCACGAGCGTTGAGTTACAGTATATCTTGTTCCTCTGGTAGAGGAGTTATGAAATACAGCATTGTTTTTTCAGACATTACAAAAAATTGAAGTACTTGATACAAAAAAGCATACATTCCAGATAGTTCTATATTTTCCCCCGTAAAACAGGGTTTTATAAATTATAATGAATAGGTAAAACCAATTTAAAAAATTGTAATAATTTCAAAGACACCAATACTTCTGCACTCAGTTTCCTTCTCCTACCCTCAAAATGAGAGCAGGTGTGTTTTTTCTGGTGATAAACATTAGTTCTTTAAGTTATAACTAATATTAACAATGGCTGGCACACACGTCTCAGAAGAGAAAAATTGATACGGTTATCAAGTTGACGAGCCATCTCTTCCGGGAGAAAACGATTGTAATATTAAGTCTTCTCATATGATGTACACAGTTTAAAATTAATACAAATTTGGATTAACTTATAATGCTAAGGCATACATGAAAAGCATATTTAGCTTTTATATCGAAGTTAAATTTAAAAAAAATGCGCGAGACAAAATGTTAGCGTGCCAAAAATAAAACGTGCTGATTTATTAAGATTTTTATTGTAGAGTTATGTCCGTACCTTTACAATATAATAATTCAAATTATATATTTTGTACAAGTTATTCCAACCAGAAGATGGCTTGTAATATGAAATTTATGGTAACACAGTGCGATTCATTAGGAAATACCGCACCTTACGGAACTCATTTCTGAACACATCATGAAAACAAAGTATCAAATAACCTTTGGAATCAATATAAAAATTTATATAGTATAAACTATACTCAAGGATGTTTATAACTACTTGTGTTATTAATTTTAAGGGTAAACAATTTTTGCTGAAAAACATTACCATCCCATATGGTTTCTTTTGTTTTTTAACTCTAAACGAATAGCCGTGAGCAATGCATTACCTTGTCCAATGCAACCTTCAAGCTGTGTGAGCAGAAATTGCGCCAGTACAACAAGCTGCATGCGCGATATTGTCTCATGCTCTTGTTGTCCCGATTGTAATTTTTACAATAATTAATCTCGAAATTTTATTGATAATATAGTGTAAGCGATCAAATTTGTTTATTTTTAAAACATGAAAAATTTCAAGATCTCAATTGTAGCCTGCTATATATTGTATTCTGTGATAAAGAAGTGAGTAATATAAAATTTCCAGTGGCACAAAAAAAGTACATAAATTATTATTTCATGCTGTTCACTGTTACAGATAGCCGCAGTAGCACTGCTGCTGGTCGCGCGAGTGTGCAGAGGCAGCGAAAGCAGATGGCCCCGCTGGGAAGACGATGATGATGACCAAAACCGTTGGAGACAAATTGGATTTGGAGGACGTGGTGGCTGGGGAGGACCTGGTGGCTGGGGAGGACCTGGTGGCTGGGGANGAGGGCCAGGTGTCTGGGGAGGACATGGTGGCTGGGGAGGACCTGGTGGCTGGGGAAGTCATGGTGGCTGGGGAAGTCATGGTGGCTGGGGAAGTCATGATAGCTGACGAGTACGTGGTTGCTGGGGAAGGCATGGTGACAGGGGTGGAGGTGGGGCATCCGCCAGTTCCGCTTCAGCTGCTGCTTCTTCTGGAGCAGGTTGGAGTGGATATGGGGATCGGGGAGGAAATGGTGGTTGGGTTGGATATGGTGGCTGGGGAGTATATAGAGGCTGGGGATATCCTCTATGGTGGGGAGGTGGAGTTTCCGGGAGTGCAGCAGCCTCTTCTAGCCGTACTTCTACAGCATCAGGTGGTGCAGACAGTGCCGTATCATCTTCTGTCTCAGTTGCTGNCTTCTGGAGCAGGTTGGAGTGGATATGGGGATCGGGGAGGAAATGGTGGTTGGGTTGGATATGGTGGCTGGGGAGGATATAGAGGCTGGGGATATCCTCTATGGTGGGGAGGTGGAGTTTCCGGGAGTGCTGCAGCCTCTTCTAGCCGTACTTCTACAGCATCAGGTGGTGCAGACAGTGCCGTATCATCTTCTGTCTCAGTTGCTGCTGCTGCTTCTGGAGCCGGCGAAGATCAAGGATACTAGAGATATCCAAGTTGGGGCTGTGGCGGATACCCAGGATGGGGATGGCGTGGCTACCATGGATGGCTAGGCGGAAGAACAGCTGGAAGTACTGCTGCAGCTAGTGTAGAGGCTGGAGGTACCCAGAATGGGTTGGTGGTGATGGTGCTGCTAGTGCTTCTGTTAGTGCTCCAGTCGGAGCTGGAGGATACTACCCAATACTTGAAATGACTCGCTGAATCTACTTCTCTGTGTTTCTTCCAAAAATGGTTTTACCATCCATTTACTTTTGAAAGGCAAAATTATGTTTCCACTTTTTTTAAAAGTGACATGTTTTGTAACACAATTATTCTGTTATGCAAATAACTACTGTACCATACTTAATGAAATAAATTCCTATTTTTATAATTTTTATCTAATTTTGAGTTTTAGTTTTTAGTACTGGCATACAAATATGGTGTATGTTATACAACTTATTAGTGTGGCAGCTAATATTTTGACTTCAATACACATAGGTAAAAATATATATATATACTGCGGAAATATTCTTTAATCACTTTTCCAGCATGTACAGAAACATCTTAATCAAATAATACTATATTGGACGTATAATTTACTCACATGTTATTAACTTTTTAATTAGTGCCTCATTTGTCCACAAACTAACACCCTCTGATATATTACTTCTTTATTATGTTAACACTCCTGTCCGTAAGTAAAGTAGAATGTTAAAATTTTTTGCATTTAAGTTTTAAATTGATTTTTTTCAAATTAATGAATTTTAATATTCTCATAAATACCGCATTTATTTTTTGTTAGTATAATAATTTTTTTATTTCGATATGACTTCACGAATATTTATAATTTTCACATAATATGAAGCAGTGATTATATTGACAATAACAAACGAATTCTTCACCTATTTTATTCGAGTTGCACGTAAGATCATGAAAAGTGGTGAACTTTCATTACATGTCAAGTTTATGAAATCGAAATGGATACGTGTAATGACAAAAAATTGCTGGTATGGATATTGTGTTGCAATATAAATACGAAATTCTGGATATTATTGTTTTAATCTTACAACATAGATGTATAAAATTAAATTTGCATTTTGTTATTATTAATTCAGTTCCATATTGCTCACACCAATTAGAGGTAAGAGAAGAGTGGAGTTGAAACTTGCTAATATTAGCATAGAATATAATGTTTATACAGTATACTTTTGAGACTTTGATTGTTTCGTAATCTGGGTGCAGGTAATACGAAGTAGGTTGTGTCAACACGATTAGATATGCCTTCGCCAATGAGCTGCCTGGTAATCTGTTGTCAGTTCATAGTTCTGTCGGCTCTTCTAGCGAAATTGTTATTCCACGCAGGTGTCAGAGAAAATTTGTCAGAAGGTCGGGAATATTTTAATCATGCCTGAAATGAGGTATTCTACCAGATGGTGGCAATCTAGCTAGGACTCTGATGTCATCAAATTGGGACAAGGATAATTAATTTGTCCGTCATTGATTTTCTTTTTGAGAAGGGGGCCACAATAGGAGTTAGCAAGCAAACCTAACATGTACTTCCAAATGTACCTGAAAATTCGAGTTCACAAAACACCGAATGCCCCCTACCAGAATGACTAGGAAAATGCTAATCAGAACAAGATGAAAACCTCATTTGGTGACGTGAGAGGGCTGTCTCTAAATTATTGCAAATAAATATAGATGCTTTCTCTTGTGGGCTAAATGACCTTGAAGATACTAATGTTCTGCCCTTCAGCACGTCGAGACTGGGAATGCCAGGCCCATAAATCAGGTACCAAGGTGACTACTGCTAACTTCATAAAATGCGGTTGAAGATATTCTGAAAGGAATGAAGGAGTTTGAAATTATAGAACCATCAGTTAGTCCATGTTCTGCTTTAATTGTGCTTGTTAAAAAGAAACACATTCACTTGGGACAACTTTGTACCAATTAAGGGTAACATTGTACCACACATCTTGTTTATATCAAAGGATTTGCAGCCCACACCTTAATGCATATTTCACTGCTTACCCTTTCATATGCAATGAACATAGTAATATGGAAGGATTCTTCGAGTCCTCATTTTAATTTAATTTGGGTTGGTGGTGCAAAGTTGCCCTGATGAAACAAGGGTACTCCAAATGACTATATACCTCTATGAAGTTTTAAGGATAACCACCAGCTTAATAAAATGTGACCAGGAGAGATGGTTAACATTCCAAAAGGACCAATGACACACTCAACAGTATAACAGGTTCACAATGGTTTTCTACATTTAACATGAAGAGAAGGTACTGGTAATGCGAGATAGCCGTAGAAGACAAAGAAAATACTGCATTTTGTGTCCAAAGTGAAAGGAACTTGGACATCCAAGGTTTGGACTATCGGGCTATAGAATGTTCCTGCCATCTTTATAAATCTGATGGGAAAAACTCTCCCTTAAGATATTTGTCAAGTGTATGTAGTCGACATTGGTGTCTTAAGTTAATTTGAAGAGGGCTTAACATACCTGAACTCTGTGTACAAAATATAGCTACCTCCAACCTGAAATTGGTTCCTCAGAAATACCACATTTAATTTTCAAATTAAAATTAATTTCGTGAGACATTTAATGACTAACCATGGCATTTAAACAGACCCTGACAAATTCAAAGAGATAATAGATTGACATTCCACAACAGGCAAAACTGAGATGCAGATGTTCCTGGACTTGTGTATATTTTTGTCTAGGTTTGCCACTATCGCCAAGTCACTGCATGAATTGACCGAGGCAAAAAGAACATCTCATTGGACCACTGAGAATGTTGTTGATTTGAATAAACTAATATATATTCTAATATCACCCCCAGTCCTGGCCTTCCCAAGAATCGAATGTGTGTCTATTCTGGATATTGATGCTAGTGATGTAGACATCGGAGCTGTGTTGCCTCAGATTCAAGATGGAAAGTAGAGGCCACTGTATAGTTTCGGTGAGGTACTCCACAAAACTGGGAGAAATTGTGTGACACACAGGGAGATTCCGGTTGAAATGAAGGCAGTTACACACTTTCACCCATACCTTTATGGCAGTCACTTTACCCATATAACTGATTATGCTTCATTATGCAGGCAACATAATTTCAAGAACCCCAGATATCACATAGTGTAGTTTATAAATCCCTGCAAAATATGACTGAAATACAGCTATCACAGGACTGGGTAACTTCGCAGCAATGCAAATGCACTTTCCAGTGGACCATGCAAATCATCCTATCATCAGNCTATCACAGGACTGGGTAACTTCGCAGCAATGCAAATGCACTTTCCAGTGGACCATGCAAATCATCCTATCATCATTGATAATGCCAGTAGGGAAATGGCGGTGCATCTAAAGCAATGACGACAATAATTCAAGGCACTGTATATTGCTATTTTCGTCTACATGGGATGAGGGCATTTTGAAAGATCAGTTAAATGGCTCCACATTGCATTCAATTTTAGGTTGGAATTAAGCCAGATATCGACCAAGATAAGAGTAGATATCTAGTCTGGGCCCGACATACTGGTTACGATTTAATTTCTTTATACTGAAAAATGGTGTGTTTTATAGGAACTGGGAAACTAATGATAGCAAATGTATGTACTTACAATTGGTCCCGTCAGAGTGCAGAAATAGAGAAGTGCTAAAAGAAATGCGTGATTAAAAAGCAGGTAGAAACTTCGTAATAAATAAAATCCTCGACAGAGTTCGATTGAGATTGTAATGGCTTCATTGCCGGGAGGATGTTGAGAAGTGGTGCTTTATTTGTAATGCTTGGTCCACAATGATGAGCACGACGATTAAGGAATGAGGTCCCATTGAAAAATAAATTTTGGGGCCCCATTTGAGAGAATGGCAGTTGATAGTCTCAGACCCTTACTAGTCACTTAATGGTGGGACTCGGCACATAGTGGTAGCTCGAAATAACATCAACAAGATGCATTATGTATACCAGTTCCAAACCAAGAGGCCGTTATGTATTCACTAGGTTTGAAGTGTCATTCGAATTTCATTCTAATCAAGAGCCAAATTTAACAGTAATTGGTGATCATCGTGAAAGATGCGTAGAAGGATTGGGACTATAAGTTATTCTTATTTCTCCTGGTAAATCGTTCGGGGATCCACGANTCGTGAAAGATGCGTAGAAGGATTGGGACTATAAGTTATTCTTATTTCTCCTGGTAAATCGTTCGGGGATCCACGAGTCAGCATTGGTTACACCTCCAAGTAGACCAACGTTGTTTGGGAGAGAGATCGACCTCCTTGGTAACCTGCTATTTGAACATCCAATGGAAAAACAAGTAGTCACACCAGAATATGATAGTTATCTATATCAGAGGTTAGACGCTATCAATTAAATAGCCGGGCGCACATAAATCAACTGTGACAGAATAACAATACAATATTACCAGAGAATTCTTGCCAAAGGATAAATAGTGTAGCCGTTCAACCCCTAAAGATGGAAGGGATATTGTTCTAAGCTACAGAAATGTTGGGAAAGCCTATACAAGACCTTGAAGCAGAACAACGATGTTGTATATAAGATATGTCGACAGATCTCTCGGGCGTAGCCTAAGTTTGTCCACATCGACTGACTGGTGCTCTATGCATTTCCAGGTTTTGGCAGGATAGAGTGTTCGGGAGTAACAGATTTGAGGAGGGGACAATTTTACGTACCGTCAGGCTCAGCATGGAGGGGGTCACTCATCACAGTCTGCTTTTTCCCCAGACTAACTCATCTGCTGCTGTGTCACCAAGCCAGGGGGGATTATATATATCTAACCTGGACTGACGTCATTGCCCAACCTTGCTGGAGGAATCAATGACTTGAGAGCATGTGCGAGAACCTTCCAACTATCACTTTCCTTGGTGTGTTCCAAATTGGAAAGAAGGTTCTGGGTCAGGAAACCTATACTATAACTACGGCCACAGTCGAATGGTCGGCAGTTTGTGACAGCCATCTGGCTTGAGTACGAGTTTCCTTGCACAGATCGTGGTATTTAAGGTGTCTGCTGGATGACAAGTGCGACAATCTAACCCATAGTAGAAAATCTTCAGGAACACGTTCAGGCGACAGCAGGGCGTATAATAGAAGGAGCGCGAACCAGGAAACCTCTTAAATATGATGAATCAGCAGAGTAAAAATGTAGGTGGTCGATATGTGGTGGAAAACGGAGGTGGGGTATCCGAGCCGAGCATATACCACACCGCCATGCCGAATTGAAACCGAGGAAGACGACTTACGCGATGAGCACTAGCGACACAACCCCCACCCCAAAATCTGTACTCTGGCGACCAGTCTCTTAATATCTTGACAATACATCCAACACAACACACAGATATGCGGGGAGTAGAATGCTCGTAAACACTGAAGTAGAAACTGAAGTGTGGTAGAAAAGTCTGATGAGAGATAGTATTTTCTTAGTAGCGACGTACGGTGGGCTTAGCGCTGTTCTGTGGGAAGATAAAAACAAAGTAAAAAAAAAANTAGTATTTTCTTAGTAGCGACGTACGGTGGGCTTAGCGCTGTTCTGTGGGAAGATAAAAACAAAGTAAAAAAAAAAAGGATTAGAAAAGGGAATACTAACAACGAAAATGGCACAGGATGAGGGATAGGGAAACAATCTGCGTNAAAAAAAAAAGGATTAGAAAAGGGAATACAAACAACGAAAATGGCACAGAATGAGGGATAGGGAAACAATCTGCGTTTATAACATAATACAAAAACAGCCAAACTGCAGGTACAAAAACATAATCATTAAACAATTAACTGCATTGTTTATAAGACTTTAGTATCGACAAGTGCGCCTTTCTGAATGAAGTATTCGAGCTGGACGAATCAAGACTAACAGTATTAGGACCTAGAAACTTACTAATCTTAAAAGGACCAAGAAATTTTGGTATGAGCGTTCCCAGTTATATCCATCCCCCCATCTCCGAACATATCAATTTTACATAAAACCAGGTCCCCTAACTTTAAATGAACTGGCAACCTACCCTCTTTCATCTTAACTGTAACCTGCAGTTTCTTTGCACTACGCCTACGGTGGACCTCCTCAAGCAGAAAATCACGGTCAGCATCATCAAGGGGGGAGGGAAAATGGGGGATATTCCAGATATTATACAAGGGGTGCCTAAGAGGACGACCAAGGAAAGGGAGTGAAGGAGGAACTCCGCTGGAATCATGAAAAGCGCTGTTGAATCCTATATTAAAAAAATCCAAATCCTGATACCACTTAGTGTGGTCTTGATTATAGAAAAGGGTTAACCATGCCTTCATATTCTTAGTAAATTAATCTACCTTATTGCCGTTGGGGTATTAGAGACTAGAAGTAAAATGTTTAACAGCCCAGCGAAACACATGTTCTAAGAAACATTAGAAGTGAGGTACTTAGCATTAACTTTAACAACCTCAACAGGAGCTTTCATGTTTGTTTGGCAGTGGTAACAGGATAACAGGCTTAGTAAACGTTTCTAACAAAATTAAAATACACACATTTACATTCTAATATCTAACTAAGGGTCGAAATATATCTAGATGAACTGTGATCTAAGGTGCCTGGGGAATCTGCGTCACTGCCTGCCCAACGATAGCATGCTCAGCCTGTTTACTTTTTGACACAGGTCACACGAACGCACAAAATTCGAAACCTCGCCCCTTAACATAGACCAGGAAAACTGTACAGCAAATTTACTGAAAGTCTTACTAACAAACTGATGACTACCAAACACAGAATCGTGAAAGTAGAACAATACTATAGGCCTAAATAACTACGGTTAAACTATCCTACGAGCACGCCCTCTTTAAACAGTAAACTTCAAAATCCCGTTTTCAACAACAGGGGAGTACAACACCGTTGCTCAGGTCCCTTTTAACATGGCCTCAGAAACCGTCAACTCCCTGGGCTTGATGTAACGTTACAAAAAAANACCGTTGCTCAGGTCCCTTTTAACATGGCCTCAGAAACCGTCAACTCCCTGGGCTTGATGTAACGTTACAAAAAACTCAGGGAAACACTACATGATATAAAGAGAAGCCTCGGGTTCTGCCACATCATTCGTTTGAAAATCTGCCGGAACATACATTCTGGATAAAGCATCTGCTACCTGGTTTTCGGAGCCTCGGACGTGTTGAACCTAGAAACGGAAACGAGTCAAATATAACACCCAGCGACCTAGCTTGCAGAAATGTTGAGGATAGTGAAGGATCCTGCTCNGAAACGGAAACGAGTCAAATATAACACCCAGCGACCTAGCTTGCAGAAATGTTGAGGATAGTGAAGGATCCTGCTCAACTGGTTGTCCGTGTAGAGATCACATTCGTTGTGTTCAACGTATGACGCAAATTTTTAAAGTCCATAAATAAATGTCAGGGTTTCTTTCTCGGAGATACTCAGTTTTCGCTCCATCTCGGCGAGACTGTGACTGGCGAAACCCACTGGCGCTGGCTTAGGACAACTCCTACAGCCAGTGACGAGGCATCTGCTTGTTCAACAAAACAGTGTGAAAAA
This sequence comes from Clitarchus hookeri, assembly GCA_002778355.1. NCBI lineage: Eukaryota > Metazoa > Arthropoda > Insecta > Phasmatodea > Phasmatidae > Clitarchus > Clitarchus hookeri. Next base: position 21,571 of record NQII01003060.1, read on the forward strand.
TCCGGTAGAAAGAGCACCAGAGGCGAAGCTAACTTATGCTTTAGCAGAAAAAAGGCCAACTCCCGCTCCTGACTCCACTAAAACTCAACTCCCTTATTTTTTAACGTGTTCAAGTGTGCTGGCAATTCTGAAAAATGCTCTATAAAGCGGGAGCAGCAGCTCAGTAATCCTACAAATTTTTGCACTACCTTCAAGGGAAATTTTATGTAGGGTTCACACGATCAGTATCAATCATCAGTTGACCCTCGCACAGCAGATATCCCAAGAATTTCACATTTTCCAACCCAAGGTAACTTTTTCAGGATTTACCGTCTAAATAACTTCCCGCATTTTTAGAAACATCTGACGCAAGTGGGACAAATGGGACTCTAGATCATCACTGTACACAATTATGACATCGATACAATTAAAATCAAACTTTAATTTATACTCAGACAGGACATGTTCTAACACTCGGGACAAGGCTTGACTNATACAATTAAAATCAAACTTTAATTTATACTCAGACAGGACATGTTCTAACACTCGGGACAAGGCTTGACTGCCAAAATTAGAACCCATTGGAATGCGTGTCAACGCAAATTGGCTCCACGGCGTTCTAAAAGCAGTATATTTCCTGCAGGACGGATCCAGCAAACATTGGTGATATCTATTGTTTATATATAATGCCGAAAACACACGGTGTTTATCCAAGTGCTGAAGGGCTTAATCGATAGTAGGTTACGGAAAAGGATCTTTATGAATTTTATATTTTACAAGAGAATGGGTAACCACCAAACTATGCTTGCCACTTTCCTTTTTACGCACCAAAAACACCGGTGAACAATAGTCTGACGTTGATGGTACAATTATGCTAGTTTCTAACAACTTATCTATGATTTACCGAAATGCTTGGAGCTTAGGGAGAGAACATTTGAAACGGGAGTCGCACACCGGAATACCATTCGTCAAAGACAACTGTTAAGGAAGGACATCGCATTTGCCCATGCGTGAGGGAAAAGATGATATCACTAAGCTCCTCCTTCAACTGACCCAATTGAATTTCAAAATCAGTGGCATAATTCGTGCCGTCAAATAAAGGAGAAAACAGGTCTGGAACAGCGTCGACCTGAAGACCAATACGGATGTTCCGAGCAAACCCAAGGGACAGATAAAATTCGTCGTGGTTAACCGACGCTCTAGACATTCAAGTCCTAAGTAATGGGAAAGATCTGAAAAAAAAAAACGATAACATATCGATTATAAAATGTAGGTTCACTACAGCGTTGCTCTAAACGATGCCACTGTTAGCGACACATAAAGGGTTGTCAGACATACACCCTTTGAATAAGATCTTAGAATCCAAGAGTTGTTTCAAAAAGTAATTCCTCAAGATACAACGGGTAGCCCCAGTGTCAACCAAGGCTAAAAAATTCCTCTCCGCTCAGGTGATCAACACCGTACACCACCTAATAATGCGCGGGACTTTATCTTTTGCCCGACTGGAAAACCCACGCCGATTTCCAGTCAATTTTCGTTTCACGCATTAGGACAATTCCTACGCAGGTGCCCAAGCTCGCCGCAGCGAAAACACTTTCTTTCGAGAACATTGTACGCCTGTTGTATTGACAATTCTTTGCCACGTGTCCCTGAACAGCACAATTACTGATCCGCGCGGAATAGCCGCGTTGCTGGACAACCTGGATATAGGAAATTTGGCCGGACGACACGGAGTTACAGTCGCGGCCGGATCGTACGGCAGGTGGAAAACACGCACGATACTCGCTAGAGGCAACAAAAGGGCCTTACACTTCCACAGCTAACTGAAGTAGCTCACGGAAAATGCGTGGTACAGAAACTAACGTGCATTGAATGCGCACTTGCATAGCCAACTCATCTATGATAACACTGACCAGTTCGGATTCACTCATTTGTAAGCATAACGCATCATGAAATGCATAAATCGAATACACAAATTCATACACAAACTCACCCGGCCTTTGGTTTTAGTAACTAAAGTCACGTTCACAATTACGCTTAACGCGGGAGGGAAACAAGGCCACTATCACCCTGCGTTTGAACCCCACAAGAGTACCACCTTCCAATGGCATGAGTTCTTTACGAAGTAATTGTAGTATAGATCCTTCACATTTAATTGCTATGGATTTCGGAAGACTATCCTTAGAACTTAAACACAGACTAGATGCGTTAGGTTCTGCAACGCTACCAGGAACGTTTTGTCTACTTTAGGCGCACCATTGGTGACACTCGCCGGAACCACTCAGTGAAAGGTTTGCGTCATTGGACCTTGTTGACTCCACAAGCCCACCGCAGCTATGGTCATCGTTTAATCAGCTTCAAACTCGAGGTCCCGGGAGAAATTCAAAAGTACTTCCGTCTTGAGCGTGTAGATACACCCAACCTCGGCCATTTCATGCGAAAGATACGACATGCAGATATGAAAAAACAATACAGCAGAGTGCGCAAAAACGATTTGTGCCGAAACACAAATAATATACATACAAATTCGGTCAACAACTTATATATTTTGCCAATAAATATACATTGAAACAAATGTAGCACCCTAGAATATTTTGACATGAAACTTGGCAATAAATGAGCAACGTTCACAATAATTTCTTTCTTCCTAGATCCACACAAAATTATTAAAACTTGGCATGAATATAATAAATTGCTCTCAAAACTGTAATCGACTTGAGTAAAGTTTATTATTAATTAAAATGGTATTATTAATTCCCAAAACAATTAAAGCGATATATGATAAGACTGACTATAAGAGCAATTAGAAAGAAGGGCAGCTGCATGAGACCAGTAGAGCCTCCTTTTCATAAAACGAACACGTTAAAATTATCATTTTAAAAAATGTTATAAAAATATGAAATTTTGGCGAAGACAGTCAAATGGCCCGTCAAAGCGCCTACAGGATAAAATATTACTGAACGACCACAATTAAAAATGTTGAAAGCCCAACGCGAGAATCGTGGATACAAAGTATTTGTAAAAAGAATTTTTCTTGGGCAGAAAACGAGCCTACACACAACACGTTAAAAACAGGCAGAACACAGCAACGCTAGGTTTTAGTTAAAGCCGAAACCAAATTTAGCCTGGCGACCGACACCACAATTTTTAAAAAATCAGTAACATTACTGCATACCCAAGACAACACATCTACGTTACATTAGACATTATAACATTAAAAAAAGCCCAGCTTCACACAAACTCTTGGTCCACGACTCACCGTTTCAATACCCCAATCAATCGGCGGTTCAGGCGACGATACCAATTCAAAAGTGACCCTTCACGCATTCACGTCCGTTGGATGACAAGTGCGGCAATTTAATCCATAGCAGAAAGTTTAGTGGTTATGACGACAACAAATTCAGAGTTTAAATTAATAATTTCCGACTGTAACTGATCATCTAACTGAACCATTTGAATTTGTCCAAACACGACGGTTTATTTTGCAAGGGTACCACTGATTCCGGAGAAAACGCAAAACGTAAATATATTCTTTACGTCCACGCAACATTGAATTTTTCTAAGAAAATCAATACTCATATTAACAGATTATGACAACTTCTTAAATAATTGAATCTTCATTTTCCATGAAAAATTTTCAATTTTAACCTTTACGGTATCTACTGCCTGAGATTCAAGTGGACCCCCGTCAGCAAGAGAAAATGCAGCAGTACGGCATTGTGACATTTTAATAAAGCTAACTAAATTATCACGCATTAGCTGGTTGTACATTTCGTGACTTATCAATTATGGCGAAGCACCTTAATCTACTGAAGCATTCACAATAGAAACCCCAATTTGCAAGGAAACAAAGAATAAACCTGGTTTATTTTTAGTAGATGAGAAGTAATTTAAACCACATACACCTGTGGGTTTTTTCATAAGTGGACAAAAAAACTGAAAATGGCATTCGTTACCACAAAAATAACAAACAACATGACATCGTTTGACTTTGTGATTAGATTCACCTTGTGACTTGTCCATTTCCGATTGCGTAGAGACATCGCGTGTACGTTGGTCCTCATTTGACCGTTGGCCGGAGAGACAACCTGTATGCCCTTGTCGCTTGCAACACGTTACTTTGCCTTTACTTGGGTTTTCTTTAAAAAAAAATACCCTTTTCACTCACGTCATTTGTACGAAAACACTATTTACAATACCGCTTATTTTTGGTTACCATGTCATGCCTTTAGGGGTAATATCCTATAGTTATTTCTACCTGGGATACCAACTCTAACATAGATTCTAAATTTCAAAGCTTTGTTGCAAAGGAAAAAATCTCTGATTACTGGGTAAGAGATTTAAAAATAAAATTTCTTTTAAATATGCTTCATCACATGGGCTATCAAGCACTTGTACTAATTGAATTATTTTCTCCAGAAAAGCTTTCGCTGATTAAGTAGGACTTAGATATCGATCTAAGATCTTTAAACGCAACCGCGTAATAGTTACAGGAGATCCATCTTGTCGTAATNAGTAGGACTTAGATATCGATCTAAGATCTTTAAACGCAACCGCGTAATAGTTACAGGAGATCCATCTTGTCGTAATAAATTCTGACCCAGTAAACCACATTCTCATTTACCTGAAATGGCCTGACTTGAAATTTGNATCCATCTTGTCGTAATAAATTCTGACCCAGTAAACCACATTCTCATTTACCTGAAATGGCCTGACTTGAAATTTGATGTAAACTCTCGGGAACTTTAAGCAATGCCGCATTATAGACGACGGTGGGTACACACAATCTTAACTCTAATTGGTAAGACAACTCTAACAAAAAATCTACTTTTTCCGTTAGACTACCGGATGTCACACTTGGAATTCTACTCTCCATTCCAGGAGGAGTTGATTTAAAAATCTTAAATAACAGCATGGCCTCACCAAACTTGTCTTCTGTTTCGGCTGCGCACTCTTTCGTGATCAATGATGCCGCTCTCGGCGAACTTCACCTACGCAGCAGTCAAGGTGCTTTACTATGTTTCCTTGGATAAGTGATAAATCCAACTTGTACGCNGGCGAACTTCACCTACGCAGCAGTCAAGGTGCTTTACTATGTTTCCTTGGATAAGTGATAAATCCAACTTGTACGCGCAGTACCTGCAGAAGTCATCCTTGGTTAGTACACAAATACATAATAATAGAAAACTCCCCACTTTCCACTACAGCAATATTATTTTAAATCTCACTGCCAATTGACTTGAACGTAATGGACAGCAGAGTGGCTCATAAATTACCTGTCACGGAGCGGGAGCACCAGGAGGAAACCCAACCTTCTCATGACATTGGATAATACATCCTTCTGCTTCCACAACATACATATTAATGTATAGACTAATATCCTCTTTATAACTGACCAGATAAATTATCCCTGGTTGTGAGAAATGAACAACTGTCGCTAATTTAGTTTATAAACATATAATTGCGGGCTAATGAACATTTTCTCTTTTGAAAAATGCCTCAAAAAATCCAATACAAAAATATAAAAGGTTATTAGAAACACTTTTAAACAGAATACAAATTTCACTATTGAATAATATTGGGCTTTAATAAAATTACAGAGTAAATGCCCAAATATATTATGTGACGTTTTAAAAATACTGTTCTTTTAAGTGTTCCCTCTATGAAGCCCACGCGATGTTCTCTCTTGAGCAGTCATCACGCCAGGGTATATGCAGTCTAGCCAGCCCTTCCAGAGTTCGCGACGTCAGATGTTGAGGAAACTCAGTAAAGATAGCGCTGATGCTGATCTTATTGGCGGCGTAATAACAACCCAATGTCAATGTAGAAAAGTCGTATCTTATCTAGGCAAAACAGGCTTGATGATAAGAGGAGGGTGGGCATAGAGGGGATGGTGTACGGGGAAACTACTAGTCATCGTCAAGTCGACCAGCAGATCGAGGCGCGGAAGCCAGGACTCGACCTACCGTCCCACATCAACGGGTGTCGAACAGGTCATAGGCGGGAATGTTGAATAACCCATATGATATCCCCCGTAGGACTGGTATTTCAACACCATAGTAGGCAAAAATTGTGCGGTGGACAAGGCACATTGTCACAATGGGCGTTGGCGAGGAGATGAGAATTGGGGAGAAGTTAGCTGCAGGCGAGGAGATGGCTGTTGGTGATGAGTTAGGTGTTACCGAAGTGATGGGTGTTGGCGCGTAGATGGATGATGGCAAGACCTGAGCATTGGGAAGGTGATGGATGTTGGCAAGAAGAATGGTGTTGGCGAGAAGATGGGTGTTGGCGAGAATATTAATGTTGCCAAAGGAGATGGGTGTTTAGGAGGGAGATCGGTGTTGACGAGGAGAATGATGTTTGGGAGCAGATGTAGGTGTTAGCGAGGAGATGATTGTTGGAAAGGAGATGGGTGTTGGCAAGGAGATGGGTGTTGGTGAGGAGAAGGGCGTTGGTAAGGAGATGAATGTTGGCGAGGATATGGGTGTTGGCATGGAAATGGGTGTTGGCGAGGATATGGGTGTTGGCGAGGAAATGGGTGTCGACGAGGAGATGAGTTTTGTCGGGGAGGTGGGTGTTTTTCAGAAGACGGATGTTGGGGGGGTAGTGGATTTTGGGGAGGTAATGGATTTTGGGAGGTAATGGATTTTGGGGAGATAATGGATTTTGGGGAGGTAATGGATGTTGGGGAGGATACAACTGTTGGGTGTTGGCGGGAAGATTGATGTTAGGGAAGTAGATTTTTTTTTGGGAAAAAGATTGGTTTTCGAAAGGGTATTCATGTTGGGGAAGGAAATGGTTGGTGGCGAGGAGATGGGTGTTTGCTAGGATACGGGTGTTAGGGGGAAGTTGGGTTTTTGGAAGATGATGGGTGTATTTGGAGGAGATTGTTAGGGAAGACATGGGTGTTTGGAATGAGATGGGTGATTGGTGGGAGATGAATGTTTGGGAGGAGGTAGGTGTTTGGGAGGTGATGGGTGTTTGGGAGGAGATGGGTGTTTGGGAGGAGATGGGTGTTTGGGAGGAGATAGGTGTTTGGGGGGAGATGGGTGTTTGGGAGGAGATGGGTTTTTGGGAGGAGATGGGTGTTTGGGAGGATATAAGTGTTTGGGAGGAGATGGGTGTTTGTGAGGAGATGGGTGTTTGGGAGGAGATGGGTGTTTGGGAGGAGGTGGCTGTTGGCGAGGAGATGGGTGTAAGCGAGTAGATGGGTTTTAGGGAGAAATTGTTCGTTTGGGAGGTGGTTGGTGTTGGTGGTGAGATTGATGTTGGCGACGAGATGGCTGTTATCGACGAATTGGTTGTTGGAGATTATATCAGGATTGGCGAGGAGATGGGTATTGTTGAGGTGATGGTTACTGCTGAGGAGATGGGTTCAAGCCGAAGAGATGCGATGGAAAATAATTGGGGGTTGCGAAGGGATGGGTCTTTGGGAAGAAGATTGTTGTTGGTGAAGTGATCGGTGTTGGAGAGGAAAGTAATATAGAGAGAGAGAGGGCGTTGGTTGGCTAGGAGTTGACTGTTGGAGAGGTGTTAAGTGCTGGCAAGGATATGAGTTTTGTTGAAGAGATGGGTGCTTGGCGAGGAGATGGATTTTTTCACTAAGAGGATGGGTGTTGGCGAGGAAATGGGTGTTGAATTGAAAATGTGTGTTGGCGAGGAGATGGGTTTTGTCCATGGAGAGGGGTGTTGGCAAGGAGATTGGTGTTGCCGAGTAGATTGGTGTTGCCGAGGATATTGGTGTTGCCGAGTTGATTGGTGTTGCCGAGGAGATTGGTGTTGCCAAGGAGATTGGTGTTGCCGAGGAGATGATTGATGGCGAGGAGATGTTTGATGGCGAGGATTTGGTTGATGGCGGGGAGATGGTTGAGGGCGAGGAGATGGGTTTTCACGAGTATATGGGTGTTGGGGAGTTTATGTGTGTTGGGTAGGTAATGGATTTTTGGGATGGGTTGGGTGTGGGGATTGAAGTACTGACTGGGGAGGAGCAGTTTTCTGGGGAGGAGATGGTGACTGGTAATGCAATGGTGGCCATGGAAGTGATGACGGCTGAGAAGGAATTTGGTGGTGGGGATGAGAGTAGTTGGTATGGATATGGGGATTGAGAATGACGCGGTGTTTCGGAATGTCGTGGTTCCTGGGGAGCTCTGAAATATCCTCCATGGAATGGAGGAGTCGGAGCTGCCGGAAGTACTTCGACTGCACGTAATGCTACTTCTTCTAGTTAATCAGGAAGTGCTGGTTTTGATGAATCAAATTTTTCTGTATCTTCCGCTTCTGGTGGACTTTAAGTTATTGGAGTATATAGTGGTTTTCAGGGATAATTATTAGGAAGTTCTGAAGTGTGTCTTTTTTTGAGGGGGTTGGGGTTGTTTGTTGGGGAATCTGAGGGTTGTGGTAACTAACGTAGTATCCAGGATCGGTTGGTAGTGGTACTAGTATGTGAGCTGTTGCTAGTAATTCAGCTGGAGCTGGGGTCCATGGAGTATAGTTTCCTATTTTTTTGTTAGACTTCTTGAAACTTATTCCCTTATCTAATATTCGTCTACTCTAATCCCAGTTTATTTAGAATATTTCGTAACGCACTTATTATGGAATTATTTAAATTATTACATCTTTAAATATTAAACCTATATTTTAAACATTTCACATATGTCAATATAATTGTAATCAGTCGGAAAACCAATTCACATATTTATTATTTTGCTGTGTTGCAATCCGAAAATATTCGTTATGGAATGTGTATTAGAGTTTCTCTTATAATATGTATTTACAATATTTATTCTTCTGTGTGTCCTCGTTTGTTTTTGTGCATAATTTGCGAGTAAATGTTCAAATAGCTCATGTAATTGTTTTATTTCACATATTATATTTAAACATTTATGGAAACGTTTGTGCATCACTTGACTGAACATATGAAAATGACCGTTAACAAAATTTCTTTACTGATTTGTTTTAAATTCATATGGTAATAACAAATACCCCAACCCACACACGATTTAAATCTCTTCAGTGCGCCATCAAATTGGGGCGAAACAAACTTTGTAATATTGAATTCAGTGGAGCCCATACGTGGAGCCTTTACTCAGTAACACATACACTAAAACAAACTTTTTAACAGAGTTGTTTCTTTTTTGCATTATTTAAAACTAAAGAGTAAATTATTACGAATACAGTGTTGAAACAGCCGCTTGTACTGCAAATTCCAGCCGCAAACGCCACCAAAATGGTATCACTTCCCAGCAATATGTCGGAACGCCGTTCGTTTATCAGCGCATGGTAACCTACTTGCCAGCAGATAGCCTAGCCAATAGGAAACATTTCACAGCACGCAGTAGTAGCAAATCGGACGCAATACCCGTTTGAGAGCCTCTGCAACAGTTAATCAGAGAATGGATACGCTCACATCAAAAGAAATTCAACGCCCTTTCGTCTCTGACTACTTACCTGCTCTGTGCTAAAACAATATTTTATAAACTATTCAAAACATCAAAAGAAAAAGGGCTTTTTGTCGATTGTATTTTTTTTTTTTTTTTTGCAAAACTACATCCATGATGTTGCCCAGCAGTCTGAATGTCACCCAGTAGCCAGTCAACGTACTGGGAAAGATCGAACGTGGTAAACATTGCCAACACACGCGACAATAATAGCGCTTTCATAGCAATGCCAAATATTTATTTCCCCCTTCTTTAGCTGTCGCTCCCCCAAAAACCAGAATTCCATCAAAGTATGTCTTTGGCAGAACTTAGAACGTGCTTTTTCTTATTAATCGCAAAACTGCACACGTGTCAGAGGGGGCATTGATGCGAAACATGATTATCAAATATAAAGTTAAAAAATTAAAATAAAATAATTTTAAAGCTACTTTTTGTCCAAGTTACATAAGTTGTCGTGTAGTATTGACCACTGCATTTTATAGCCGAAAAAAATTCGAACCAATGTTGACAAATTTTTTTATATAATTTGACAGAATACATAAAAGTTTACATACTTATTATGATGTTATGCTAAAGTTACAAATATCAAACAGAAAATATATATTAAAATTACGTGGCATTTTAATTGTAACACTGCAGTTTTTCATCAAGACTTAGTGATGTGCAGAAAAAAAATTTGCAAGTGCACGATTGTTATGTCTGATTAAAGTCAATATAGTTATATGTCAAACAAGTATGCCATAACATTGAAACAACACAATCCTTGTGAGTAGATGATTTGGGGGACTTTGGGGCAAAAGGGATGGGAGATCGGAGTGTCGGGGTTGTTCATGGTCAGTCATTCTGGACGGCCAGCGGCCATTTTTCCCTAAATATGTTCCTTTTTCCCTAAAAATTAACTATTTAATCTCAAAATTTCCCTTTCTCAAGTTAAAATTTTCCGTTTTTACCTCAAAAAAGCACCCATTCCCCCAACTGCGAAAACGAGCCGCAGAAAGGTGATGTTCGATCAATCGGAAGGATTAAGGAGTCTCGCTTCTTGAGGGCAGAGCAGTGGCGGCCATATTGATTTTATAGGCATAATGTTTGGAGTTAGACCTAACCATCTTCCACCTTGGTTCTATCAGCCATGGTGAATGTCGGTGACCTTGACCTTTTACATTGACCCCAGTAACCTTAAACATATGATTCAGAAAATTAAAAAAAAACTTACAATTAATTTTAAAGAATTATAAAAATTAAAATTTAAAATGTTTGGGCTTAGAGGAGACGAGGGACTAAAACCTACCAGCCAATATGTTATGATATTACCCCTCCACCATGTTGAACTCAGATGACCTTAACCTTAACACTGACATTGACCTTATAACGGTGACCTTATATAACCTTAAAAACGAAAAGCGAAAAAATTCTACTATTCTGTATATAAAAGGATACACAGGAAAAAAGTGCTGAACGTAATACCAAATAAAATTGTGTCTGGATTCTCGTTAATGTTTTGTATACAAAAAATGAATACACAGACGGCGTATTATACGTACTCTTAACGCTAGTCCTATAGCTCGTTGTGCAATTCAAAGCTGTAATCCATTCTCCTCTCATAATGTACGTTTGGTTTCCGGGAAAGTTTTCAATAAATCATTTAAAAATTCATTTGTCAGCGAAAAGAAAAAAAATTAAATCTATATACACTAAATGTTTCTTCACTACTTCACAGTGTTCAACTACAACTTAATTATTGTTTTATTAACTGTTCAGTACCTATATATATATCTCTGTCCAAGAGGTATCAAAATATTTCGTGGTTTTGAACAATGGATTATATGCGAAATTGCTAACGCTAATTGAACTGTATTTACTAAAATGTTTTAGATAGTTTGTTGCCTAAATGTTAATATTCCAACCTTCTGACATTTCTGTTAAGCTTGGCATATTATCGATTAAGCAATATACGTCAAAGTCAGAACTTTACGCTAACGATCTGGCGTGGTCACAATAATTTGATGTTAACAGGCAAGAAAATGTAAGAAATTAAAAATTCGTTTTGATTTGTATTGCATTGAGAATCTGCAAACCTATGTTAGTAATTATTAAGCAATCTTATTCATTTCTCTTGTGTTTTCGTTTATTTTAAAAATAAAGATTTCCCAATATATTTCACTTCATCTTTTCATTTTAAAATTCTTTTTCGAAATATTTGTATCTTTATTTCGTCTATATGAATATAACTTTAATTGATGAATATAATATCTATGTATCAATCAAAATGGATACTTCTTTTTGCAGTTTTACTGGCTGATTGGATTACGTCAAACGCAATGGCGTGGGATTTGGCTTAACTTACACCACCATGTGTTTAACGAATTGTGTTCTTGCACCGTCCAAAGTTGAATGTAGTCTGAGACATTATTTGGCACGTGTATGTGATTTTCGCTAAATATAATTGTAGCGTAAATTCAATTGTAGACGGGCATTGACGAAACAGAAAAGGCGGTCATAAGTACAGAAAAGTTACAATCAAAAACATCGGAATCCTAAAATGAGTTTATTGATGAAATTGAGCACAAATATTTTCTGCACTATAAACCTGAAAAATATAGAGTGTCTGAAGGGGGGAGGAGGGAAGCCAAATAAGTGAATACAAGTGAAAAAACCTCCGCTGGTAATCTGTAACGGTTAACTGATTATTATGATGCCTGAATATCATTTATTTATAAGTGATTACCGTTATATATGTGGATAATTTTGCTATCACAAGTGAAGTGTATTAGACAGACAGCATATCATGCATACACAATCTGATTTAATAATACAACACACCTGTAGCTTACCAAAAATATTTGTAGTTCAGGAATGTTTGCAACAGCCAATCTCCGCAGGTTTACCAAAAACACACAAGGGACACTAGGAAAACAAATCAAACTACCACTTGCTACTAATCAAAAGAATACTCACGGACTTGAGTGGAAACAAATGTGATTTAATGGAAAACAATTATTTTGGTTGAAACATCANACCTGTAGCTTACCAAAAATATTTGTAGTTCAGGAATGTTTGCAACAGCCAATCTCCGCAGGTTTACCAACAACACACAAGGGACACTAGGAAAACAAATCAAACTACCACTTGCTACTGATCAAAAGAATACTCACGGACTTGAGTGGAAACAAATGTGATTTAATGGAAAACAATTATTTTGGTTGAAACATCANATCAAAAGAATACTCACGGACTTGAGTGGAAACAAATGTGATTTAATGGAAAACAATTATTTTGGTTGAAACATCACGAATTAAATGAATATCTTTCAAAACTTAAGCATTACGTAGCAACTATTCTCTTGTTTTCAAAATTTACTTTACTTTGTGGCCGTAACTATGAGTGTAGCCGTCTCGTACGTGTCTCTGATATCAATTCAGAACGTAGTTTAGTTCTTTCGGATACTTTAAGTTATTTCAAAATGTCTAAATTACATAAAGAAGTAAATTTCTCACTCGAACCCAGTAAGGAGAACATGAGAACTCAGTTCAGGGGCTCCTTAGGGATACAGGTAGAGCCACTTTAGTTAATTGGCGATCCAAGATGGAGTACCATGAGCCAGACTAATTTATCAAAAACAATAAATTACTTCACCGGCTTAGTCTCTGTGCCGGAAATTCATAATACTTAGATTAAAACAAATCTAGATTACTGCAGAAACTCTTGAGATCTTCTGCAGCTGGTTCCACGGGTCGTGGGCCTTAGTCATCCCTCACTAGGCTTACGAGATTAAGGCACGTCACTAGAGTCTTTGCCGTACCACACGCCATCGCGGTAGCTCAAACTTGGCTTTACATTTAATCCGCATAGGTGGTGCGTGCAGATTCAAAATATTCTTCTTCACACGCCACGCGTCCTATCCCTATCGGCAGTCAGCATTCCTGTACGGGACTTGGCCAGTTAACACGCAAATTAAAATATCACTCAGGCTGATAACTGACTAGATCATCGCCTGCATGACGGAAAAACCAAGATGGCTAATAGCCTTCAAACCCGCATTCTTAAACGACGCCTTTAAACATCCCGACAATCACGAGACGGCTACAACATATTTTACCAATACGTCTGGTGTTACCATAGCACCAAAACAACAAATTGCTCTATGCAAAGTGGCCCACATAAAATTAGCTTTGAGAATGAAAACAGAATGACTTACAAACAAACATAATTGCATAAAAATACGTTATCTGATGTTAAATCAACTAGCAATTAATAATGAAAATTAGAGCTGCAGTAAATAAAATACATCTGCCACAAAAAANATCTGATGTTAAATCAACTAGCAATTAATAATGAAAATTAGAGCTGCAGTAAATAAAATACATCTGCCACAAAAAATAATAAATAAAATAAATAAATATTACGTTAGCATACACATTGCAAAAATAAACTGAGATAACTGTGACAGNAAAAAATAATAAATAAAATAAATAAATATTACGTTAGCATACACATTGCAAAAATAAACTGAGATAACTGTGACAGTAATAAGAAGCTGTTATTTGAGGCGTTACACAAGTCTGTATTCCCCAGTTCATTTTATTAATTCGCCATCTGGTAGTAGTTTGTCATATAACTGTAAGTGAATAGTATTTCACTGACTGATACCACAAATTCGGACTGAGAGAGTGTGTATGTAAAGTATTAAGGTGTCATGGAACATAAATTCACGCTAAGTATAAAGTTTAATAGTATGTTGCAATTGAATGGTAGCCAATATAGAAGAACGAAGAAAGGGCAATCCTAAATAATAGTTTATACTAACTATCAAAACAAATATGTTACCAGTGTGACTTATTTCTGCCGAGATATTTATGGTACCGTAATTTTTTATATGTTATTGCGAGGCAAGATATAATGCATAATAAATGCCCTAGTACTAGAAAACAAGTTGCCCCCAGAGTTGAAAACACTTCAATCTAGGTTAAGTTGCCGTTATTTAATTTTTCTATGTTGTCTTCCGAAAAACTGTACCTCTTTTAATCAAGCGTTTCTACACACCTTGGCTGATAGGTGTATAGCATCGACACACATACGTATCGCCTGGTGCATACATTAAAACCACTGGTTTACTGCCACCTGCTGCCGTGGGCCAAGCCGCGAGGATAGTAACGAGACAACAAGCAGGCCAACTCTAATACGCCAAGGCGCAACCAAACAATGCTGTTGCATGCATCTGGCTTTGTAAAGCACTTGCAATGTAGGACCTCGCGCACGCAGATGTTGCCACTCGACAAGTTGTCGGCCAACAGAAGGAGGTGGCGCAGTGGCGCCAACACACTGCACTTGCATTCCAGAGGACCCGGGCTCACCTACCGCTCCAGCCGCCCTGATTTCTGTTTACAATGGTTTTCAAAAATAATCCCAGGGGGATGACTTGATCGTTTATTAATGTAGGACATTGATTCTCCGCTTCTGGTTGTCCCACGGTTCCTTCTGTGATAACTCTGCTGTCGACGAGAACAAATAGATTATAATATTAATAACAGCAAGTAGTCGCACTGGCTCCAGAATATTAAACACCTGGGCTGGCTACTGCTTTTGTTAGCGTTATGTCCAGGATGTAAACTTTGTTAACACCAAGGGAGCACCATGAAACCTTAAGACATAAGGAGAAAATATTTTAACGCTCAGAGAATTTAAAAATGAATGGAGGGAGTGAAAGTCAAGAATAGGAGCGAGGGAATGCATTTGTAAGGGAAAAAGGATTACTCATAGTAAATCTCACTCCGGGAGTACTGTTAACCACGTTCATAAATCGCAGTTTCACTCTGCCAGGAATTGAACCGGTTCGCCGATCTAGTAGGCGGGTAATATTGACTACAATACCATCGCGGACCGTTGCAAATCTATGCACTTAATCGATTATTTATGTACTGACGTCAAAAAACTAAATTACACATACGAGTCATATAAGTAGCCCGAATATTTAAAAAATCAATCTAAGATTAAAAAATAAATAAGGATAAAGTAAAGTGTTAGGAAATTAGACAGCTAACTTATAAAAATGAGTTTGTAGGGTTAAACTGCGAAATAGTTCTGGCGTTGTTATGTAAGAACTTCACTGCAAAAACAATGGCACGATTATCGGACACGAGCAGTGCATTTCCTGTCTTCGTGTTCTTTTACCCTGACGACGTGTTCACAAAACCTTCGCAAAGATTTCACTCGTTTTTTTACCAAGACAGTTTGACGTCGATGGCGCGTATAAATCCAGGCAAGTGTGCCCATCGAGTTAGACCACCCATCGCCTTCACACAGCCTACAACACGAACGGACATCGGAAATGATTCTCAAGGTAAGACACGGCTCTTTCTATAATACGTTGCACATTTATGGCCTCTGTTACAAACTGTTCACGGGAGACAAAGGAATTCTGAAAGTCCTGCTTAAAATTTACTTCTAATACACATTGCGTATTCTTTCGCCTTTTGTAAAAATTGTGATTTCCAAAGGCCGATCACTTAGACGTTATACATGAGTCGGTCAAGTGAAACGGTGAAATTATTATAAAATTGAATATTATTCAAAGTAGATTATTTTTCCACGCATATTTATTTAAAAACTAGAAACCAAAATAAATTTTTTGGTATTCACGAATGTTTACATAACACTTTTAATCCATGGTAAATACATGGACCTTCTTGTCTTTTGTCGTTACCACATGTATTATGTTAATGTCACTCAGAGTGCGCGTTAAAATGTATACAGTCGGGCACTGGCATTTCTGAAAGGTTGATTTCAGAAGTGCTCAATTAAAAGTGAAAATCGTATAGAATGACAGTGCCCATAAGTTAAGTTACAGGATAAAGAATTCTACGTATTCGTCCCAAAAAAAAAAAAACATTTCTTTTTCGTGTACATGTTTACTGTGATATTAATAGAATTATGACAATGGATAAATGTGAGAAAAAATATCCCGCTCTAATAAACTTACATAGCAATGAGACAAAGCATAATTAATTAATGTAATATCATTCCATTTTAAATTATATTGTGAACACCTGTACTAATGTAGAAATATATCTTGTTTTAAATGCATGTACTATCGACTGTCGCTTAGGATACGTAGAAAATTTGCATGTTATTTCCAATTGGATTCGCATAATTAGCACACTATATTCCTTTGTTGGAACGAAACTTCTTCAATGTAACATTTTGTTCTCTTAAATGTGGATAACAAAAAAAAATTATTTTAGGAATGTGTCGAAGAAATTTTCACGTAGACAGGTGTTGGGTCGGAGTAATAAATCTGGCTCCTGAACTGAAACTGATAATTATTTTAAGGCTTAAAATTTGTCACATATCTGCAGCATACTACAAAATTATTTATAAAACACTTTCAACAAACGCTATCTCTAAATATTTGTCTAATAACAATCTATATAAGATATCTTAAATCTATAAGTAAGAGATTTGCTTTAAATATGTTAGAACAGAAATGGAGGTAAATTGTTAACAACACTTGCAGTGAAGAAAGAAATTTCTTTTGAAATAATAGGATGTCAGATTTCTATAATTTTCTAATATCGGGATAAAATACTGAGGAAATCACATTGTAGGTGACAGTAGGCACAGTAATTTCTCTTTTAAGTGGGGCTGGATTAATGAAATTAAATGACATGGATTAGAATGACGAGTATGTTTTGATGGAAATTATTTAATTATGGCTAAAAATCACGAACGTTGAGTTACAGTATATCCTGTTCCTGTGGTAGAGGAGTTATGAAATACAGCATTGTTTTTTCAGACATTACAAAAATTTCAAGTACTTGATACAAAAAAGCATACATTCCAGGTAGTTCTATATTTTTTCCCCTAAAACTGGGTTTTATAAATTATAACGGACTTGACAAACCAATTTATAAAATTGTAATAATTTCAAAGACAACAATACTTTAGCACTCAGTTTCCTTCTCCTACCCTCAAAATGAGAGCAGGTGTGTTTTTTCTGGTGATAAACATTAGTTCTTTAAGTTATAACTAATATTAACAATGGCTGGCACACACGTCTCAGAAGAGAAAAATTGATACGGTTATCAAGTTGACGAGCCATCTCTTCCGGGAGAAAACGATTGTAATATTAAGTCTGCTCATATGATGTGCACAGTTTAAAATTAGTACAAATTTGGATTAACTTATAATGCTAAGGCATACATGAACCGCATATTTAGCTTTTATATAGAAGTTAAATTTAAAAAAAAATGCGCGGGACCAAATGTTAGCGTGCCAAAAATAAAACGTGCTGATTTATTAAGATTTTTATTGTAGAGTTATGTCCGTACCCTTACAATAATATAATTGAAATTATATATTTTGGACAAGTTATTCAAACCAGAAGATGGCTTGTAATATGAAATTTATGGCAACACAGTGCGATTCTTTAAGAAATACCGCAACGAACAGAACTCATTTTTGAACACATCATGAAAACAAAGTATCAAATAACCTTTGGAATCAATATAAAAATTTATATAGTATAAACTATATTCAAGGATGTTTATAACTACTTGTGTTATTAATTTGAAGGGTAAACAATTTTTGCTGAAAAACATTACCATCCCATATGTTTTCTATTGTTTTTGAACTCTAAACGAATAGCCGTGAGCAATGCATCACCTTGTCCAATGCAACCTTCAAACTGTGTGATCAGAAATTGCGCCAGTACAACAAGCTGCATGCGCGATATTGTCTCATGCTCTTGTTGTCCCGATTGTAATTTTTGCAATAATTAATCTCGAAATTTTATTGATAATATAGTGTAAGCGATCAAAATTGTTTATTTTCAAAGCATGTAAATTTCAAGATCTCAATTGTAGAGTACTATATATTGTATTCTCTGATAAAGAAGTGAGTAATTTAATAGTTTCCGGTGGCACAAAAAAGTATATAAATTATTATTTCCTGCTGTTCACTCTTACAGATAGCCGCAGTAGTACTGCTGGTGGTCGCGCGAGCCTGCACAGGCAGCGAAAGCAGATGGGATGACGATGATGAAGACCACAACCATTGGAGACAAATTGGATTTGGAGGACGTGGTGGCTGGGGAGGACCTGGTGGCTGGGGAGGGTCTGGTGGCTGGGGAGTACCTGGTGGCTGGGGAGGACCTGGTGGCTGGGGAGGACCTGGTGGCTGGGGAGGACATGGTGGATGGGGAGGGCCAGGTGGCTGGGGAGGAGATGGCGGCTGGGGTGGAGATGGCGGCTGGGGTGGAGATGGTGACTGGGGAGGAGATGGTGGCTGGGGAGGAGATGATGGCTGGGGAGGACGTGGTGGCTGGGGAGGACATGGTGGCTGGGGAGGACATGGTGGCTGGGGAGGACATGGTGGCTGGGGAAGACATGATAGCTGACGAGTACGTGGTTGCTGGGGAAGATATTGGGGCAGAGGTGGAAGTGGGGCATCCGCCAGTTCCACTTCAGCTGCTGCTTCTTCTGGAGCATGGTGGGGTGGATATGGGGATGGGGGAGGATACGGGGATTTGGTTGGATATGGTTTCTGGGGAGGATATGGAGGCTGGGGATATCCTCTATGGTGGGGAGGTGGAGTTTCCGGAAGTGCTGCAGCTGCTTCTAGCCGTGCTTCTACCGCATCAGGTGGTGCATATAGTGCCGCATCATCTTCTGCCTCAGTTGCTGCTGCTGCTTCTGGATCCGGCGAAGATCAAGGATACTAGAGATACCCAAGTTGGGGCTGTAGCGGATACCCAGGATGGGGATGGCATGGGTACCATGGATGGCTAGGCGGAAGAACAGCTGGAAGTACTGCTGCAGCTAGTGTGGAGGCTGGAAGTACCCAGAAAGGGTTGGTGGTGATGGTGCTGCTAGTGCTCCTTCTGGTGCTTTAGTCGGAGCTGTAGGATACTACCCAATACTTCAATAGACTCGCTGAATCTACTGCTATGTGTAACTTCCAAAAATAGTTTTACCATCCACTTACTTTTGAAAGGCAACATTATGTTTCTACTTTTTTTTAAAGTGACATCTGTTGTAACACAATTATTCTGTTATGCAAATAACTACTGTACCATACTTAATGAAATAAATTCCTATTTTTATAATTTTTATGTAATTTGGTGTTTCAATTATTTTATTACTAGTTTTTAGTACTGGCATACAAAGATGGTGTATGTTATACAACTAATTAGTGTGACAGATAATATTTTGACTTCAGTACACATAGGTCAAAAAATATAAATATACTGGGAAAATATTCTTCAATCACTTTTCCAGCATGTACAGAATCATCTTAATCAAATAATACTATATTGGACGTATCATTTGCTCATATGTTATTAACTTTTTAAGTACTACCTCATTTGTCCACAAACTAACAGCCTCTGAAATATTACTTCTTTATTATGTTAACACTCCTGTCCACATGTAAAGTAGAATGTTCAAATTAATTGCATTTATATTTTAAATCATATTTTTTCCAAATTAATGAATATTAATATTCACATAAATACCGTATTTATTTTTTGTTAGTATTATAGTTTTTTTATTTCGATATGACTTCACGAATATTTATAATTTTCACATAATATATAGCACTAATTGTATTGACAATTACAAACGAATTCTTCTCCTATTTTATTCGAGATTCACATAATATCATGAAATGTGGTGAACTTTCATCACATGTCAAGTTTATGAAATCGAAATGGATACGTGTAATGACACAACATTGCTGGTATGATTTTTGTGTTGCAATATAAATACGAAATTCTGGATATTATTGTTTTAATCTTACAACAAAGATGTATAGAATTTAATTTACATTACGTTATTATTAATTTAGTTGCACATTCCTCACACCAATTAGAGGTAAGAGAAGAGTGGAGTTGAAGCTTGGTAACATTAGCATATAACATGATGTTTATACAGCTGACTTTTGGGACTTTGAGTGTTACGTAATCTGTGATGCTGAATTGACATTCGTCTTAGGGTGCTTTATGCAGGTAATACGAAGTATGTTGTGTCAACACGATGAGATATGCCTTCGCCAATGAACTGTCTGGTTATCTGTTGTCAGTCCATCTTTGGTGTGTTCCAAGGCGTAAAAAAAGTTCTGGGTCAGGAAACCTATACTATAAATACGGCTACAGTTGAATGGTTGGCAGTTTGTGACAGCAATCTGGCTTGAGTACGAATGTCCTAGCAAAGTTCGTGGAATTTAAGGTGTCTGCTGGATGAGACAAGTGCGACATTCTAATCGATAGTAGAAAATCTTCAGGAACACGTTCAGGTGACGGCAGGGCGTATAATAGAAGGAGCGTGAACCAGGAAACAACTTAAATAAACTGGCAAGATCATAAAAAAATTATGAAGACTGAGCAGAGTGGAAAATGTGGGAGGTCGATCAGGGGAGGAAAAGGGAGGTGGGGTATCCGGCCCGAGCATATACCATACCGCCATGCCGAATTGAAACCGAGGAAGTCGACTTAAGCGATGAGCACTAGCGACACAATCCCCACCCCCAAAATCTGTGCTCTGGCGACCAGTCTCTTAATATCTTGACAATACATCCAACACAACACACACATATACAGAGAGTAGATGGGTCGTAAACTCTGAAGGAGAAACTGCTGTGTGGTAGAATAGTCTGAAGAGAGATAAGATTTTCTTAGTAACACGTGGAACAACATGTAGAACTGTCCAGATATTTTTTACAATAACACCAGGAGTGGTCAGTTCCTACTTGAAGTTGTTGTCCCCGAGGACGGAGGGCAGCCAAGTGCGGAGCATCTCTACGCCAACAGAGCAGGTCTCTTCGCGAGCACTAGGAATGGCGTCACGCCAGCATCAAAGGGAGTTGGGGTAGAAGAACACATCTGAAGCTCTGCCTCATCCAGCAGTCCGCTAGAACTGCACCTCTCCAGCACGACTAAAGCGACGTACTGTGGGCTTAGCGCGGTTCTGTGGGAAGATGGGAACAAAGTAAAATAACAAAGGATTAGAAAAGCGGATACAAACAACGAAAATGGCACAGGATGAGTGATAGGGAAAAAATCTGCGTTTATAACATCATACAAAAACAGCCAAACTGCAGGTACAAAAACATAATCACTAAACAATTAACTGCATTGTTTATAAGACAAGTGCGCCTTTCTGAATGAGCTATTAGAGCTGGACGAAACAAGACTAACAGTATTAGGACCTTGAAACTTACTAATCTTAAAAAAACCAAGACATTTTATGTATGATCTTTCCCAGTTATATCCTTCCCCATAAATGTGAACATATAATTTTTACATAAAACAAGGGTCCCTAACTTTAAATTAACTGGCAACCTACCTTGGTCCATCTTAACTGTAACCTGCAGTATGGCTGCACTGAGCCTACGGTGGACCTCCTCAAGCAGACGATCTTGGTCAGCATCATCAAGGGGGGAGGGAAAATGGGGGATACTCCAGATATTAAACAAGGGGTGGCTAAGAGGACGACCAAGGAAAGGGAGTGAAGAAGAACTCCCATGGAATCATAAAACGCGCTGTTGAATCCTACATTAAAAAAATCCAAATTCTGATCCCACTTAGTGTGGTCTTGATTATAGAAAAGGGTTAAGCATGCCTTCATATTCTTAGTAAATCAATCTACCATATTGCCGTTGGGGTATTAGGGACTAGAAGTAAAATGTTTGACAGCCCAGCGAAACAAATGTTCTTAGAAACATTATATGTGAAGTACTTAGCATTAACATTAACAACCTCAACAGGAGCACTAAACAAATTCGAAACCCGATAAGTGAGAGCTTTAAAAATGTAAGACGCTTTCATGTTTTTTTCGCAGTGGTAACAGAATAACAGGCTTAGTAAAGGTTTCTTACAAAATTTAAATACACACTTTTACATTCTTATATCTAACTAAGGGTCCAAATATATCACGATAAACTGTGCTCCAAGGTGCCTGGGGGATCTACGTTGATGCCTGCCCGACGTTAGCATGCTCAGCCTGCTTGTACCTTTGAGACTGGACACACGAACACGCAAAATCAGAAACCTCGATCCTTAACATATACCAGGCAAACTGTACAGAACATTTACTTAAAGTCTTACTAACAAACATATATCTACCATACATGGAATCGTGAAAGTAGAACAATACCATAGGCCTCAATGTCTCCGTTTCAACAATCCTACGAGCACGCCCACTTTTACCAGTAAACTTAAAAATCCCGTTTTCAACAACAGGGGAATACAACACTACTGCTCAGGTCCCTCTTAACCTGGCCGCAGAGACCGTCATCTCCCTGGACTTGATGTAATGTTACAAAAAACTCAGGGAAACATTACACGATATAAAGAGAAGCCTCTGGTTCTGCCACATCATCCGTTTGATAATCTGCCGGATCATACATTCTGGATAAATCCTCTGCTACCTGGTTTTCGGAGCCTCGGAAGTCTTGAACCTTGAAACGGAAACGAGACAGATATAACACCCAGTGATCTAGCTTGCCCAAATGTGTAGAATGGTTAAGGATCCTGCTCAACTGGTTGTCCGTGTAGAGATCACATTCGTTGTGTTCAATATATGACGCAAATTTTTCAAGACCATAAATAAATGCCAGGGTTTCTTTCTCAGAGACACTCAATTTTCGCTCCATCTCGGCGAGACTGTAACTGGCGAAGCCACTGGCGCTGGATTAGGACAGCTCCTACAACCAGTGACGAGGCATCTACTTGTTCAACAAAACAGTGTGAAAAATCCGGTAGAAAGAGCACCAGAGGCGAAGCAAAACTCTGCTTAGCAGGGAAAAGGCCGACTCCTGCTCCTGACTCCACTGAAACTCAACTCCCTTCTGTTTTAACGAGTTTAAGTGTCCTGGCAATTCTGAAAAATGCTCTATAAAGCGGGAGCAAAAGCCCAGTAATCCTAAAAAATTTTTGCACTCCCTTCAAGGGAAATTTTATGTAGGGTTCACACGATCAGTATCAATCATCAGTTGAGCTTCGCACAGCAGATATCCCAAAAATTTCACATTTTCGAACCCAAGGTAAATTTATCAGGATTTACTGTCTAACCAACTTCCCGCATTTTGAGAAATATTTTCGAAAATGGGACTTTAGATAATCACTGTACACTATGAAGTCATCGATGCAATTAAAATCAAACTTTAATTTATACTCAGACAGGACATGATCTAACACTCGGGACAAGGGTTGAATGCCAAAATTGGAACCCATAGGAATGCGTGTTAACTCGAACTGGCTCCACGGCGTGGTAAAAGCTGAGAAATATTTCCTGCAGGAAGGATCCAGCAAACATTGGTGATAACTAATATCTATAAATAATACCAAAAACACACGGGGTTTATCCAAGTGCTGAAGGGCTCAATCGTTAGTAGGTAACGGAAAAGGTTCTTTATGAATTTAATATTTTACAAGAGAATGGTTAACCACCAAACTATGCTTGCCACTTTCCTTTTTACGCACCAAAAACACCGGTGATCAGTAGTCTGACGTTGATGGTACAATTATGAGAGTTTCTAACAACTTATCTATGATTTACCGAAATGCTTGGAGCTTAGGGATAGAACATTTGAAACGGGAGTCGCACACCGGAATACCATTCGTCAAAGAGAACTGGTAAGGAAGGACATCGCATTTGCCCATGCGTGAACAAAAAGATGATATCACTAAACTCCTTCTTCAACTGACCCAATTTAATTTCAAAATCAGTGGCATAACTCGTGCCGTAAAATAAAGGAGAAAACTCGCCTGGAACTGCGTCGACCTGAAAACCAATACGGATGTTCGGAGCAAACACAAGGGACAGATAAAATTCGTCGTGGTTAACCGAAGCTCTAGAAATTCAAGTCATAAGATAACTTCATGGAAAAGATATGAAAAAAAAAAAAAAAAATAACAAAAAAAACTGCCGACTTTAAAATGTAGGTTCACTACAACGTTGCTCTTAACGATGTCACTGTTAGCGACACATAAACTTTTCTCAGGCATACACATTAGACACTTTTTGTATACGATCTTAGAACCCAAGAGTTGTTTCAAAAAGTAATTGCTCAAGATACAATGGGTAGCCCCTGTGTCAACCAAGGCTAAAAAAAACCTCTCCGCACAGGTGATCAACACCGTACACCTCCTAATAATGCGCGGGACTTTATCTTTTGCCCGAATGGAAAACCCACGCCGATTTCTAGTCAATATTCGTTTCCCGCATTAGGACAATTCCTACGCAGTTGCCCAAGCTCGCCGCAGCGAAAACACTTTCTTTCGAGAACATTGTACGCCTGCTGTATTGACAATTCTTTGCCACGTGTCCCTGAACAGCACAATTACTGATCCGCGCGGAATAGCCGCGTTGCTGGACAACCTGGATATAGGAAATTTGGCCGGACGACGCGGAGTTACAGTCGCGGCCGGATCGTATGGCAATAAATAAACAACGTTCACAATAATTTCTTTCTTCCTAGATCCACACAAAATGATTAAAACTTGATATGAATATAATAAATTGCTTTCAAAACTGTAATCGACTTGAGTAAAGTTTATTATTAATTAAAAGTTAATTATTAATTCCCAAAACAATTAAAGCTATAAATGACAACACTCGATATAAGATCAATTAGAAAGGAGAACAGATGTATGAGCCTTGTAGAGCCTCCTTTACATAAAATCAACACGTTAAAAATATCATTAAACATTATGTTATAAAAAAATGAAATTTTTGCGAAGGCATTCAAATGGCCAGTCAAAACTCCTACCGGAAAAATATTACTGAACGAGCACAATTAAAAATGTTGATAAAGCCCAACGTGAGAGTCGTGGACACAAAGTATTTGAGTTAAGAATTATTCTTGGGCAGCAAACGAGACTACACACAACACGTTAAAAACAGGCAAAACACAGCAACGCTAGGTTTTAGTTAAAGCCGAAACCAAATTTAGCCTGGCGACTGAAACCTCAATTTTTAAAAAATCAGTAACATTACTGCTTACCGAAGACAACACATTTACGCCACATAAGACATTAAAACATTTAGAAAAGCCAAGCTACACACAAATTCTTGGTCCACGACTTACCGTTTCAATACCCCAATAACTCGGCGGCTCAGGCGACGATACAAATTTAAAAAATGCCCCTTCACGGATTCTCGTCCCTTGGACAAAAAGTGTGGCAATTTAATCCATAGCAGAAAGTTTAGTGGTTATGACATCAACATATTCAGACTTTAAATGAATAATTTCCAACTGTAACTGATCATCTAACTGAACCATTTGAATATGTCGTCAATACAACGGCATATTTTCCAAGGGTACCACTGATTCCGGAAAAAACGCAAAACGTAAACATATTCTATACGTCCACGGAACATTGAGTTTTTCTAAGAAAATGAATATCCATATTAACAGAATATGACAACTTCTTAAATAACTGAAACTGCATTTTCAATGCAAAATTTTAAATTTTCACCTTCATGGTAGATATTGCCTGTTATTTAAGTGGACCCCCGTCGGCAAGAGAAAATGCAGCAGTACAGCTTTGTGACATTTTAATAAATTATCACGCATTAGCTGATTGTACATTTCGTGACTCGTCAATTATTTCGAAGCACCTGCATCTACTAAAGCATCAACAATAGAAACCCCAATTTGCAAGGGAACAAAGAGTAAACCTGGTTAATTTTTAGTAGATGAGAAGTATTTTAAACCACCAACGCCTGTGGATATTTTCATAAGTGGACAAAAAAAAACAACTGAAAATGGCCTTCTTTACCACAAAAATAACAAACAACATGACATCGTTTGACTTTGTGATTAGATTCACCTTGTGACTTGTCCATTTCCGTTTGCATACAGACATCGCGTGTACGTTTGTCCTCAGTTGACCGTTGGCTGTAGAGACAACCTTTTGCCCTTGTGGCACGCAGCACGTGACTTTACCTATACTTGGGCCTTCTTTTAAAAAAAAATACACTTTTCACTAACGTGATTTGTATGAAAACAGTATTTGCAATGCCGCTAATTTTTGGTTACCATGTCATGCCTTGGTTGGCTATCTCCTGTAGTTAGCTCGACCTGGGATCCCAACTCTTTCAAAGCTTCTAAAGTTTGAAGCTTTGTGGCAAAGGAAAAATTCTCTGATTGGTGTGTAAGAGATTGAAAAATAAAATATCCTTTAAATATGCCTTATCACATGGGCTATCTAACACTTGTACTAGTTGAATTATTTCCTGCAGAAAAGCTTTCATGGTTTGAGTAGGACTTTGAAATCGATCTAAGATCTTTAAACGCAACCGCTAATTGTAACAGGATATCCAACTTGTAATAAATTCTGACCCAGTAAAGCAAACTCTTATTTACCTGAAATGGCCTGACTTAAAATTGGCTGCAAACTCTCGGGAACTTTAACAAATGCCGCATTATAGACGACGGTGGGCACACACAATTTTAACTCTAATAGGTTAGACAACTCTACCAAAAAATCTTCTTTTTCCGTTAAACTATCGGATGTCACACTTGAAATTCTACTCTCCATTCCCGGAGGAGTTGAATTGGAAATCTTAAATAACAGCATGGACTCACCAAACTTGCCTTCTGTTTCGGCGGCGCACTCTTTCGTGATCAATGCAGTCGCTCTCGGCGAACTTCACCTACGCAGCAGTCAAGGTGCTTTACTATGTTTCCTTGGATAAGTGATAAATCCTACTTCTACGCGCAGTACCTGCAGAAGTCATCGTTGCTTAGTACACAAATACATAATAATAGAAAACTCCCCACTTTCCACTACAGCAATATTATTTTAAATCTCACTGCCAATTGACTTGAACGTAATGAACAGCAGAGTGGCGCATAAATCACCTGTCACGGAGTGGGAGCACCAGGAAGAAACCCAACCTTCTCAAAACATTGGACAACACATCCTTCTCCTTCCACAACATACATATTAATATATTGACTAATAAACAGTTTATACCATTGCGCAGATATCACACACACGTTAGAAAACTCAAATAAAGAATCCCATCCCACAGAAAAAAATGACAAGATAAATTATCCCCAGTTGTGAGATATGAACAAATGTCGCTTATTGCGTTTATAAACATATAATTGCGGGCTAATCTACTCTTCTTCTTTTGCAAAATGCCTTAAAAACTCCAATACACAAATATAAATGTATATTAACAACCATTTTAAAAAGAATACAAAATTTCACAACTGAATAATATTGGGCTTTAATAAAATTACAGAGTAAATGCCCAAATATAAAATGTGACGTTTTAAAAATACTGTTTTTTGAAGTGTTCCCTCTACGAAACCCACACAATGTTCTCTCTTTAGCACACTTTAGGCCAGGGTATATGCAATCCAGCCATCCTTTCGAGAGTTCGCGAAATCAGGTGTTGAGGAAAATCCATAAAGATAGAGCTGATGCTGATAGTATTTGCGGCGGAATAACTACACGATGTCAAAGTAGAAAAGTCGCATTTTCTATTGACAAAGCAGGCCTTTGGACTAAGAGGGGGGTTGGGCATAGATGTGATGGTGGAGGGGGAAACTCGTTGTCATCATCAAGTCGAACAGCAAATCGAGGCGTGGAAGCCAAGTCTCGACCTACCGTCCCACACCACCGGGTGTCGAACAGGCCATAGGCAGGAATGTTGAATAACCCAGATGATATCCTACGTAGGGCTGGTATTTCAACACCATAGTAGGCGAAAATTGCGCGGAGGACAAGGCACACGATCACAATGGGTGTTGGCGAGGAGATGGGTGTTGGCGAGGAGATGGGTGTTGGCGAGGAGATGGATGTTGGTAAGGAGATGGATGTTGGCGAGGAGATGGGTGTTGGCGAGGAGATGGGTGTTGGCGAGGAGATGGTGTTGGCGAGGAGATGGGTGTTGGCGAAGAGATGGGTGTTGGCGAGGAGATGGGTGTTGGCGAGGAGATGGTGTTGGCGAGGAGATGGGTGTTGGCGAAGAGATGGGTGTTGGCGAGGAGATGGGTGTTGGCTAGGAGATTGATGTTGGCGAGGAGATGGGTGTTTATTAGGAGATGGGTGTTTACTAGACGATGGGTGTTGGCGAGGAGGTGTTTTTGACATGGAGATGGGTTTCGGAGATGAGATGGGATGTTGCGAGAAGATGGGTGTTGGCGAAGATATGGGTGTTGGAGAGGAGAAGGGAGTTGGAGAGGAGATTGGTGTTGGCGAGGTGATGGTTGTTGGCGAGGAAATGGGTGCGTGCGAGGAGATGGGTTTCCCGAGGAGATTGGTGTTGGCGAGGATATGGGTGTTGGCAAGACCTGAGCATTTGGGAGGAGTTAGATGTTAGCGAGAAGAAAGGTGTTTTCGAGAAGAAAGGTGTTTGCGAGAAGAATGGTGTTGGCGAGAAGATGGGTGCTGGTGAGAATATGGGTGTTGGAGAGAAGATGGGTGTTTACAAAGAGATTAGTGATGGTTAGAGGAGGGGTGTTGACATGGAGATAGGTTTTGGAGAATAGGTGGGTTTTGTCGAGAAGATGGGTGTTGGCAAGGTGATGGTTGTTGGCGAGGAAATGGGTGTGTGCAAGGAGATGGGTGTTGGCGAGAAGATGGGTGTTGGCGAGGAGATGGGTGTTGGCGAGGAGATGGGTGTTGGCGAGGAGATGGGTGTTGGCGAGGAGATGGGTGTTGGTGACGAAATGGGTGTTGGAGTATATATGGGACTATATTAGGAGATGGGTATTGGTGAGGAGATGGGTGTTGGCGAGGAGATGGGTGTTGGCAAGACCTGAGCATTTGGGAGGAGTTGGATGTTGCCGAGAAGAAGGGTGTTTGCGAGAAGAATGGTGTTGGCGAGAAGATGGGTGCTGGCTAGAAGATGGGTGTTGGCGAGAAGAAGGGTGTTGACGAGAAGATGCGTGTTGACGAGTAAATGGGTGTTGACGAGTGTATGGGTGTTGCGAGAAGATGGGTGTTGGAAAGAAGATGGGAATTGGCAAAGGTGATGGGTGTTTGGGATGATATCGGTGTTGGTAAGGAGGAGGGTGTTTAGGAGTAGATGTTGGTGTTAGCAAGGAGATGGGTGTTGGTGACGAAATGGGTGTTGAAGGGTATATGGGACTAGACGAGGAGATGGGTATTGGTGAGGGGATGGTACTGCCGAGGAGATGGGTGCAAGCCGAGGAGATGTGTATAGAAAAAAAAAATGGGATTTGTCAAGGAGTTGGGTCTTAGGGAAGGAGATTGTTGTTGGGGAAGAGATGGGTGATGGAGATGAAAGTAATGTTGGGGGAGGGGTTGGTGGTTGGCCAGGAGATGTCTGTTGGCGAGGAGTTAAGTGCTGGCGAGGAGATGAGTTTTGTTGAAGTGATGGTTTGTGGCGAGGAGATGTAAGTTTTTACGAAGGGGATGGTTGTTAGCGAGGAAATGGGTGTTGAAGTGTAAATGGGTGTTGGCGAGGAGATGGGTTTTGGCCTGGAGAGAGGTGTTGGCGAGGAAATGACGAGGAGATGGGTTTTTACGAGGAGATGAGTTTTTGCGAGTTGATTTGTGTTGGGGAGGTGATTGATTGTTGGGATGATATGGTTGTTGGGGGTGAAGTGCTGATTGGGTAGGAGATGGTGACTGGTAATGCAATGGTGGCCATGGAAGTGATGATGGCTGAGAAGGAATTTGGGGCTGGGGATGAGAGTAGTTGGTTTGGATATGGGTATTGAGAATGACGCAGTGGTTCGGAATGTTATGGTTCCTGGGGAGTTCTGAAATATCCTCCACGGTATAGAGGAGTAGGAGCTGCTGGAAGTACTTCGACTGCACATNGAATGTTATGGTTCCTGGGGAGTTCTGAAATATCCTCCACGGTATAGAAGAGTAGGAGCTGCTGGAAGTACTTCGACTGCACATAATGCTGCTTCTTCTAGTTCATCAGTAGGTGATGGTTTTGACGAATCAAATTTTTCCGTATTTTTTGCTTTTGTTGCACTAGGAGTTGTTGGACGATATAGTGGTTTTCAGGGATAACTGTTAGGAAGTTGTGAAGTGTTTGTTTTTTTTATTGGGTTGGGGATTGTTATGGGGGAATCTGAGGATTGTGGGAACAAACGCAGTATCCAGGATGGGTTGGTAGTGGTATTACTATTAGAGCTGTTGCTAGTATTTCAGCTGGAGCTGGGGTCCATGGAGTATAGTTGCCTATTTTTTTTTGTTAGACTCCTTGAATCTAATGCTTTTATCTGATCTTCGTCTACTCTCATCCCAGTTTTTTTAGAATATTTTGTAACTCACTTATTATGGAATTATTTAAATTATTACAACTTTAAATATTAAACCTATATTTTAAACATTTCACATATGTTATTGTAATTGTAATGAGTCTGAAAACCAATTCACATAATAATTTTTTACTGTGTTCCAATTCGAAACTATTCGTTATGGAATGTGTATTATGGTTTCTCTTATTATAAGTATTTGCATTATTTATTCTTCTGTGTCTCCTCTTCTGTTTTTGTGCATAATTTTCGATTAAATGTTCAAATACCTCATGTAACTGTTTTATTTTACATATTATATTTAAACATTTTTGGAAACGTTTGTGCATCACTTGACTGCACATATGTAAATTACTGTTAACAGTATTTCTTTACTGATTTCTTTTAAATTCATTAAGAAACATAAGGAATTATTACTCACTAATGTTTAAATATCTGTATAGCTAAGTCAGTTAAAACGCTTGGAATGATGGTCATATCCACCATGGGTATTCCTAACCCTGGGTATTGCAATGTATACCTACGAATAATAGCTCATTCATTCAGAAAGTGTAAGTTAGACTATATAGTTATTTATATTTGCATAAATTTCAAATGCTTAGAGTCAACAAATTTCTAGACCATCATGCCTTAATATTTATACCTGAGGTTATCACTGCAGATTACTTTGTTATGGATGTGGTCATAGTCCTTATGGAACTGAGTTATTAATCTTCATCCTCTTCAACAGTCCAGTTTATTAAACTTGCGAATTGT
The DNA here is from genome assembly GCA_002778355.1 of Clitarchus hookeri. Classification (NCBI taxonomy): domain Eukaryota; kingdom Metazoa; phylum Arthropoda; class Insecta; order Phasmatodea; family Phasmatidae; genus Clitarchus; species Clitarchus hookeri. Next base: position 52,992 of record NQII01003060.1, read on the forward strand.
GGTTTTGGTATTTAACTACGTTTATTGGGATGCTTTGTGAAAAAAACTACATCACTTTTTAATTTACTCAGTTTTTGGTTAAATAAAAAATTATAATCATAATTACTCCAGTACTATATATTTTGAATTTTTTGATATTATCTAAATATTAATTTTTGTTCCCCTTCCTTTGCTTTTTTTTTTTTTTTTTTTTTTTTTTTACAATATACAACATTTTACCTATTAGTATATGCTTGCAAGATTTAGTGGTCTCTAACTTTAAACATTTGTATCCTGAGAAAAAAAAATTAAAATCCCTATTAACGAAAACTGTGTTGTTCGGGAGATTAATGAGACCTGGTCTCAGTATTTGAAGGATTTATGATATCTGAGAAATAATGACTAAAGCTCAAAATTTTTATACTATTCAAAGTATTGAACTGAAATGAGACTTTAAGATAATTGATAAAGAAATAAACACAATCCACCCTAATATGTGAAACACATTGAATCATTTGGAAGATATATATACATATATATTTGTATATATTTATGCTTACAAAGTCCGCGGTAAAAGGGTGACTTATGCTTCCCATGTTGCAGAGAGACATGCGTAATGCTGGCCGTCCTAGGTCTCAGCGCACTGTTAGACTTGAGGAAGTGATGCATCAGTACATCAACGACATGCCCTCCACTAGTGCACGCGCGCCAAATAGGCGTGTCCTGTTCTACCGTGTGGGGTATTTAAACCCCATTTTCCACAGGCTCATTTCTACTTTAATATTTTGTTTAGGTATAAGGTGTCCTGTAAATTTTAGACCTTATTTTTCATAAGGAATCTGCAACCGTCTTTGTAGGTTATTGTTCGGTGGTTGCTGGCAGCACGAGTATACTTTCACACTCGGCGGATGCCGCGTAGGTATTTACGTTTCTCGCCAACAGATGTCGCGTATGGTGAGCTGTAAGTTTATAAACCACAAATATAAATACTTAACTACAATGCCGCACACGTTATTTTTAGTAGCTTTATTCACCAAAATATATAAATTTAGGTAGGTGTTTACGACTGCCTGGACATAATTACTATATAAAATTTACATTACGATTGTCAGTGCATTCGTTTGTTCTGTGACGTTNTTACGACTGCCTGGACATAATTACTATATAAAATTTACATTACGATTGTCAGTGCATTCGTTTGTTCTGTGACGTACAAGAATTTCGATATGCTCAGAAGTTGAACGAAACGCGTACCGCAGTGCAGTTCGCAATCACAACATTCGCTTTGTGTTTCGTAATGTCTCCGAAGCATAGCGATTGCTGTCGGAGAGTTCGTATTCAGCCCGCTATACCTCAATGCCATATTATTTTAAGAATGTGACTAAAATTTAAAATTTTTCGCAAAGCTAGCGTTACAACATATCACAAAAAAAAATGTCTACAGATTTTTTACTGTCAAATGATCACATTTGAAAGCTCTGCCCAAGATCTACTTGTATGGCCATTGTGTATTCTTCCACCACGTGTAAAATTAACATTGCCTCAGGTCTGTTCAATTCATTTATGCGTTGGCCAACTGAAACTTAAATGATTAAATATTCGACAAATTTGCTCACTATTGCACCTAAACGAAATGAAAAAAAAAAAACAAAAACCAAAGAAATTATTTTATTATTCATAAATGTTTACCTAATACTTATAACTTAACGTTATAACATGGAACTACTTTCTCTCCGTCGTTTCCAGTCCATGTGCCTGTCAAAATATGCAAATAGGAGGCCAATCACATTATTCCAAGGCTGATAAAAAAGTTTGCTACCTAGAGCGAACAGTAAGAAATTTTTTAGCCACGAGAACATCGTTATTGCGTAAACTCTAGGAAACACGTCATAATCTAGTCTTTTGTGACACAGAAAGCAAGTCACGAACATAGAATCAGCACGCGTNACTCTAGGAAACACGTCATAATCTAGTCTTTTGTGACACAGAAAGCAAGTCACGAACATAGAATCAGCACGCGTGCGTGTTATGCAATCCCGGTTGTACGCCAAGTCAGTGTGTCGCGTTTCTGAGAAAAAAAAGAACCAAGTGACTTCCACCGACGTCTCTGAAAATTTCTCGAGAGTCATCTTCAGGATGTTCAGTCTGTGCTCTGCCCTGTGACCATGCCTAGGCCTCGCTTCCGCAGATAAAGCGTGCTCCAGGCAATTCCGCGAAATATGGAATATTTACACCACAATTGAGTTGACATATTTGTGCAGCGCTCGAGGTAAAATTATTAGAGTGGCTTCAAATGTAGCAGTGCGCCTGACGGTACAACATGCTTCATTCAATTAAATGTATTATACGCACTATATTCGCAGATTCTTCACACTTTTTAATAAAACATTTTAAAAATCACCCTATTTATTACGTGTTTGTTTCCCAAATATTTCATTTATCAGGCGCATTTTATAACNACATATTTGTGCAGCGCTCGAGGTAAAATTATTAGAGTGGCTTCAAATGTAGCAGTACGCCTGACGGTACAACATTCTTAATTCAATTAAATGTACTATACGCACTACATTCGCAGTTTATTCACAATTTTTAATAAAGCTTTTTAAAAATTACCCTATTTATTACGTGTTTGTGTTTCCCAAATATTTCATTTATCAGGCGCGATTTATAATCTTGTCAAAATAAAAATACCTTATTTTTGTATTAAATTTAAATTCTTCTTATATTTTATCTAAAAACTACATAATTTCATATATTTTCAATATGAGTAAATACAGTGAGATAATAGGCGTGTTGGGAATGCCTAGTAAGAAATAGTTCTTACGCAAAAAATTATTACACTCAGTGGGTACTAATGTGGTGCGTTGTCTCTTTGGAATAATTTTCTAGATCTGGTTAACCTTTCTTTGCATGAGGTAGAGGAATATTTTGGAAGTATAACGTAAGCAGAACTTCGGAAAAATTGAAAAAAAAAAAAACCGTGAATTTATTACATCAAAATTGTCAGAAAAGAGCTATTTTTTTTGTATATTTGAAAGAAGAGAGCAAAGTTGTAAAATAAATTGCTTGAATTTACTTATTTAAACGTTTAAAAAATGAGTTAATGAGAGAGTGTTTTTTATATAGAATTTCTAATATGGATGCTTCAAAAAGCACATTTTGCTTTTAAAAACATATTGTCAATCAAGACTACTATAATTATTACTCAGGTTGTATGATTTAAATTAGTAATATTGTACACGGATATTTTCTGATAATTGGTTTAATGCACATTTATCTCGGTTATAAAAATTATATCATTCATGAGCGGAAATAGATGTGCATAAACAGACCTACTGTAAAAAATTGTAAACATTATTAGAAATTATCTGTTACACACAACCAGAGTAATTATGAATTATACAGCTCTTGCTTGATAAAACGGTTTTTTTGTAAATTGCGTACTGAAGCATTCAGAATGTAAATACGATTAAACTTGTATTAAAAAAGACACTAATCAGTTTGTTGTTGAAAAAATTAAATAAGTAAATTCGTAATTTTCTAATGATTTTGGTAGCATGCATACTAATTTTTAATGAGTTCCGCGTGTTGTACGTTAGGGCGCAGTTCTTCACTGGTAGCCACTCTACATCTACCTTAACAGCTGAGGTATTAAGTGTGGACTGATGTGAGGCAAGTTGAAGACGAAACAGCAAGTATTTAAGTGCACTGTATATATTGCCGAAAATAAACCGAAGAACAATTAAAGAAATAGAAACGAAAATGGCAGATAATAAAAGACAACAACCTAAAAACCAATGAAGATACTGCAGTCAATAACGAGAATGAGGAAATAAACAGGGCATGAAACGTGCTGAATAACATCAACAATCAACTCTCAACACAAATCAAGCCATTATTCTCCCTTGGCCAGAGTATAATGATAATGCCTGTAAGTATTTTGGGTTTTTAGTTCACATTGTGGCAAAAGGGTTGGGGGATCGGAGTATCGGGGCTGTTCATGGTCGGTCATTCTGGACGGCCAGCGGCCATTTTTCCCTAAAATTTCCCTTTTTTCCTACAAATGGGCTAATTCATCTCAAAATTTCCCTTTCTCACCTTAATATTTTCCGTTTTTCCCTCAAAAAAGCACCGATCTTCTCACCTGCGAAAACGAGCCGCAGAAAGGTGATGTTCGATCCATCGGAAGGATTTGGGAGGCTCGCTTCTTGAGTGCAGAGAAGTGGCGGCCATATTGGTTTAAAGGCATAGGGTATGACAAATCGATACACAGGATCCAGGGCCATTGTGAATGTCATTTACCTTGACCTTTTACATTGACCCCAGTGACCTTAAACACTGATTCCATAAAATTTTTAAAAATCCAAAAAAAAATGATTTAATAATTGATTTTTAAGAATTACAAAATTATAATTTTAAATGTTTGGGCTTAGAGGATGCGAGCGACTGGAACCTACCAGCCGACGTGTTATGACATTACCTCTCCACCATGTTGAACTCAGATGACCCTAAACTTAACACATTACCTTGACCTTATAACCGTGAACTTAAATAACCTTAGAAACCAAAAACTAAAAAAAATCAACTCTTTTGTATATAGAAGCATACACAGGAAACAAGTGCTGAACGTAATACCAAAGACAATTGTGTCTAGATTCTCCTTAATGTTTTGTATACAAGAAATATATACACAGACGGCGTATTATACGTACTCTAAACGCTAATCCTATAGATTGTTGAACAATTCAAAGCTGCAATCCATTCTCCTATCATAATTTACGTGTAGTTTTCGGGCAAGTTTTCAATAAATCATTTAAAAATTAATTTGTCAGTGAAAAGAAAAAAAATTAAATCTATGTATACTAAATGTTTCATTACTACTCTACAGTGCTCTACTACAACTTAATAATTATTTTAATATCTGTTCAGTACCTATATACATCTCTCTGTCCAAGAGGTTTCAAAATATTTCGTGGTTTTAAACAATGGAGTATATGCGAAATTGCTAACGCTAATTGAACTGTATCTAATAAAATATTTTAGATAGTTTGTTTGCCTGAAGATTATTAATCCACCCTTTTAACATTTCAGTAAAGCTTGGCATATTATATATTATGAAATAAACTTCAAAGTCTAAACATTACGCTAACGATCTGGCGTGGTTACAATAATTTGATGTTAACAGGCAAGAAAATGTAAGAAATTAATTCGTCTATATGAATATAACTTTAATTAATGCATATAATAAGTCTATGTATGAACCAAAATGGATACTTCCTTTTGCAGTTTTACTGGCTGATTGGATTACGTCAAACGCAATGGCGTGCGACTTGGCTTAACTTACACCACGATTTGTTTAACGAATTGTGTTGTTGCACCGTCCAAAGTTGAATGTAGTCTGAGACATTATTTGGCACGCGTATGTGATTTTCGCTAAATATAATTGTAGCGTAAATTCAATCGTGGGCGGGCATTGACGAAACAGAAAAGGCGGTAATAAGTACAGAAAAGTTGCAATCAAAAACATCGGAATCCTAAAATAAGTTTATTAATGAAATTGAGCACAAATACTTTCTGCATAATAAACCTGAAAAATGTGGGGGCCATTGTTGGGAGAGGGGGGGGAGGGAGGGAAATAAGTGAATACCAGTGAAAAAACCTCCGCTGGTAATCAGTAACGGTTAACTTATTATTATGATGCCTGAATAACACTTATTTATAAGTGGTTACCGATATATATGTGGATAATTTTGCTATCACAAGTGAAGTGAATTAGACAGACAGCATAACACGCAAACACAATCTGATTAAATCATACCACACACCTGTAGCTTACCAAAAATATTTGTAGTTCAGGAATGTTTGCAACAGCCAATCTCCGCAGGTTTACCAACAACATACAAGGTACACTAGGAGGACACAAATAAAACTACCACTTGCTACTAATCAAAAGAATACTCACGGACTTGAGTGGATATAAATGTGATTTAATTGAAAAAATAATTATTTTTGTTGAAACATTATGAATTAAATGGATATCTTTCAAAAACTTAGTATTATGTAGCAACTAGTCTCTTGTTTTCAAAATTTACTTTACTTTGTGGCCATAACTATGAGTGTAGCCCCCTCGTACGTATCTCTGATATGCAATTCAGAACGTAGTTTAATTTCGTTGGATCCTTTAAATTATTTTAAAATGTGCAAATTATATAAATAAGTAATTTTCTCACTCCTAGTCATTTAGGAGAACATGAGAACTCAGTTCAGGGGCTCCGTAGGCATACAGGTAGAGCAACTTTAATTAATTGGCGATCCAATATGGAGTACCGTGAGCCTGACTAATTTATCAAAAAGCATAAATAATTTCACCGGCTTAGTCTCTGTGTCGGGCATGGATCATACTTAGTTCAAAACAAATCTAGATTACTGGAGAAACTCTTGAGATCTTCTGTAGCTGATTCCGCGGGTCGTGGGCCTAAGTCTTCCCTCACCAGGGTTTCGAGATTTAGGTACGTCACTAGAGTCTTTGCCGTACCACACGCCATCGCTGTAGCTCAAACTTGGCTTTACTTTTAATCCGCGTAGCTGGTGCGTGCAGACTCAACATATTCTTCTTCAAACGCCGCGCGACCTAGCCGTATCAGCAGTCAGCATTCCTGTACGGGACTTAGCCAATTAACACGAAAACTAAAATATCATTCAGGCCGATAACTCACTAGGTCATCGCCTGCATGATGGAAAAACCAAGATGGCTAAAAGCCTTCAAAACCGCATGCTTAAACGACGCCTTTAAACATCGCGCCAATCACGAGACGGCTACAACATATTTTACCTATACGTCTTGTGTTACCATTGCAACAAAACAACATATTCCTCTATGGAAAGTGGCTTACATAAAATGAACTTTGAAAATGAAAACAGAATGACTTACAAACAAACATAATTGAATAAAAATACGTTATCTGATGTTAAATCAACTAGCAATTAATAATGTAAATTAGAGCTGCAGTAAATAAAATATATCTGCCACAAAAAATTAATAAATAAAATAAATAAACATTACGTTAGCATACACATTGCAAAAATAAACTGAGATAACTGTGACAGTAATAAGTAGCGGTTATTTGAGACGTTACATAAGTCTATGTTCCCCAGTTCATTTGATTAATTCGCCATCTGGTAGTAGTTTGTCATATGACTCTCAGTGAATAGTATTTCGCTGACTGATACCACAGAATCGGACTGACAAAGTGTTTGTGTTAGGTATTAACGGGTCATGGAACAAAATTTATAGCTAAGTATACAGTTTAATCGTATGCTGCAATTTCATGAAAGCCAATATAGAAGAACGAAGAAAGGGCAATCTTAAATAATAGTTTATACTAACTATGAAAACAAATATATTAACTGTTGATTTATTTCTACCGAGATATTTTAGATCCAGAATTTTTTTTGTTATCGCGGTGCAAGATATTATGCATAATAAATGCCCCAGTACTAGAGAATAAGTTGCTCCCAGAGTTGGGAAAAAATTCAATATAGGATAGGTTGTTGTTATTTAATTTTTCTATGTTGGCTTCCGAAAAACTGTATCTGTTTTAATCAAGCGTTTCTACACACCTTGGCTGATAGGTGTATTGCATCGACTCATATACGTATCGCCTGGTGAATACATTAAAACCACTGGTTTACTGCCACCTGCTGCCGTAGGCCAAGCCGCGAGGATAGTAACGAGACAACAAGCAGGCCAACTCTAATACGCCAAGGCGCAACCAAACAATGATGTTGCATGCATCTGGCTTTGTAAAGCACTTGCAATGTAGGACCTCGCGCATGCAGATGTTGCCACTCGACAAGCTGTCGGCCAACCGAGGGAGGTGGCGCAGTGGGGCCAACACACTGCACTTGCATTCGAGAGGACCCGGGCTCACCTCCCGCTCCAGCCGCCCTGATTTCGGTTTACAATGGTTTTCAGAACTAATCCCAGCGGAATGCCTTGATCGTTTAAATGTAGGCCATTGATTCTCTGCTTCTGGTTGTCCCAGGGTTCCTTCTGTGATAACTCTGCTGTCGACGGGAACAAATAGATTATAATATTATTAATAGCAAGTAGTCGTACTAGCTCCTGAATATTAAACACCTGGGCTGGCTACTGCTTTTGTAAGAGTTATGTTCAGGATGCAAACTTTGTTAACACCAAGGGAGCACCATAAAACTTTAAGGTATAAGGAGAAATTATTTTAACGCTCAGAGAATAGGAAAAAGAATGGAGGGAGCGAAAGTCAAGTATAGGAGCGAGGGAATACATTGGTAAGGGAAAAATTAGTACTTAAAGAAAATCTCACTCCAGCAGCAATGTTAACCACGTTCATAAATCGGGGTTTAACTCTGCCGGGAATTGAACCGGTTCGCCGATCTAGGAGGCGGGTAATATTGACTACAATACCTTCGCGGACCGTTGCAAATCTATGCACTTAATCGATTATTTATGGACAGACGTCAAAGAACTAACATACACATATGAGTTTTATAAGTAGCCCGAATATTATAAAAAGCAATCTAAGATTAAAAAATAAATAAGGATAAAGTAAAGTGTTAGGAAATTAGACAGCTAACATATAAAATTGAATTTGTAGGGTTAAGGCTGCGAAATAGTTCTGGCGTTGTTATGTAAGAACTTAACTGCAAAAACAATGGCACGATTGCAAGACACGAGCAGTGCATTTCCTGTCTTCGTGCTCTTTTACCCTGACGACTTGTTCATAAAACCTTCGCAAAGAATTCGCTCGTTTTTTCCCAAGACAGTTGGACGTCGACGGCGAGTATAAATCCAGGCAAGTGTGCCCATCGAGTTAGACCACCCATCGCCTTCACACAGCCTACAACACGAACGCACATNATAAATCCAGGCAAGTGTGCCCATCGAGTTAGACCACCCATCGCCTTCACACAGCCTACAACACGAACGCACATCGGAAATGATTCTCAAGGTAACACAAGGCTCTTTCTATAATACGTGGCACGTTTATGGCCTCTGTTACAAGTTGTTCACCGTAGACTAAGCAATTTTGAAAGTTCTGCTGAAAATTTACTTCTAATGCACATTGTGTATTCTTCCGCCTTTTGTAAAAATTATGATTTCCAAAGGCCGATCACTTAGGCCTAATTCATGCGTCGGTCAAGTGAAACTGTGAAATTATTGTAAAATGGAATATTTTACAAATTAGCTTATTTTTACACGTATATGTATTTAAAAACCAGAAAGCAAAATTAATGTTTTCGGTATCCACGAATATTTACCTAACACTTTTAATCGAAGGTGAATACATGNAAACCAGAAAGCAAAATTAATGTTTTCGGTATCCACGAATATTTACCTAACACTTTTAATCGAAGGTGAATACATCGACGTACTTGCCCTTTGTTGTTACCACATGTATTATGTGAATGTCACTCAGAGTGCGCGTTAAAATATATGCAGACAGGCAGTGGAATTTCTGAAGGGTTGATTTCAGAAGTGCTCAGTTAACAGTGAAAATCCTATTGAATGACAGTGCCCATAAGATAAGTTACAGGATAAAGAATTCTACGTATTCGTACGAGAAAAAAAAACAATTCTTTNGAATGACAGTGCCCATAAGATAAGTTACAGGATAAAGAATTCTACGTATTCGTACGAGAAAAAAAAACAATTCTTTTTCGTGTACATGTTCACTGTGATATTAATAGAATTGTGATATCAACAGACTTACATGGAAATGAGCCAATGCATAATTCATTTTTCTAATATTTTACATGATTATATTGTGTACACCTGTACTAATGTAGAAATATATCTTGTTTTAAGTGCATGTACCATCGACCGTCACTTAGGATACGTAGCAACTTTGCATGTCATTTCCATTTGGATTCGCATAATTAGCACTGTATATTCCTTTGTTGGAAGGACACTTATTCAATGTAACATTTTGTTCTCTTAAATATCATTATCGGCCAGGAATACTTTTCGGTAGATATGAAAAAATGTGGATAGCAAACAAAGCAATGGGAGGAAGGTGCGGAAGAAATCTTCACGTAGACAGGTGTCGGGTCGGAGTAATAAATCTGGCTCCTGAACTCAAAATGAGTATTAATTTAGGCTTAACATTTGTCCGCATATCTGCAGCATACTACAAAAGTATTTATAAAAACACTTTTAACAGACGCTATCTCTAAATATTTGTCTAATAACAATCTATATAAGATATCTTAAAACTATAATTAAGAGATTCGCTTTAAATATGTTAGAACAGAAATGGAGGTAAATTGTTAACAACACTTACAGTGAAGAAAGAAATTTCTTTTGAAATAATAGGATGTCATATTCCTATAATTTTCTAATATCGGGATAAAATACTGAGAAAATAACATTGTAGGTGACAGTAGGCACAGTAATTTCTCTTTTAAGTGGGGCTGGATTTATGAAATTAAATGACATTGATTAGAATGACGGGTATGTTTTGATGAAAATTATTTAATTGTGGCTAAAAATCACGAGCGTTGAGTTACAGTATATCTTGTTCCTGTGGTAGAGGAGTTATGAAATACAGTATTGTTTTTTCAGACATTACCAAAAAAACAAGTTCTTGTAACAAAAAAGCATACATTCCAGGTAGTTATATTTTTTTTTCCCATAAAACAGGGTTTTTGTTATAACGGACAGGAAAAACCAATTTATAAAATTGTAATAATTTCAAAGACAACAATACTTCAGCACTCAGTTTCCTTCTCCTACACTCAAAATGGGAGAAGGTGTGTTTTTTGTGGTGAAAAACATTAGTTCTTTAACTTATAACTAACATTACCAATGGCTGACACACACGTCTCAGAAGAAAATATTGATACGGTTATCAAGTTGACGAGCTATTTCTTCCGGGAGAAAACAATTGTAATATTAAGTCTACTCATATGATGTGCACAGTTTAAAATTAGTACAAATTTGGATTAACTTAACATGCTAAGGCAAACATGAACAGCATATTTAGCGTTTCTATCGAGGTTAAATTAAAAAAAAATGTGCTGGACAAAATTTTAGCTTGCCAAAAATAAAACGTGCTGATTTATTAAGATTTTTATTGTAGAGTTATGTCCGTACCCTAAGAATAAAATAATTCAAATTTTTTTTTTTTCTACAAGTTATTCCAACCAGAAGATGGCTTGTAATATGAAATGTATGGGAACATATAGNGTGTTGATTTATTAAGATTTTTATTGTAGAGTTATGTCCGTACCCTAAGAATAAAATAATTCAAATTTTTTTTTTTCTACAAGTTATTCCAACCAGAAGATGGCTTGTAATATGAAATGTATGGGAACATACTGCGATACTTTAGGAAATACCGTAACTAATGGAACTCATTTCTGAACACATCATGAAAACAAAGTATCAATTAACCTTTGAACTCAATATAAAAATTTATATAGTATAAACTATATTCAAGGATGTTTATAACTACTTATGTTATTACTTTGAAGCGTAAACAATTTTTGGTAAAAAATATTAACATCCCATCTGTTTTAAATAGTTTTTTTTTAACTCTAAACGAATAGCCGTGAGCAATACATTACCTTGTCCAATGCAACCTTCAAGCTGTGTGAGCAGAAATTGCGCCAGTACAACAAGCTGCATACGCGATATTGTCTCATGCTCTTGTTGTCCCGAATGTAATTTTTACAATCATTAATCTCGAAATTTTATTGATAATATAGTGTAAGTGATCAAATTTGTTTATTTTGAAAGCTGGAAAATTTTCATGATCTCAGTTGTAGCTAGCTATATATTGTATTCTGCGATAAAGAAGTGAGTAATATAATAGTTTCCGGTGGCCAAAAAAAAAGGATATTAATTATTATTTTCTGCTGTTCACTGTTACAGATAGCCGTAGTAGCACTGCTGGTGGTCGCGCGAGCGTGCACAGGCAGCGAAAGCAGATGGCCCCGCTGGGATGACGATGATGATGACCACAACCATTGGAGACAAATTGGATTTGGAGGACGTGGTGGCTGGGGAGGACCTGGTGGCTGGGGAGGACCTGGTGGCTGGGGAGGACCTGGTAGCTGGGGAGGAC
>NQII01003060.1:65105-101154 GCA_002778355.1 Clitarchus hookeri
GCTTCTTCTGGAGCAGGTTGGGGTGGATATGGGGGTTGGGGAGGAAATGGGGGGTGGGTTGGATATGATGGCTGGGGAGGATATAGAGACTGGGGATATCCTCTATGGTGGGAAGGTGGAGTTTTCGGGAGTGCTGAAGCTACTTCTAGCCGTCCTTCTACCGCATCAGATGGTGCAGACGGTGCTGCAATTTCTTCTGCCTCAGTTGCTGCTGCTGCTTTTGGAGCCGGCGAAGATCAAGGATACTGGAGATACCCAAGTCGGGGATGGCGTGGTTACCATGGATGGGTAGGCGGACGAACAGCTGGAAGTGCTGCCGCAGCTAGTGCTGCGTCTTCTAGTGATGCAGGAGGTACCGGTGCGGGTACGTCATCTTTTGCAGAATCTTCTGCAGCTGGCACATCTGCAGTTGGTCTGTATGGAGGTTATAGTGGTTATTATGGAGGACCGTGTCGTGGATGGGGAGGATTGGGAGTATGTGGTGGATGGGAAGGTTGTGGAAGGCGTGGGGGTTGGGGTTGTTTGTTGCGGTTGTGGAGGTTAGAGGTACCCAGAATGGGTTGGTGGTGATGGCGCTGCTAGTGCTTCTGCTAGTGCTTCAGTCGGAGCTGGAGGATACTACCCAATACTTTAACAGACTCGCTGAATCTATTGCTCTGTGTAACTTCCAAAAATAGTTTTACCTTCCACTTACTTTTGAAAGGCAACATTATGTTTCCACTTTTTTTTAAAGTGACATCTGTTGTAACACAATTATTCTGTATACGTTTATTGATGACATGGTATGAATTACTAATAAATTCCTATTTTTATAATTTTTATCTAATTTTGAGTTTCAATTATTTTAATACTAGTTTTTAGTACTGGCATACAAATATGGTGTATGATATACAACTAATTAGTGTGACACCTAATATTTTGACTTCAGTACACATAGGTCAAAAAATATAAATATACTGGCAAAATATACTTCAATCACTTTTCCAGCATGTACAGAAACATCTTAATCAAATAATACTATATTGGATGTATAATTTGCTCACATTTTATTAACTTTTTATGTACTTCCTCATTGATCCACAATTTAACACCCTCTGAGAAATTACTTCTTTATTACGATAACACTCCTATCCGTATGTAAAGTAGAATGTTCAAATTAATTGCATTTAAATTTTAATTTATATTTTTTTCCAAATTAATGAATTTTAATATTCACATAAATACCGCATTTATTATTTGTTAGTATAATAAGTTTTTTATTTCGATATGANATTAATGAATTTTAATATTCACATAAATACCGCATTTATTATTTGTTAGTATAATAAGTTTTTTATTTCGATATGTCTTCACGAATATTTATAATTTTACATAATATAGCAAACGAATTCTTCACCTATTTTATTCGAGATGCAAATAATATCATGAAAAGTGGTGTAATTTCATTACATGTCAAGTTTATGAAATCGAAATTGATACGTGAAATGACACAACATTGCTGGTATGATTATTGTGTTGCAATATAAATACCAAATTCTGCATATTACTGTTTTAATCTTACAACACAGATGTATAAAATTTAATTTGCATTAGGTTATTATTAATTTAGTTGCACATTCATCANTGTTTTAATCTTACAACACAGATGTATAAAATTTAATTTGCATTAGGTTATTATTAATTTAGTTGCACATTCATCACACCAATTAGTGGTAAGAGAAGAGTGGAGTTGAAGTTTGGTAACATTAGCATAGAACATGATGTTTATACAGCTGACTTTTGGGACTTTGAGTGTTACGTTATCTGTGGTGCTGAATTGACACTCGTCTACGGGTGCTTTATGCCTGTAATACGAAGTTGGTTGTGTCAACACGATGAGATATGCCTTCGCCAATGAACTGCCTGGTAATCTGTTGCCATTCCATCGTGCTGTTGGCTTCTAACGAAATTGTTATTCCACGCAGGTGTCAGAGAAAATTTGTCAGAAGGTCGGGAATAATTTAATCATGACTGAAATGAGGTATTCTACCAAATGGTGGCAAAAAAAAGGACTCTAATCTCGTCAAATTCGGACAAGGATAATTAATTTGTCCGTCATTGATATTCTTCTTGAGAAGGGGGGGACGATAGGGGTTATCAAGCAAACCTCACATGTACTTCCAAATATAACTGAAAACTCGGGTTCACAAAGTACCGAATGCCCCCTTCCAGAATGACTAGGTAACTGCTAACCAGAATAAGATGAAAACCTCATGTGTGACAGGAGAAGGCTGTCTCCAAATTATTGCAAAGAAATATAGATGCTTTCTCTTGTGGGCTAAATGACCTTGAAGATACTAATGTTTTGCATGTCAGCACATCGAGACTGGGAATGCCAGGCCTATAAAGCAGCTACAAAGGTGACTAGTGCTAACTTCATATAAGGCGGTTGAAGATATTCTGAAATGGATGAAGGAGTTTGAAGTGATAGAACCATCAGTTAGTCCATGTTCTGCTTCCATAGTGCTTGTTAAAAAGAAACACATTCATTTGGGGCAACTTTGTACCAATTAAGGGTAACATTGTACCGCACATCTTGTTTAAAACAAAGGATTTGCAGCCCATTCCTTAATGTACATTTTACCGCTAACTCTTTTATATGCAAGGAACATGGCAATATGACGGGATTCTTCGAGACTTCATTTTAATCTAAACGAGGTAGGTGGTACAAAGTTGCCCTGGCGAAACGAGGGTACCCCAAATGACTGTTCATCTCTATGAAATTTTATGGATTACCCCCAGCATAATAAAATGTGACCAAGAAAGATGGTTAACCTTTCAAAAGANCATCTCTATGAAATTTTATGGATTACCCCCAGCATAATAAAATGTGACCAAGAAAGATGGTTAACCTTTCAAAAGAACAGATTACACACTTAAAAGTCTAGCAGGTTCACAATGGTTTCTACATTTAACATGAACAGAAGGTACTGGCAATGNGTGGTGCAGACTGTGCCGCATCTTCTTCTGCATCAGTTGCTGCTGCTGCTTCTGGAGCCGGCGAAGATAAAGGATGCTGGAGACATCCAAGTCGGGGATGGTGTGAATACCATAGATGGCTAGGCGGAAGAACAGCTGGAAGTGCTGCGTCTTCTAGTGCTGCAGGAGGTGCCGGTGATGGTACGTCATATTTTGCTGAATCTTCTGCTGCTGGTGTATATGGAGTTGGTCTNGCTGCAGGAGGTGCCGGTGATGGTACGTCATATTTTGCTGAATCTTCTGCTGCTGGTGTATATGGAGTTGGTCTGTATGGAGGTTATGGTGGTTATTATGGAGGACCGTGTGGTGAATGGGGAGGATTGGGAGGATGTGGTGGATGGGAAGGTTGTGGAGGTTGTGGGGGTTGGGGTGGTTGTTGCGGTTGTGGAGGCTGGAAGTACCCAGAATGGGTTGGTGGTGATGGTGCTGCTAGTGCTTCTGCTAGTGCTTCAGTCGGAGCTGGAGGATACTACCCAATACTTTAATAGACTCGCTGAATCTACTGCTCTGTGTAACTTCCAAAAATAGTTTTACCATCCACTTACTTTTGAAAGGCAATATTATGTTTCCACTTTTTTTTTANGCGGAAGAACAGCTGGAAGTGCTGCGTCTTCTAGTGCTGCAGGAGGTGCCGGTGATGGTACGTCATATTTTGCTGAATCTTCTGCTGCTGGTGTATATGGAGTTGGTCTGTATGGAGGTTATGGTGGTTATTATGGAGGACCGTGTGGTGAATGGGGAGGATTGGGAGGATGTGGTGGATGGGAAGGTTGTGGAGGTTGTGGGGGTTGGGGTGGTTGTTGCGGTTGTGGAGACTGGAAGTACCCAGAATGGGTTGGTGGTGATGGTGCTGCTAGTGCTTCTGCTAGTGCTTCAGTCGGAGCTGGAGGATACTACCCAATACTTTAATAGACTCGCTGAATCTACTGCTCTGTGTAACTTCCAAAAATAGTTTTACCATCCACTTACTTTTGAAAGGCAATATTATGTTTCCACTTTTTTTTTAAAGTGACATCTGTTGTAACACAATTATTCTGTTATGCAAATAACTACTGTACCATACTTAATGAAATAAATTCCTATTTTTATAATTTTTATCTAATTTTGAGTTTTAATTATTTTAATACTAGTTTATAGTACTGGCATACAAATATGGTGTATGTTATCCAACTAATTAGTGCGACAGCTAATATTTTTACTTCACTACACATAGGCAAAAAAAATATATATATACTGCGAAAATATTCTTGCATCACTTTTCCAGCATGTACCTNCTTTTCCAGCATGTACATAAACATCTTAATCAAATAATACTATATTGGACATTCAATTTGCTCACATGTTTTTAAGTACTGCCTCATTTGTCCACAAATTAAAACTCTGAGTTATTACTTTTTATTATGTTAACGGTCCTGTCCGTAAGTAAAGTCGAATGTTCAAATAAATTGCATTTAAATTTTTAATTATTTTTTTCCAAATTAATGAATTTGAATAATTACATAAATACCGTATTTATTTTTTGTTAGAATAATAATTTTTTTATTTCGATATGACTTCACGAATATTTATAATTTTCGCGTAATATGTAGCACTAATTATATTGACAATTACAAACGAATTCTTCACCTATTTTATTCGAGTTGCACATAAGATCATGAAAAGTTGTGAACTTTCATTACATGTCAAGTTTATGAAATCGAAATGGATACGTGTAATGAACCAAAATTGCTGGTATGGATATTGTGTTGCAAAATAAATTCGAAATTGTGGATATTATTGTTTTAATCTTACAACATAAATGTATAAAATTTAATTTGCATACATTATTATTAATTTAGTTGCTCATTGCTCACACCAATAAGAGGTAAGAGAAGAGTGGAGTTGAAGATNTCATTGCTCACACCAATAAGAGATAAGAGAAGAGTGGAGTTGAAGATTGGTAACCTTAGCATAGAACATGATGTTTATACAGCTGACCTTTGGGACTTTGAGTGTTACGTAATCTGGGGTGCTGAATTGACACTTGTCTAAGGGTGCTATATGCAGGTAATACGAAGTAGGTTGTGTCAACACGATGAGATATGCCTTCTCCAATGAACTGCCTGGTAATCTGTTGTCAGTCCTTCGTGCCGTTGGCTTATAGCGAAATTGTTATTCCACGCAGGTGTCAGAGAAAAGTTGTCAGAAGGTCGGGAATAATTGAATCATGCCTGAAATGAGATATTCTACCAGATGGTGGCAATCTAGTAAGGACTCTGATCTCGTCAAATTCGGACAAGGATAATTAATTTATCCGTCATTGATATTCTTCTTGAGAAGGAGGCCACGATAGAGGTTACCAAGTAAACCTAACATGTACTTCCAAATGTCCCTGAAAATTCGAGTTCACAAAATACTGAATGCCCCCTACCAGAAGGACTAGGAAACTGCTAACCAGAACAAGATGAAAACCTCAGTTGGTGACAGGAGAAGGCTGTCTCCAAATTATTGCAAAGAAATATAGATGCTTTCTCTTGTGGGCTAAATGGCCTTGAAGATAATAATGTTTTGCATGTCAGCACATCGAGACTGCGAATGCCAGGCCCATAAAGCAGCTACCAAGGTGACTAGTGCTAACTTCATATAAGGCGGTTGAAGATATTCTGTAAGGGATGAAGGAGTTTGACGTGATAGAGCCATCAGTTAGTCCATGTTCTACTTCCATTGTGCGTGTTAAAAAGAAACACATTCATTTGGGGCAACTTTGTACCAATTAAGGGTAACGTTGTACCACACATTTTGTTTATAACAAAGGATTTCAGCCCACGTCTTAATGTATATTTCACTGCTAACTCTTTTATATGCAAGGAACATGGTAATATGAAGGGATTCTTCGAGTCTTCATTTTAATTTAAATTAGGTAGGTGGTACAAAGTTTCGCTGGTGAAACAAGGGTACCCCAACTGACTGTATAGCTCTATGAAATTTTATGGATTACCACCAGCATAATAAAATGTGACCAAGAAAGATGGTTAACCTTTCAAAATGACAGATTACACACTTAAAAGTCTAGCAGGTTCACAATGGTTTCTACATTTAACATGAACAGAAGGTACTGGCAATGCGAGGTAGCCGCAGAAGACAAAGAAAATACTGCATTTTGTGTCCAAAGTGAAAGGAACTTGGCAATTCAAGGTTTCGCCTTTAGGGCTATAGAATGTCCTTGCCACCTTTATAAATCTGATGGGGAAAACTCTCCCCTAAGACATTTGCCAGGTGTACGTAGACGGCATTGTTGTCTTAAGCACATTTTAAGGGCGCTTAANGCATTTTGTGTCCAAAGTGAAAGGAACTTGGCAATTCAAGGTTACGCCTTTCGGGCTATAAAATGTCCCTGCCATCTTTATAAAGCTGATGGGAAAATCTCTCCCTTACGATATATTTGTCAGGTGTACGTAGACGACAATGTTGTCTTATGCTCATTTGAAGAGCGCTTAACATACCTGAACTCTGTGTACAAAATGTAGCTACCAACAATCTGAAATTGCTTGCTTAGAAATGCCACAATTAATTTCCAAAATAAAATTAATTTCGTGAGACATGTAATGAAGGACCATGGCATTTCAACAGACCCTGACAAGATCAAAGCAATAATAGATTGGCCTTCACCAACAGGCAAAACTGAAATGCGGATGTTCCTGAACTTGTGTATATTTGTGTCTAGGTTTGCCACGATCGCCAAGCTACTGTATAAATTGACCGAGGCAAATAGAACATTTCATTGGACCACTGAGCACGTAGTTGATTTGAATAAACTAATATATATTCTGAAATCACCCTTAGTCCT
Source organism: Clitarchus hookeri (assembly GCA_002778355.1). Lineage (NCBI taxonomy): Eukaryota > Metazoa > Arthropoda > Insecta > Phasmatodea > Phasmatidae > Clitarchus > Clitarchus hookeri. Next base: position 71,950 of record NQII01003060.1, read on the forward strand.
GGGCTTCCCAAGAAGGGAATGTATGTTTATTCTTGATATTGATGCTAGTGATGTAGGCATCGGAGCTGTGTTTCCACGGATGCAAGATGGAAAGTAGAGGCCACTGGATATTTTTGGTGAGGTACTCCACAAAACTGAGAGAAATTGTGTGACACCAAGGGAGATTCCGGTTGTAATGAAGGCAATTACACACTTTCACCCTGATACCTTTATTGCAGTCACTTTACCCTAATAACTGATTATGCTTCATTATGCTGGCAACAAAATTTCAAGAACCCCAAATATCAAATAGTGTGGTTTATAAAGCCCTGAAAAATATGACTGAAATAAAGCAATCACAGGACTGGGCAACCTCTCAACAATGCAAATGTACTTTCCAGTGGACCATGCAAACCATCCTGTCGTCAGTGAGAATGCCAAGAGGGAAATGGCGGTGCATCGAAAGCAATGACACCNGTGGACCATGCAAACCATCCTGTCGTCAGTGAGAATGCCAAGAGGGAAATGGCGGTGCATCGAAAGCAATGACACTAATAATTCAAGGCAATGTATATTGCTATGTTCGTCTACATGGGATGAGGGCATTTTGAAATATCAGTTAAATGGCTCCACATTGCATTCAATATTAGTTTGGAAATAAGCCAGATATCGACCAAGATAAGAGTAGATNGTGGACCATGCAAACCATCCTGTCGTCAGTGAGAATGCCAAGAGGGAAATGGCGGTGCATCGAAAGCAATGACACCAATAATTCAAGGCAATGTATATTGCTATGTTCGTCTACATGGGATGAGGGCATTTTGAAAGATCAGTTAAATGGCTCCACATTGCATTCAATATTAGTTTGGAAATAAGCCAGATATCGACCAAGATAAGAGTAGATATCTAGTCTGGGCCCGACATACTGGTCACGATTTAATTTCTTTGTACTGAAGAATGATGTGTTTTACAGGAACTGGGAAACTAATGATAGGAAATGTATGTACTTACAATCGGTCCTGTCAGAGTGCAGAAATAGAGAAGTGCTAAAAGAATTGTTATGCTTGGTTCACAATGATGAGCACGGCGATTAAAGGATGAGGTCCCATTGAAAAATAAATTTTGGGGCCCCATTTGAGAGAATGGCAGTTGATAGTCTCGGACCCTTACTAGTATCTTAGCGGTGGGACTCGGTACTTTGTATTATATCGAATCAACATCAATAAGTGGCTTTAAGTATACCAGGTCTAAACCAAGAGGCCGTTATGTATTCTCTAGGTTTGAAGTGTCATTCGAGTTTTATTTTAATCAAGAGCCAAATTTAACAGTAATTGGCGATGTTCGTGAAAGATGCCTAGAAGGATTGGGACTTGAAGGTATTCTTATTTCTCCTGATATATCGTTCGGGGATCCACGAGTCAGCATTGGTAACACCTTCAAGTAGACCAACGCTGTTTGGGAGAGAGACCCACCTTCTTGGTGACCTGATGTTTGAGCACCCAATGGAAAAACAAGTAATTACAGCAGAATATGATAGTAATCTATATCAGAGGTTAGTCAATATCCATTAAATAGCCCGTCCGCCCTTAAAATCGACAGTNATCTATATCAGAGGTTAGTCAATATCCATTAAATAGCCCGTCCGCCCTTAAAATCGACAGTGACAGAATAACAATTCAATATTACCAGAGATTCCTTGTCCAATGACAGTTACTGTGGCCGTACAACCCCTAAAGATGGAAAGTATATTGTCTTAAGCTACATAAATGCTGGGAAATATTATACAAAACCTTGAAGCAGAACTATGATGCTATCTACCAGATTTGTCGACTGAGCTCTCGGGCGTAGCCTAAGGTTGCCCACATCGACTGACTGGTGCTCCATGGATTTCCAGCTTTTGGCTGTAGAAAGTGTTCGGGAGTAACAGATTTGAGGAGGGGACAATTTTACGTACCGTCAGTCTCGGCATGGTGGGGGTCACTCATCACAGTCTGCTTTTTTCCCAGGCTAACCCATCTGCTGCTGTGTCACCAAGCCAGGGGGGATTATTGCTATCTAACCTGGACTGACGTCATTGCCCAACCTTGCTGGAGGAACCGATGACTTGAGAGCATGTGCGAGAAATTTCAAACTTACATTTTCCTTGGTGTGTTCCAAGGTGTAAATAAAGTTCTGGGACAGGAAACCTATACTATAAATACGGCCACAGTCGAATGGTCGGCAGTTTGTGACAGCCATCTGGTTTGAGTGCGAGTGTCCTAGAAAAGATCTTGTTATTTAAGGTGTCTGCTAGATGTCAAGTGCGACTATCTAATCCATAGTAGAAAACCTTCAGGAACACGTTCAGCCAATGGCAGAGCGTTGAATAGAAGGAGCGCGAACCATGAAACACCTTAAATAAACTGGCAAAATCATAAAAAATTATGACGAATGAGCAGAGTGGAAATTGGGGAGGGTGATCAGCGGAGGAAAAGGGAGGTGGGGTATCCGAGCCGAGCATATACCATACCGCCATGCCGAATTGAAACCGAGGAAGATGACTTACGCGATGCGCACTAGCGACACAACCCCCACCTCAAAATCTGTGCTCTGGCGACCAGTCTCTTAATATCTTGACAATACATCCAACACAACACACAGATATGCAGAGAGTAGAATGCTCGTAAACACTGAAGTAGAAACTGCAGTGTGGTAGAAAAGTCTGAAGAGAGATAAGGTTTACTTAGTTGCGACGTACGGTGGGCTTAGCGCTGTTCTGTAGGAAGATGGGAACAAAGTAAAATAACAAAGGATTAGAAAAGGGAATACAAACAACGAAAATGGCACAGGGTGAGGGATAGGGAAACAATCTGCGTTTAAAACATCGAACAAAAACAGCCAAACTGCAGATAAAAAAAAACATAATCATTAAACAATTAACTGCATTGTTTATAAGCCTTTAGTATCGACAGGTGCGCCTTTCTGAATGAGCTATTAGAGGTGGACTAAACAAGACTAACAGTATTAGGGCCTAGAAACTTACTAATCTTAAAAGGACCAAGAAATTTTGGTATGAGCTTCCCCAGTTATATCCTTTCCCCATCTCCGAACATATCATTTTTACATAAAACCAGGTCCCCTAACTTTAAATGAACTGGCAACCTACCCTGTTCCATCTTAACTGTAACATGCAGTTTCGCTGCACTAAGCCTACTGTGGACTTCCTCAAGCAGAAAATCACGGTCAGCATCATCAAGGGGGGAGCGAAAATGGGGGATATTCCAGATATTAAACAAGGGGTGGCTAAGAGGACGACCAAGGAAAGGTAGTGAAGGAGGAACTCCCGTGGAATCATGAAAAGCGCTGTTGAATCCTACATTAATAAAATCCAAATCCTGATCCCACTTAGTGTGGTCTTGATTATAGAAAAGGGTAAAGCATGCCTTCATATTCTTACTAAATCAATCTACCTTATTGCCTTTGGTGTATTAGGGACTAGAAGTAAAATGTTTGATTGCCCAGCGAAACACATGTTCTTAGAAACATTATATGTGAAGTACTTAGCATTAAAATTAACAACCTCAACAGGAGCACTAAACAAATTCGAAACCTGATAAGTGAGAGCTTTAAAAATGGAAGACCCTTTCATGTTATTTCACAGTGGTAACAGAATAACAGGCTTATAAAACGTTTCTAAACAAATTAAAATACACACATTTACACTCTTATATCTAACTAAGTGTCCAAATATATCAAGATAAACTGTGTCCCAAGGTGCCTGGGGAATCTGCGTCGCTGCCTGCCCGACGTTAGCATGCTCAGCCTGCTTGTACCTTTGAGACGTGTGACTTGTACTTTTGAGGTTGTGTTCTGACGAATAAAATATAGGGACGCATTCTGCGTCCCTATATTTTATTCGTCAAAAACACACGCTCTGGCGAAGCTCGCAGGCGGACGTCCGCAATAAGGATTAAGGGTTTTGTGGACGTACTGGAAGAGTGACGCCAGGAGCCTCGCAGCTGCAAAGGCATGCTACCAAAGGTTTCTGCACATGCAGACGACATCCGGAGACAACGGAAGGCACCAGGGGGCGGACACTTTGCATTTTGCAGCTGCCAAAAGGACACCGAGATCCCACCACCAGCTGCGTCTGTCCCGGGCTTGTACCGCAATAAACCATGAGAGCTTTTAGCAGGCGATCGCGTAGAATGGGACAATAAACTTCCAGGCCAGAACCAAGGGACGACGCCACGCCAGCTGCGGACCACACGGGCAGCAGCCAAGTGTTTTATGACCCAGGGGGACGACAAGCACCCCGGACACGTGCAGAGATGGGGCAAGTCAAATAAGGTGATCGAGCCTACATAACCACGAGGAGGAGGACCAAGCGGGGCAGTCGGCCGACGGAAACGGAAGAGGACGGAGCGAATCCGCGAGTAGACGTCAATGGCAGCCAGCCGTCGTCAGGCGCAGAGTACTGCGTGGACCCGGGAAGAAGGAACTTCGAAGCCAGGCGCCGAGACGCCCACCAAGTTCGAGAGCAGTTCCAAGCCGCCAGCCGAGGGAATTCAGCGCTGCAGTGTCAGATAAGTAGTTCTACACCAAGTGTGAAGAATCTCCCCCCCCTCCCCCGATGCCAAATCGCAGCGCCAAGTATCACGTAATCTACGTACAGAAAAGGGAGGGAGTTTGTCTCGTGAGTTCATGTACCAGTTAACCTGTTCAAGCAACAATAAAAGTCAATTATGTGAACTCACAAATAGAGTGTAATTTATTAGTAAATTGCACCTAGATACAACAGTGTCGACGTATTTCTACGCCCTATCACTGAGGGCTAGCATCAATTGCTGGCGCCTCACGCCGCAGAGCAGAATCAATACCTACTTCGAAACTTCAGCATTTGGCAGGTATCAAAGTCTTACTAAGAAACAGATATCTGCCATACACGGAATCGTGAAAGTAGAACAATACCATAGGCCTCAATGTCTCCGTTTCAACAATCCTACGAGCACGCCCACTTTTACCAGTAAACTTCAAAATCCCGTTTTCAACAACAGGGTAATACAACACTACTGCTCAGGTCCCTCTTAACCTGGCCGCAGAGACCGTCATCTCCCTGGACTTACGTTACAAAAAATTCAGGGAATCACTACATGATATAAAGAAAAACCCCTGGTTCTGCCACATCATCCGTTTGAAAATCTGCCGGATCATACATTCTGGATAAATCCTCTGCTTACTGGTTTTTGGAGCCTCGGAAGTCTTGAACCTTGAAACGGAAACGAGACAGATATAACACCCAGTGACCTAGCTTGCCCAAATGTTGAGGATGGTTAAGGATCCTGCTCAACTGGTTGTCCATGTAGAGATCACATTCGTTGTGTTCAATGTATGACGCAAATGTTTCCAGTCCATAAATAAATGTCAGGGTTTCTTTCTTAGAGACACTCAGTTTTCGCTCCATCTCGGCGAGACTGTTACTGGCGAAAGCCACTGGCGCTGGCTTAGGACAGCTCCTAAAGCCAGTGACGAGGCATCTACTTGTTCAACAAAACTGTGTGAAATATCCTGTAGAAAGAGCACCAGAGGCGAAGCTTACTTCTGATGTAGCAGGGAAAAGGCCGACTCCTGCTCCTGACTCCACTGAAACTCAACTCCCTTCTTTTTTAACGTGTTCAAGTGTGCTGGCAATTCTGAAAAATGCTCTATAAAGCGGGAGCAGCAGCTCAGTAATACTACACATTTTTGCACTACCTTCAAGGGAAATTTTATGTAGCGTTCACACGATCAGTATCAATCATGAGTTGACCCTCGCACAGCAGATATCCCAAGAATTTCACATTTTCCAACCCAAGGTAACTTTTTCAGGATTTCCCGTCTAACCAACTTCCCGCATTTTGAGAAACATCTGACGCAAGTGGGACAAATGGGACTCTAGATCATCACTGTACACAATTATGTCATCGATACAATTAAAATCAAACTTTAATTTATACTCAGACAGGACATGTTCTAACACTCGGGACAAGGCTTGACTGCCACAATTAGAACCCATTGGAATACGTATGAACTTGAACTGGCTCCACGGCGTGCTAAAAGCAGTATATTTCCTGCAGGAAGAATCCAGCTAACATTGGTGATAACTATTATTTATACATAGAACTGAAAACACACGGTGTTTATCCAAGTGCTGAAGGGCTCAATCGATAGCAGGCAACGGAAAAGGATATTTTTGAATTTTATTTTTTACAAGAGAATGGTTAACCACCAAACTCTACTTGACACTTTCCTTTTTACGCACCAAAAACACCGGTGAACAGAAGTCTGACGTTGATGGAACATTTATGCCAGTTTCTAAAAACGTTTCTATGATTTACCGAAAGGCTTGGCGCATAGTAGGGGGAGAATATTTGAAAGGACGGTCGCGCACCGGAATACCATCCGTCAAAGACAACTGTTAAGGAAGGGCATCGCATTTGCCCATGCATGAGAAAAAAGATGATATCACTAACCTCCTCCTTCAACTGACCCAATTGAATTTCAAAATCAGTGGCATAACTCGTGCCATAAAATAAAGAAGAAAACTCGCTTGGAACTGCGTCGACCTGAAGACCAATACGGATGTTCGGAGCAAACACAAGGGACAGATAAAATTCGTCATAGTTAATCGAAGCTCTAGAAATTCAAGTCATAAGATAACTTCATGGGAAAGATATGAAAAAAAAAAAAAAAAAAAACCCTGCTGACTTTAAAATTTAGGTTCACTACAACGTTGCTCTTGACGATGTCACCGTTAGCGACACATGAACGTTTCTCAGGCATTCACATTACACACCCTTTCGATACGATCTTAGAATCCAAGAGTTGTTTCAAACTGTATTTGCTCAAGATACAATGGGTAGCCCCAGTGTCAACCAAGGCTAAAAAATTCCTCTCCGCTCAGGTGATCAACACCGTACACCTCCTAATAATGCGTGGGACTTTATCTTTTGCCCGACTGGAAAACCCACTCCGATTTTCAGTCAATTTGAGTTTTCCGCATTAGGACAATTCCTACGCAGTTGCCCAAGCTCACCGCAGCGAAAACACTTTCTTTCGAGAACATTGTACGCCTGCTGTATTGACAATTCTTTGCCACGTGTCCCTGAACATCACAATTACTGATCCGCGCGGAATAGCCGCGTTGCTGGACAACCTGGATACAGGAAATTTGGCCGGACGACGCGGAGTTACAGTCACGGCCGGATCGTACGGCAGGTGGAAAACACGCACGATACTCGCTAGAGGCACTTCCACAGCTAACTGAAGTAGCTCACTAAAAATACGTGGCACAGAAACTAACGTGCATTGACCGCGCACGTGCAACGCCAATTCATCTCTAATAACACAGACCAGTTCGGATTCACTCATTTGTAAGCATAACGCATCATGAAATGCACAAATCGAATCAATAAAATCATACACAAACTCACCCGGCCTTTGGTTTTAGTAACTAAAGTCACGTTCACAATTGCGCCTAACGCGCGAGAGAAATAAAGCCTCTATCATCCTGTTTTTGAAACCCACAAAAGTACCACCTTCCAATGGCATGATTTCTTTACGAAGTAATTGTAATATAGATCCTTTACATTTAATTGCTATGGCTATTAGGAGACTATCCTCAGAACACAAACATAGACTAGATATGTTACTCACTGAAATAAACGAATATGAAACACTAACTGGTTCTAGGGATGTTAACGGAGGTAGGTTCTGCAACGCTAAATGGACGGTTTGTCTACTTTAGGTGCACCATTGGTGACACTCGCCGGAACCACACCGAGAGGGTTGCGCCATTGGACTTTGTTGACGCCACAAGCCCACCGCAGCTAAGGTCATCGTTCCATCAGCTTCAATCTCGAGGTCCCATAAAAAATTCAAAAGTACTTCCTTCTTGAGCGTGTAGATACACCGGACCTAGGCCATTTAATGCTACAGATACGACATGCAGATATGAAATACAATACAGCAGAGTGCGCAGAAATTATTTGTGCCGAAACACAAATAATATACATATAAATTCGGTCAACAACTTATATATTTTGCTAATACCTATACATTGAAACAAATGTAGCAACCTAGAATATTTTGACATGAAACTTGGCAATAAATAAGAAACGTTCACAATAATTTCTTTCTCCCTAGATCCACACAAAATTATTAAAACTTGGCATGAATATAATAAATTTCTCTCAAAACTGTAATTGACTTGAGTANCCTAGATCCACACAAAATTATTAAAACTTGGCATGAATATAATAAATTTCTCTCAAAACTGTAATTGACTTGAGTAAAGTTTATTATTAATTAAAGGTTTATTATTAATTCCCAAAACAATTAATGCGATATATGACAATACTCAACATAAGAACAATTAGAAAGGAGGGCAGCTGTATGATCCCAGTAGAGCCTCCTTTACTTAAAACCAACACGTTACCATAATAATTTTAAAAATTGTTATAAAAAAATGAAATTTTGGCAAAGGCAGTCAAATGGCCCGTCAAAGCTCCTACCACATAAAACATTACTGTACGAGCACAATTAAACATGTTGACAAAGCCCAACGCGAGAGTAGTGGATACAAAGTATTTGAGAAAAGAATGTTTCTTGGGCAGCAAGCGAGACTACACACAACACATTAAAAACAGGCAGAACACAGCAACGCTAGGTTTTAGTTAAAGCCGAAACCAAATTTAGCCTGGCGACGGAAACCACAATTTTTAAAAATCAGTAACATTACTGCATACCCAAGACAACACATCTATGCCACATAAGATATTAAAACATTAAAAAAAGCCCAGCTACACAGAAACTCTTGCTCCACGACTCACCGTTTCAATACCCCAATCAATCGGCGGTTCAGGCGACGATAGAAATTTAAAAAAGGCCCCTTCACGCATTCACGTCCGTTAGACGACAAGTGCGGCAATTTAAACCATAGTAGAAAGTTTAGTAGTTATGACGACAACAAATTCAGAGTTTAAATGAATAATTTCCGACTGCAACTGATCATCTAACTGAACCATTTGAATCTTCCGACAATACGACGGCTTATTTTCCAAGGGTACCACTGATTCCGGAGAAAACGCAAAAAGTAAACATATTCTTTACGTCCACGCAACATTGAGTTTTTCTAAGTAAATCAATACTAATATAAACAGAATATGACAACTTCTTAAATAACTAAAACTGCATTTTCATGAAAAATTTTTAATTTTCAACTTTATGGTAGCTACTGCCTGATATTCAAGTGGAACCCCGTCAGCAAGAGAAAATGCAACAGTATGGCTTTGTGACATTTTAATAAAGCCTACTAAATTATCACGTATTTGGTGATTGTACATTTTGTGACTTATCAGATATCCCGAAGCACCTGAATCTACTAAAGCATTAAAAATAGAAATCCCAATTAGCAAGATAACAAACAATAAACCTAGTTTATTTTTACTAGATGAGAAGTAATTTAAACCACCAACACATGTAGGTTTCTTCATAAGTGGACAAAAATCTGAAAATGTCCTTCGTTACCATACAAATAACAAACAACAGGACATCGTTTGACTTTGTGATTAGATTCACCTTGTGGCTTGTCCATTTCCGTTTGCATAGAGACATCGCGTGTACGTTGGTCCTCATTTGACCGTTGGCCGGAGAGACAACCTGTATGCCCTTGTCGCTCGCAACATGTGACTTTGCCTTTACTTTGGCTTTCTTTAAAAAAAAAAATACACTTTTCACTAACGTCATTTGTACGAAAACACTATTTACAATACCGCTTATTTTTGGTTACCATGTCATGCCTTTAGGGGTAATATCCTATAGTTATTTCTACCTGGGATACCATCTCTAACATAGATTCTAAATTTCGACGCTTTGTTGCAAATGAAAAAAAATCTCTGATAACTGGGTAAGAGATTTAAAAATAAAATTTCTTTTAAATATGCTTCATCACATGGGCTATCTAGCACTTGTACTAATTAAATTGTTTTCTCCAGAAAAGCTTTTGCNCTTTTAAATATGCTTCATCACATGGGCTATCTAGCACTTGTACTAATTAAATTGTTTTCTCCAGAAAAGCTTTTGCTGATTGAGTAGGACTTAGATATCGATCTAAGATCTTTAAACGCAACCGCGTAATAGTTACAGGAGATCCATCTTGTCGTAATAAATTCTGACCCAGTAAACCACATTCTCATTTACCTGAAATGGCCTGACTTGAAATTTGATGTAAACTCTCGGGAACTTTAAGCAATGCCGCATTATAGACGACGGTGGGTACACACAATCTTAACTCTAATTGGTAAGACAACTCTAACAAAAAATCTACTTTTTCCGTTAGACTACCGGATGTCACACTTCGAATTCTACTCTCCATTCCAGGAGGAGTTGATTTAAAAATCTTAAATAACAGCATGGCCTCACCAAACTTGTCTTCTGTTTCGGCTGCGCACTCTTTCGTGATCAATGATGCCGCTCTCGGCGAACTTCACCTACGCAGCAGTCAAGGTGCTTTACTATGTTTCCTTGGATAAGTGATAAATCCAACTTGTACGTGAAGTACCTGCAGAACTCATCCTTGGTTAGTACACAAATACATAATAATAGAAAACTCCTCACTTTTCAATAGAGCAATTTTTTTTTTAAATCTCACTGCCAATTGACTTGAACGTAATGGACAGCAGAGTGGCTCATAAATTACCTGTCACGGAGCGGGAGCACCAGGAGGAAACCCAACCTTCTCATGACATTGGATAATACATCCTTCTGCTTCCACAACATACATATTAATGTATAGACTAATATCCTCTTTATAACTGACCAGATAAATTATCCCTGGTTGTGAGAAATGAACAACTGTCGCTAATTTAGTTTATAAACATATAATTGCGGGCTAATGAACATTTTCTCTTTTGAAAAATGCCTCAAAAAATCCAATACAAAAATATAAAAGGTTATTAGAAACACTTTTAAACAGAATACAAATTTNTTGAAAAATGCCTCAAAAAATCCAATACAAAAATATAAAAGGTTATTAGAAACACTTTTAAACAGAATACAAATTCTCTATTGAATAATATTGGGCTTTAATAAAATTACATAGTAAATGCCCAAATGTATTATGTGACGTTTTAAAAATACTGTTCTTTTAAGTGTTCCCTCTATGGAGCCNAAAATTACATAGTAAATGCCCAAATGTATTATGTGACGTTTTAAAAATACTGTTCTTTTAAGTGTTCCCTCTATGGAGCCCACGCGATGTTCTCTCTTGAGCAATCTTCAGGCCAGACAGAGTATATGCTGTCTAGCCAGCCCCTCCAGAGTTCGCGACATCAGGTGTGAGGAAACTCACTAAAGATAGCGCTGATGCTGATCGTATCGATGGCGGAATAACAACCCGATGTTAAAGTAAAAAATTGGCATCTTCTGTAGGCAAAGCAGGCCCTGGTGCTAAGAGGGGGGTGGGCATATAGTTGATGATGGAGGGGGAAACTCCTAGACATTGTCAAGTCGACCCGCTGATCGAGGCGCGGAACCCTAGCATCTACCTAACGTCCCACACCACCGGGTGTCGAACAGGCCATAGGCAGGGATGTTGAATAATCCAGATGATATAACCCGTAGGACTAGTATTTCATCACCATATTGTCCAAAATTGTGCGGTGGACAAGGCACACTGACACAATGGGCGTTGGTGAGGAGATGTGAAGTGGGGAGGAGTTAGGAGCTGGCGAGGAGATGGGTGTTGGCGAGGAGATGTGTGTTGGCGAGGAGATGGGTGTTGGCGAGGAGATGGGTGTTGGCAGAGGAGATGGGTGTTTGGGAGGAGATCTGTGTTGTCGAGTAGAAGGGTGTTTGGGAGCAGATGTAGGTGTTAGTGAGGAAGTGGATGTTGGCAAGGAGATGGGTGTTGGTGAGGATATTGGCGTTGGTAAGGAGATGGATGATGGCGAGGATATGGGTGTTGGCGAGGAGATGGGTGTTGGCGAGGAGATGGGTGTTGGCAAGGAAAGGGGTGTTGGTGAGGATATGCGTGTTGGCGAGGATATGGGTGTTGACGAGGATATGGGTTTTGCCGAGGAGGTGGGTGTTGGTCAGAAGACAGATCTTGGGGAGGTAATGGATTTTGGGGAGGTAATGGATTTTGGGGAGGTAATGGATTTTGGGGAGGTAATGGATTTTGGGGAGGTAAAGAATTTTGGGGACGTAATATATTTTGGGGAGGTAATGGATTTTGGGGAGGTAATGGATTTTGGGGAGGTAATTGATTTTGGGGAAGTAATGGATTTTGGGGAGGTAATAGATTTTGGGGAGGTAATAGATTTTGGGGAGGTAATGGATTTTGGGGAGGTTATGGATTTTGGGGACGATAGAATTGTTGGGTGTTGTCGAGGATATAGGTGTTGAGTAGGAGATTGGTGTTGGCGGAGAGATTTTCTTTGCCGAGGAAATGGGTGTTTGGGAAGGAGATTTTTTTTGGGGAAGAGATTGATTTTCGAGAGGATAGTAATGTTAGGGAAGGAAATGGATGTTGGCGAGGAGATGTGTGTTTGCGAGGATACGGGTGATAGGGGGAAGTAGGGTGATTGGAAGGAGATGGATGTATTTGGAGGAGATTGGTTGGGAAGAGATGGGTTTTTGGGAGGAGATTGGTGATTGGTGGGAGATGGGTGTTTGGAAGGAGATGGGTGTTTGGGACGAGATGGGTTTTAGTTAGGAGATGGGTTTTTGGGAGGAGATGGGTGTTTGGGAGAAAATGGGTGTTTGGGAGGAGTTGAGTGTTTTGAAGGTGATGTGTGTTTGGGAGGAGATGTGTTTTGGCGTGAAGATGTGTGTTGGCGAGGAGATGGGTGTTGGCGAGGAGATGGGTTTCAGCTATGAGATGGGTTGGTGCGAGGAGATGGGAGTTGGCGAGGAGATGGGTGTTGGCACAGATATGGGTGTTGGCTAGGAGATGGGTGTTGAGGAGGAGATGGGGTTTGGCGAGGAGATGGGTGTTGGCGAGGAGATGGGTGTCAGCTAGTAGATGGGTGTTAGGGAGATTTTGAGTGTTTGGAGGTGGTTGGTGTTGGTGACGAGATGGATGTTGGCGACAAGATACCTGTTATCGACGAAATGGTTGTTGGAGAGTATGTGGGACTTGGCGAGGAGATGGGTATTGGTGAGGTAATGGGTACTGTCAATACGATGAGATGTGTGTTGGAAAATAAATGTGTGTTGGCTAGCGGATGGGTGTTTGGGAAGGAGATTGTTTTTGGTTGAGAGATCGGTGTTGGAGAGGAAAGTATTGTTGGGGGAAGGGACGTTGGTTGGCGAGGAGATGACTGTTGGCGAGGAGTTAAGTGCTGGCGAGGTGATGAGTTTTGTTGAAGAAATGGGTGTTGGCGAGGAGATGGATGTTTTTACCAAGGGTTTGGGTGTTGTCGAGGAAATGGGTATTGAAGTGTAAATGGCTGTTGGCGAGGAGGTGGGTTTTGGACTAGGAGAGGAGTATTAGCAATGAGATTGGTGTTGCCGAGGAGATTGGTGTTGCCGAGGAGACTGGTGTTGCCGAGGAGATAGGCGTTGGTGAGAAGATTGGTGTTGGCGAGGAGATTGGTGTTGCCGAGGAGATTGGTGTTACCGAGGAGATAGTTGTTGGCAAGGATATGTTTAATGGCGAGAATTTGGTTGATGACGAGCAGATTGTTGATGGCAAGGAGATGGGTTTTCATTGAGGAGATGGGTGTTGGCGAGTTGATGTATTTTGGGGAGGTGATGAATTGTTGGGATGATATGTTGTTGGGGGTGAAATGCTGACTGGGGAGGAGCAGTTTTCTGGTGAGGAGATGTTGACTCGTAATGCAATGGTGGCCATGGAAGTGATGATGGCAGAGAAGGAATTTGGGGCTGCGGATGAGAGTAGTTGGTGTGGATATGGGGATTGGGAATGACGCAGTGTTTCAGAATGTCATGGTTTCTGGGGAGTTCTGAAATATCCTCAATTGTTTGGAGGAGTCGGAGCTGGCGGGAGTCTTCGACTGCACTTAATACTACTTCTTCTAGTTAATCAGGAGGTGCTGGTTTTGACGAATAATATTTTTCCCTATCTTCCGCTTTTGGTGGACTTAAAGTTGTTGGAGGATATAGTTGTTTTCACGGATAACTTTTGGGAAGTTGTGAAGTGTGTGTTTTTTTTATTGGTTTGGGGTTGTTTGTGGGGGAATCTCAGGATTGTGGGAACGAACGTAGTATCCAGGATCGGTTGGTAATGGTACTACTATTAGAGCTGTTGGTAGTATTTCAGCTGGAGCTGGGGTCCATGGAGTATAGTTACCAATTTTTTTATTAGACTCCTTGAATCTAATGCTTTTATCTGATCTTCGTCTACTCTCATCCCAGTTTATTTAGAATATTTTATAACTCACTTATTATGGAATTATTTAAATTATTACAACTTTAAACATTAAACCTATATTTTAAACAATTCACATGTGTCATTATAATTGTAATCAATCTGAAAACCATTTCACATATTTATTATTTTGCTGTGTTGCAATCCGAAACTATTCGTTATGGAATGTGTATTAGAGTTTCTCTTGTAATATGTATTTGCATTATTTATTCTTGTGTGTGTCCTCATTTGTTTTTGTGTGTAATTTGCGAGTAAATGTTCAAATAGCTCATGTAATTGTTTTATGTCACATATTATATTTAAACATTTATGAAATTGTTTGTGCATCACTTGACTGCACATATGAAAATTACTGTTAACAGTATTTCTTTCTGATTTGTTTTAAATTAATTAAGAAACATAAGGAATTATTACAAACTAATGTTTAAATATCTTTATAGTTATGTCAGGTTAAACGGCTTGGAATGATGGTAATATCCACCATGAGTATTCCTAACTCTGGGTAAAGCAATGTATACCTTAGAAAAATAGCACATTCATTCAGAAAGTGAAAGTTAGACTACATTGTTATTTATATTTACATAAATTTCAAATGCCAAAAGTCAAACAATTTTTTGACCATTATGCCTTAAAATTTATACCGGAGATTATCACTGCAGATTACTTTGTAATGGAGGTGGTCACAGTCCTTATGGAACTGAGTTATTAATCTTCATCCTCATCAACAGTCCCGTTTATTAAACTTGCGAATTGAGGTTTCGGTATTTATCTACGTTTATTAGGATGCATTTGTAAAGAAAAACTGCAGCACTATTTGATTTACTCAGATTTCGTTAATTGACAAATTATAATCATAATTACTCCAGTATTCGATATTTTGAATTTTTTGTTATAATCTAAATGTTTATATTTATGGCGCTTCCTTTGCTTTTTTTAACAATTTACATTTTACTTGTTAGTATATGCTTGCAAGATTTAGTCGTCGCCAATTGTAAACACTTGTATCCTGAGCAAAAAAAAATTAATTAAAATCCCTATTAACGAAAACTGTGTCGTTCGGGAGATAAATGAGACCCGGTCTCAGTATTAAACGATTTCTGAAGTCTGCGAATAATTACTAAAGCTCAAAATGGTCACACTATTCAAAATATTTCGTACTACTAGAAGATTGGTAGGTGTTTACTTTTCCTATAGCAATATTAGTTAATTAAAATATCTGTGAAAATAATTAGAGTGTTTATTTCTAATAGTGGAGTCCCATTAAATTTATTTTGAAAAAAGTTTATAACATAAATACCACATTTAACATACGTTCACACGTAGAAAATCCTTTTGATGTTCTTTTCAGTAACTGCATATCTTTATAACAGTGATAACGCGATTTTATGAACTGCAGTTTTTCCGTTAAAAGTCTAATATGGCGTAATTATCTGGTTGCACTTTTGCTAAGCATGATGCCATGGTTTATTGGTTATTTTTGCATGATACCGTGATGTGTGTAATCGACTGGTTAAGCAGCACTAGCAGGAATTCGAAACCTAGTGTAACGCATTGGTCACAAAAGTTATTTTATTAAAAATTTTCTTAGTAAAACTTTGGAATACCAGAATTCAAAATAACTTTAGTGTAAGTTTTAATTTACCGTTTTTTTTACATATTTTTTAAAATTATAATAATTAAAAAACTGTTATTAAAAATAAAGAATGTTTTTAGGGGGAAGTCCCATAACGCCGGACGGCACCTATTATCGGACACTCGTACTATCTCGGCAAGTCGCAACGCGTTCGTTTCAAAAACTATTGAAAGAGGCGAGGGGGAGCATAGCGATACACGGTCGCAGAACGCGGCTTGCCAGTGACGCGCGAGACCAAGGTGGCAGCGGTTGATTGCTGCTTTTGACGGGATACACTGCCTCACGTATGATCGAAGTGAGTGTTACTGCTATGTTTTTGTGTTTAAATGTTTATGGTATTTATTATTACACGTAGTGTTCCATAAATATTCGAAGTTTGTGAAAGATTTTGTAGATTTCCAAAAAAGGATTTTGTAAAACCATGTAATTTTGGGGATTCTTTGTCCCCTGGTACCGGACACAAAGTCGCCCCTTAACGCAGGACTGTAAACAAGTTGTTTTTTCTTGNATGGTATTTATTATTACACGTAGTGTTCCATAAATATTCGAAGTTTGTGAAAGATTTTGTAGATTTCCAAAAAAGGTTTTTGTAAAACCATGTAATTTTGGGGATTCTTTGTCCCCTGGTACCGGACACAAAGTCGCCCCTTAACGCAGGACTGTAAACAAGTTGTTTTTTCTCGCAATTATATATATTTTATAATAATTGTTGTACATTGTTTTATATGATAGAAGAACGGAGAGAAATCGAAATGGAAGAGATGACAAAGAAAGGAAAATAGGACCAACAAAGTTTACAAACCGCGACAGACAAGGTTTTGTCGAAATAAATGAGCTTGAGAGAAGCATCGTTGCGGTACAACGTTCTAAAAAGCACTATTCATGATAAAACATCGTTATTGAACTGTGGACAAGAAGTAACGTTGCAAACAAAGATCGGTAGATTCACTAACGCCTTCTCACCCGAGTGCGAAGAAGTTTTAGTAGNTGAGAGAAGCATCGTTGCGGTACAACGTTCTAAAAAGCACTATTCATGATAAAACATCGTTATTGAACTGTGGACATGAAGTAACGTTGCAAAAAAGATCGGTAGATTCACTAACGCCTTCTCACCCGAGTGCGAAGAAGTTTTAGTGGAACACGTAAAATATTTGCCCAATAGATGTCTGCCGCTGATGAGAAAGGAGTTTCTGAAGTTACCTTTTGACTTGGNGAACACGTAAAATATTTGCCCAATAGATGTCTGCCGCTGATGAGAAAGGAGTTTCTGAAGTTACCTTTTGACTTGGCTGAAGCTTTGAACATTCCTCATCGATTTAATAAAGCGAAAGGTGCTGCTGGTAAGCATTTTTACTACGATTTCATGCAGAGACATCCTGACATATCGCTGAGAGCACCAACTATCAACAGTCTCAATCCATTGACTAGCTTTGATCCAGATGTTGTCCAGATTGTCCATAGTTGTCGGCATTGCCAGATGCTGCCAAAAAAAACGACCAGTTGCTCGGAAGAGAAAATGTGAAAAAAGTGAACTTCTAACTTCATCACCATACAAAATTGCTGTTGAAGAAAAAGAGAATGAAAATAACGTTAAGTACAAAAAGAAAGGAATTATAAATAAGTTTAGAACAACTCTACAAGAGAAGGGGAAACAAACCAAAGGTTTGAAGGCCAAAATAAAAAGTGGAGATAAAGCAAAGAACAAGGAAATTTTAACTCAAATATCTGACATAGGAACTACGTAGTGTGCTTAGAGGACCACGGCGAAGACTGGATACAGTGCTCCAGTTGCCGTGGGTGCGCTCATGAAGCATGTGCAGACATCCCAGAATGTGCAGATGCCTCCATATGAAATCGATGCACGATGGTTTGAAGATGTCCGCGCTGGGGGATCTAAGTTAAATCCGTCCGGTACTAGGTGCCACTTGTAGTGATTGCAACTTATTTTACCAAAGTTTGGTTTAAGTTTTTAAGTTTGTTTATTCAGAAGTTGCATTTTTGGTCATTTATTTTGATTTTAAACTTTGTTGACGTAGTAAATTCATAAATAAAGGTAATTTCTAGAAGCAGTTTTTTTTTATTGTCTGAAAAACTTAGGCGTCCACCACTAGGGGACTTCTNTAAATAAAGGTAATTTCTAGAAGCAGTTTTTTTTTATTGTCTGAAAAACTTAGGCGTCCACCACTAGGGGACTTCTCCCTATTAATGTTTTATAAAATTCATAAAACAAATGAAGTTATCAAATATTTTGGAAATTAGTAGACTGTAATAACNCCCTATTAATGTTTTATAAAATTCATAAAACAAATGAAGTTATCAAATATTTTGGAAATTAGTAGACTGTAATAACACATTTCAAAATGGTGGCTCTCAGAACAAAATTACAATGCAGGAATAAAGTTAATATTGAATCTTAATTTTTTTTTACATTTGGAATTTTATATGTCACGTTGATGTCAATATCTCAGACACATAATACAAGGTTACCAAAAAACAAAATCAACAACGTTAACCAAGGTAAACTGGGCACAGTGATGTCTTATTACCTTGAAATGTTGCGCTTCAGCAGAAATCCGTGGAAAACGTTTTTGAACCAACGTAACTCAATCACTGTAGTGATCAATAATTTGCTACTGATTTCCAGCGAAGCTTATTTTACTGATATGAGGAGCTATTTTGTCTATTTAAAGTTAAGCGTGTGTTAAAAATGGCTCCACCGTGATTTTTTTTTGTGTATGAATGTAGTAGTTTTATAAATGCACAAAGCAAAAAATCTAAGTAATGCGGAATATTTTGCAAATTATAAAATTACAAGTCAACTTCGTCGACAATTTTTTTTAAAGTTTTTATCTTAATCTTTGAGGCAAAAAACTCCCGGAGTCGAGACATTAACGTTTGACAATTTTTTATTTTTTACTCTGCTGAAAATAATATTTTCGTGGGCTGTGTATTTCCAGAAGTAGTTTAATACCATAATTCTTATATGCTGGTTTTCAAAGTCTAATGATTTTTAAACTGTATTTCATTCAGACGCTTAAAGTTAATAAAGTGATCATACTTTGTCAAGAGGAGTTTAGGGGGTTTAAGTGCCAAAAATTATGTTCTTCATTTTTACGGTACTTTGTAATTTGGTTTTATTGCATCAAATAGTAGTTTGATAAAAGTATTGAAAAAACATGGAATATTAATTTTCAATAATTAATAACGGAAAATACAGGAATTTATAATTTATGTGAATTGGCATACGGATTAAAAAAGTTTGCATAATCATCATGTTTGACTATAGTTAAAATTAATTTTTTAATGTAATTCGAATAAGATGAAGAAATTTCATGTAGATTCTTCAAGTTTTTCGGCCATAATTTAATACACAGGAAAGTGCATATAAAGAATGTCATAATGTTACACAGTAATTTGCCCTGTAATATATAAAAAATATCGATTTTAATACGTTCGTCTTGAACTTTCAGTTTTAAAAACAAGTATTTCTTAAAATATAAAATTTAAAGATATTTTTGAAAATAAAAATTTACGAATATAAATTTTATAATACTAGTTGAACACAAAATACTAATAGTACGTGAAAAATTGAATGCTTGACCACATGCATATGTTCCTTAATGGCAGTCTAACCATCTTGCCAGATAAGTTAACGTATATTATTTGGGAAAATTTGGCATAAAATATTGGTATGAAACATATAAAACTTGTTCAATATTTTTAAGACATGTTGGGAAATTAATGTTTGCTTAACACACACATTTATGACAGAATAAAATAGCTGATATTTCAACTTCTTTCCCACTTCCCTTTAATTAAGAATATATGTCCAAGTGTAACATTTTTATTACTATTCCGGAGGTATAATTAAACAAAACTTAATTTCTACACAGTTTAATGACTTTCCTAGAACTTAAAATTTAACATGTGTTAAGTTATAGTTGTAAAATATAAATTGCCCAATGTTAAATTAGTTTTTTGTATTTAAACACATCTTATCTCCAGAATTTTTAAACAAATGAACTATTTTTCCCATCCCAACATTTTTCTGGCATTGCTATCCATAAGCCAAAAGTTAGCCCAACGTATGCGTTACAAATCATTTCCAGCTACATCAAAAAATTGACAAGCTTTTAGTTAAGTTATGCTGGCACTGGGGTTCGTATTTATGTGCAATATTAATACCATCAAGGTTTAGATCCAAAAATATTTAGCCTTCAGCGCTATAATTGTCAAAACGCACTGGTATATCGTAGGATTAGTTTGTAAATTCCCTTTTCCTAACCAGTTTGGTTAAAATGGAAAACACTTTTTTCGTATGTTAACTAACTGACGTTGTGTTTACCGCCATTAATCCGAGTTTCCTTGGAAATACTCACCACGGAGGTGAGAATACCTTTGTTGACATTTGGACCAAGAAACCAATTAGACAATTTAGGAGAAGAGAAAATTTCAAAGGCGAAACTCTCGGGGGATTTCGATGACGTAAGACTTCCGAGCAGAAATGTATGTGCCGTGTTATGGCAACCGCTTGGTTGGTAATTCAGGGAAACTGCAGTCGGCATTGCAGTTTGTAGTGTGCTTGCGCGCCAGCATGTAGTATATTCAGGGAAGTTAATCGGCGTGTCGGTCATCGTGACGTAAACACAGCCGTTCGCTATCTCGCTGCACGGTCTTCTGTAATGGACTTTCGAGACTGCTTGGCAACGACCTGCTGCGCAGTGTTATACCTGTGCATGGCGTCTTCGTCTCCAAGGGGTGGGAGGTAGCTGACGTCTTGTCTTGCCGTATCTTCGACAACTCCTGTCGCTCTCCTGGCTGGTGCAGGCGTGGTTTAGGAGACGCGACACTCATATGGTTCGCTTCTGTATGCTTGGCTATTCTAGCGTCGTAACAAGGCCCACTTCCATTAGTGTTTCAAATGCGATTAAGTCCTTGTTAAAAGCCAAGGCGAATTCGTACATCATTTCTTTCAGTCGCTCCGTGCATCGTCGCCACCATTCAATATATTAATTTGGCCATTCGGCATTAAGACACACCTGATGCGGTATACCAACTAAACTTCCTCGCAGCTCTAAATTAACTCAGGACCAAGATTGGTAACCTGGCTGAATTTGACTACCACGTAAGACCTTAAAGCAAGGCAGTTTATTTTTTTTTACGTTATCTTATTGCATTACGAGTTTATCATCATTGTATTTTTCTTCGAATGAAATTCAGAGCTGTAGGATTACATTTAACTTATTTTGAAATGCGCAGGGATTTTTTAAACACTGCGTAATTTGATTATAATATATTTGCACTTATAAGGAGTTGGCAAACCGAATTTACTATGGCAGAAACTTAACAACTAGTAAGATTATGTTCTGTTGTCTACACGAAAGAGAAATGCTTATAATTTAAATGAGTTAACTTTTCTCAAGAAACATTGTTAGTCTATTTTCGTTATTGTTCTCAATTTAAAGGTTAAGAATTATTTTTTTTAAGTTGGCGTTTAATTTTTATTTACGCAACCAAACAAAATTTCGAACNCAATTTAAAGGTTAAGAATTATTTTTTTTAAGTTGGCGTTTAATTTTTATTTACGCAACCAAACAAAATTTCGAACTTCATTATTTGAAATAATCTGTCAATCCCAACTATTATAACTTAATGCACATAGTAATTTATACAACTCTGAAGTCGTTCCTTTATATTTCGTAGGAATAACACCGTATACTTGTACTACAAGACAACAGCTTCGCCAAAGTCCAATTGGCTGCCATTTTCAGGGTTCCTGCAAGGCCTTCACGGCTATAGGCGGCACACGGTTTAGTGAAAATTTAAAAAATCAACCTTTGAAATATATTACTGCTTCTACTTGCATATATTTTAACGGGACAATGAGTGACAAGCACACAGTGACGATAGTAACGATGGAGGGAAAGCAGTTCCATGTCTTAACGTTGAATTAAAAGTGTTTGTTAAACATTTGTATATACCGAAATGATTTTGTTTCATTTCTTTTTTTTAATGCATTTAAGAGTAACAAATAACTACAAATGTTGTGTTTTTAATAGTTTCACAGCTTTACTCGACCGGCGCATGAATAAAGTGATAAGCCCATGCCAATATTAATTGTACATATGACGGAGGACTACACAATGCGCACACAAGTAGATCTTAAACAGGAGTTTCAAAAGTGCTCATTTTAATGNTTTAATGAGTTTCCTAGAACTTAAAGATTAACGCGCGTTAAGTTATGGTTGTAAAATATAAATAGCCCAATGTTAAATTAGTTTTCGCATTTAAACAAATCTTATCTCCAGAATTTTTAAACAAATAAAATTTTTTTCTGGCATTGCTATCCATAAGCCAAAAGTTAGCCCAAAGTATGAGTAACNAGAATTTTTAAACAAATAAAATTTTTTTCTGGCATTGCTATCCATAAGCCAAAAGTTAGCCCAAAGTATGAGTAACAAATCATTTCCAGCTACATCAACAAATTGACAAGCATTTGGTTAAGTTATGCTGGCACTGGGGTTCGTATTTATGTGCAATATTAATAGCATCAAGGTTTAGATCCAAAACAATTTAGCTTTCNTATGCTGGCACTGGGGTTCGTATTTATGTGCAATATTAATAGCATCAAGGTTTAGATCCAAAACAATTTAGCTTTCATCGCTATAATTGTCAAAACGCACTGCTATATCGTAGGATTAGTTTGTAAATCGCCTTTTCCTAACCAGTTTGGTTAAAATGAAAACACTTTTTTCGTATGTTAACTAACTGACGTTGTGTTTACCGCCATTAATCCGAGTTTCCTTGGAAATACTCACCACGGAGGTGAGAATAACTTTGTTGACATTTGGACCAAGAAACCAATTAGACAATTTAGGAGAAGAGAAAATTTCAAAGGCGAAACTCTCGGGGGATTTCGATGACGTAAGACTTCCGAGCAGAAATGTATGTGCCGTGTTATGGCAANTTCAAAGGCGAAACTCTCGGGGGATTTCGATGACGTAAGACTTCCGAGCAGAAATGTATGTGCCGTGTTATGGCAACCGCTTGGTTGGTAATTCAGGGAAACTGCAGTCGGCATTGCAGTTTGTAGTGTGCTTGCGCGCCAGCATGTAGTATATTCAGGGAAGTTAATCGGCGTGTCGGTCATCGTGACGTAAACACAGCCGTTCGCTATCTCGCTGCACGGTCTTCTGTAATGGACTTTCGAGACTGCTTGGCAACGACCTGCTGCGCAGTGTTATACCTGTGCATGGCGTCTTCGTCTCCAAGGGGTGGGAGGTAGCTGACGTCTTGTCTTGCCGTATCTTCGACAACTCCTGTCGCTCTCCTGGCTGGCGCAGGCGTAGTTTAGGAGACACGACACGCATATGGTTCGCTTCTGTATGCTTGGCTATTCTAGAATCGTAACAAGGCCCACTTCCATTACTGTTTCAAATACGATTACGTCCTTGTTAAAAGCCAAGGCGAATTCGTACATCATTTCTTTCAGTCGCTCTGTGCATCATCGCCACCATTTAAAATACTCATTTGGCCATTCGGCATTAAGACACACCTAATGCGGTATTCCAACTAAACTTCCTCGCAGCTCTACGTTAACTCAGGACCAAGATTGGAAACCTGGCTGAATTTGACTACCATGTAAGACCTTAAAGCAAGGCAGTTTATTTTTTTTTACGTTATCTTATTGTATTTCGAGTTTATCATCATTGTATTTTTCTTCGAATGAAATTCAGAGCTATTAACTTATTTTGAAATGCGTAGAGATTTTTTGAACACTGCGTTATTTGATTATAATAAATTTGCACTTATAAGGATTTGGCAACCGAGTTTACTATGGTAGAAACTTAACAACTAGTAAGATTATGTTATGTAGTCTACATGAAAGAGAAATATTTATATTTTAAATGAGTTAATTTTTCCCAAGAAAGATTTCTATTCTATTTTCAATATTGTTTTGCATTTAAAGGTGAAGAATTTTTTTTTACGTTGCCGTTTAATTTTAATTTACGCAACCAAACAAATTTTCAGACATCAATCTTTGAAATAATATGTCAGTCCAAACTATTATAACTTAATGCACATAGTAATTTATTCAACACTGAAGTCGTTCCTTTAGCTTTCGTAGAAATAACACCATATACATGTACTACAAGACAACAGCTTCACCAAAGACCAATTGGCTGCCATTTTCAGGGTTCCTGCGAGGCCTTCACGGCTATAGGCGGCACACGGTTAAATGAGAATTTAAAAAATCAACCTTTGAAATATGTTACTGCTTCTACTTGCATATATTTTAACGGGACAATGAGTGACAAGCACACAGTGACGTTGGTAACGATGGAGGGAAAGCAGTTCCATGTCTTAACGTTGAATTAAAACTNTTGGTAACGATGGAGGGAAAGCAGTTCCATGTCTTAACGTTGAATTAAAACTGTTTGGTTAACATTTGTATATACCGAAATGATTTTGTTTCATTTCTTTTTTTTTAATGCATT
This sequence comes from Clitarchus hookeri, assembly GCA_002778355.1. Lineage (NCBI taxonomy): Eukaryota > Metazoa > Arthropoda > Insecta > Phasmatodea > Phasmatidae > Clitarchus > Clitarchus hookeri. Next base: position 96,470 of record NQII01003060.1, read on the forward strand.
TAAGAGTAACAAATAACTACAAATGTTGTGTTTTTAATAGTTTCACAGCTTTACTCGACCGGCGCATGAATAAAGTGATAAGCCCATGCCAATATTAATTGTACATATGACGGAGGACTACACAATGCGCATACAAGTAGATCTTAAACAAGAGTTTCAACAGTGCTCATTGTAATGTGAACAGCAAGTAACTTAGTGGTTCCGGGAACTAAATATTCTACACTGTACCCAGTTTCCCCTGCAGAAAGNTAATGTGAACAGCAAGTAACTTAGTGGTTCCGGGAACTAAATATTCTACACTGTACCCAGTTTCCCCTGCAGAAAGTCCATTATTTCAGGACGTTGCCCGTCTCTCACGACGCGGACGACTGACTGGACTCAGTAGGAAGAAGATAGAATATACAGCAGCGACAGAAACGAAAACAAAAATGTATCATAAGTCGAGATCCTATTGCATATGGTTATTTATATTGTACAACCAACTTATTTCATCGATATAAGTTTGAACAGTTAATTTTACTAAAAAGCTGTGTCGACTTAATACCTCCATAAAAATGTATTTCAGATGTCTGTATTTAAAATGTTTTAAAATATGAAATGAAATGGCAAACATCTATAAAATATTTATATAGCATTCGCGGCTACACGTGCGCTGTTCATTGCTAATATAATGACCNAAATGGCAAACATCTATAAAATATTTATATAGCATTCGCGGCTACACGTGCGCTGTTCATTGCTAATATAATGACCGGACTGTCTTCCTCAGTTTTTCTTTAATACTTATGTAGTAGGACCTAGTTGAACCCATGTTAAACACAACTTGGTTGTAATTTTTAGGTATTTATTTGTTTTATTCATGGCAATTGTATACAATACGTTTATAATAAGTTAAATATATGTTTTTTGCCAGCATAAAGTGAAACAAAGTATCACAGCTATCTGTGCATAATATAAGAAATGTCATTGACGAAACAACTTCGAAAGCAATATCTCGCCACTTTAATTTTGTGAATAACACCGATGAAATTTTTTTCGTGAGATGAGTTAGAAAAGTGTGTAGATTCGGAGCAGAAGTTAAATTTAACGGTTAGTGGGTTAGGCGGAGCTTACCAGCTGAGGTATTTTTCTGATGAAGGTGAATTTATAGTGAAAAAGCTCCGAAATGATAATGATGGGTTAAACGGGAATGCTCTGAGAAAACCTAATGTTCAATATTAACATTCGTCGCGTTTCCCACATGCTAAAATATGGGTTGACCCCGATGGGAATTGAAGTTTGTTCGCTGTGGTCTGAGGCGAGTGGCCTGGCCACTACAGTACCACGGTCCTTAAGGCGAAAAAGTAATAACTACAGTAAGGAATTCAGCGAGAAGAAAAAAAAAGATTATTACACCTTTTTCATTTGAGCCCGGGCTAACATCTGGTTCAAGCTATCAAGCTAACTGCTGTAGCTAAAACGTAACGAGCATAACCAGTGTAAGACGTTACTGACCATATCTAACCTTCAGAATGTGTTTCTTGTCTGCGGCGATATCGCTCCAGAACGTGCCGAGTCGAGCGTGTTGCATGCCTCGTGTCTCAAGCATTGCGCACCTCGTTGCGAAAACTTCTGGCGGTCGTCTGCAAAAACCACACTGAAAAAAAAATTGAATGCAAGATCGTGAGATCACACGCGTTTGTACGTTGTACTCGCTGCACTTAGAAAATGCGTGCTATTGAAGTATTTTTTAAAGGAAATCTGACGTCTTGTTCGAATATAAATTCCGGCAGAGGACCCACTGCGTCAGACCACTCACCGTCTCTGCACAGCACGCAACACCAGTGGACATCAGCAATGATCCTCAAGGTAAGGCGCAGCATTTATTTAGCATACAGCACTTTTCAGAGCTCTGTCAGCTTCATAGCGTCCCATAAAAGATTTATAGTGCATTCGCAGTTTCTTCTCACTTTTTGAATCTAACCTTTGAAAAATCACCCCATCTATGATATTTTTGGTTGTTCCCTAAATATGTCGTTTATGAAACTCATGTTATACTTCTGTTAAGGTAAAAGTACATAATTTTGGGTTTAATTCAACCTTGACTTACATTTTGTCTATAAATTAAAATACTACATTTATAGTTAATATGAATGAAAACTGTCAGANAATTCAACCTTGACTTACATTTTGTCTATAAATTAAAATACTACATTTATAGTTAATATGAATGAAAACTGTCAGAAAACAGATGTGTAGGTAAAACCTAGTTACAAATTGTTCTTATGCAAAATATTATTACACTGAGGGCGCACAAATGCGGTTCGTTGTCCTTTTGGTGTAATTTTATAGATAANTTCTTATGCAAAATATTATTACACTGAGGGCGCACAAATGCGGTTCGTTGTCCTTTTGGTGTAATTTTATAGATAATGTAAGCTTTTTTTTTGCATGGGGCGGAGGAATATCTTCGAAGTAGATCTTTAGCAGGGATTCGGAAAAGTTGGACGTTACCGTGAATAGACTATTACAAGTCAAAGGAATCTTCGTTGCGCTCCGAAAAACAAAAGTTATTAAATGTATTATTTGATTCACTAAAAATCGTAAGATATAGAATAATAGGGAACTCATGAATTTGAAATGTAAACATTCCAGGATGGTTGTTTGGGGGAAGGGGAGCTAATTCGAATTTCGTAATGTCGAATTTCACCATTTTAATTCCGAAATCATAATATCTCTTCAACAGGAAAATATTTTGAAGGAAAAATTCCTAAATAAAAAATTTTTGNTTTGGGGGAAGGGGAGCTAATTCGAATTTCGTAATGTCGAATTTCACCATTTTAATTCCGAAATCATAATATCTCTTCAACAGGAAAATATTTTGAAGGAAAAATTCCTAAATAAAAAATTTTTGTCGGAGACTTTTCTCAGTTTAAAAATTTTGGTTACTAGCCGGTGGAAACACTTACAAGCTACACGAACACTACTTTTGTTGAAAACGCTGAACACAGTCCGGAGATAACTGAATACAGGAATTCACTCTAGGCGTGAAAAAGTGAATAAAATTGATCCACTGGCAAAAGTGGCAGCCAGCCGAGTGGCTGAATTGCATTGCTTTTAGTTCACTGTAGGCCTTCTCCCAGCTTGGTGGCGTCGTGAAAAGGTGGGAAACTTGTGAAAGGCGATTACCTTGTAAATTGAGCACCATTGTATCTGTATTATAAATCATTAAAGCTGTTCCAAAAGAAAATTATCTTAGCTTTTAAACTATATAAAGGAATATATTTAATACATATTTATTTATGCGGAATTATAATTTTAAGGTAGCAGAACGCTTACTACCCATTTTCCAGTGTATACGTACTAATAACGTTTAAATGAAGCCATTTACGGACCTGTTAGGCACTTAGACACATTGCAATCCCACCACTTCCACAATTTTTTAAAAGTAAGATTATTTCGTTTATGTTATCACAAATACTTTTCATGTACTATTTCGTTTAGAGAATATCTAAACCTCTCTGTAATGCACGAAAGTGGTAGATTTGACGGGATGGTCATTCTGATAGTATTTAAAATGACTTGCAGATATCGATATTTCACTCATAGATATCCCTTCCTGGAGATTAGAACGAAGAACTCGTTTCAAACTCACAAAAGTCAATCGATTTTGAAACGAAATTTAGTTGAATGGAATAATTTGTATCTTTTAAGTTAGGTCTGAATTATTATTGGGCAATTAGCATAGACAGTTTTTTGACAGAAATGTCACAAAGTTAAATTCATACAATACCTCGCTGTGAGAAATTTTTAAAGTTTCGCAAAATAAAAAAAAGATGCATGCTGAGTGTAGTTCAAGCCATCGCTTCTGCAGTAAAGCTTTTTGCTGGTTATTCAGAGGAAAAGAGGTGGTCTGACGGAAGCATAACGCTTCTCACATAGCTAGTGAATTGGAAAGGTCAATAATAGCAAAAATATTAATTTCAAGGGTTTTCCTGAACAAATTTTATAAATAGCATGATGAAAACTTGTTTGAAAATACTTATTGTAAAATTGAATACAAACATGGAGAGAAAATATTCTACAGCTATCTAGATAACTTTACATCTATAAATATTATGATTTGTTATTTATTGCGTAATACATGCCTTTGAATGATGGCAACGCAGTATAGGCGCACACGACAGAATTACACAACAAATGTTCCCAAATAATTTGTAATAAATTAAATTTCTCACTTTTGGAACCTATTTGTTGCAGATACTCGCAGTAGCACTGCTGCTGATAGTGCAAATATATGCAGACTGCGATGACAACTGGCACCACTGGCATAACGACGATGATGATCACCACCACTGGAGACGCATCGGTTGGGGAGGACATGATGGTTGGGGTGGACATGATGGCTGGGGTGGACATGATGGTTGGAGAGGACATGGTGGTTGGGGAGGACATGATGGTTGGGGAGGACATGATGGTTGGGATGGACATGATGGTTGGGATGGAAATGATGGTTGGGATGGACATGATGGTTGGGGTAGACAAATCGGTCGCGGTGAGGGTTGGGGAGGACATGGGGGTTGGGGTGGAGGATCTGGAGCTGGTGCAAGAGCGGTGGCCTCCAGTTCTGCTTCAGCTAGTGCTTCTTCAGGAATAGGTTGGGGAGGAGGTTGGAAAGGACACGGGGGTTGGGGTGGATATGGTGG